>OX381712.1:47263456-47787806 GCA_947462335.1 Harmothoe impar | reverse complement strand
ACCACCATCCGCGTGCGTTTGTTTGTAAACAAACGCACGTGGATTCGACAATGTTGATCAGCAGGCAGCTCCACTAATCTGTAGGAATAGCAATAGGAATTATGGCATCTCCACGGAGAAACTCCCAAAATAGAAGTTAATTCCCCTTTAGGCCCTACCCGTAAAACTCCCTAAATCTGATGCTCTGAAGCCTCCGTTCTTATATCGTTATTTAATGTACCGGGGGTACCTATCTAACCATGCTCACTTTTCTCAGCATTCTCTTTATTAATAGGATGAGCTCATGAAAACCTCTATGACCTGCTGCATTATAGGCCTACTTCAAAGGACTGATTGTAACTATGGATCAACATTTGGATTTCTGCATGGGGGTGCAGAGGGCCCCCCCCCCCCCCAGGTCACAAAGTCGCCTTTTTTTAAGGGCTACAGGTCGCAAAGTCGCTTTTTTGCAAAAAAAAATCCAGGTCACTTTTTTTTTTATTATATATCAGTTTGGTCATTTGAAAACAACAGGTTGCAGGTCACAAAAATTAATGGTCCAGGTCGAAAAGTCGCCTGGAAAACGGCCCAGGTCGCCTTTTACCCCTCTGGAGCCACCTGCATTGTACAGTTTGTAGTCACAGAAATGGTGGTAGGTCTATTTATTTTGTAGACCCTATTATTTCATTTGGGAGGTAATACCCTATAATATCATATTATGTGACTGGTTTATACCAGTATATCATATTTAAGGAGTGAGTAAGTAATGAGGGTAACCCCTTCACCACTAGATTCCCTGTAACTCAATGCAATTTTGTGCAATATATTGGCTTACCGCGTGGAAGGGGTTTTAAGCCATGTCGACAGCTATAGGGTCATATTCACGGCAAACTTAATCCAGGTGTTTAGCGGATACTACTAGTGCATGGGTAGGACACTAACACTGGCCCGGGAGCCAATGACCAATAGTTTTACGGGTCCAAGCCCGTAGTTTTATGAGAAATGCTGGCGTGGCCCACTAGAGTTTTGAAGGTATTCTATTTAAACTGATTGCCATAGCCATGTCACACCTTGTTCTAAAGTTAGCAATATGTAGAAACCAGGTACTTTCATTCTGATTTGATATGGATGGATCCTGAAAATCTATTTTTTTCTCTTAAAATTTCGATTCCGGGGACACAGGTTTATGTGAGGGCCCATATATCACCGTGGCTACAGGCCTGGGTGACCACGCACTTTCGAAAATTAGTGTCACTGTAGGCTGTTTTGTAGTGGGCTTTATCAGACGTTTTATTCTGTGTTACGGACACCTCAGCAATTAATTCAGGTATGGAGGACAAAATACAAGTAATTGGGGTGAAATCAAATTTGGCTTTGAGCATTTCTCTACCTTCCAAACAGAACTGACGAATGGCAAGTTAGAATCTAATTTCTCTAGGAAAACACAAGCTGTATACACAGGAGATTCTCGATAATAGTGAACGTTCCTAGTGACATCTTCAAGAGTCACGTGTATTTCCCGAATATCAACGCATATTTTGGTATTTATTATCTCTATCCACCAGTCTATCTGAGAGACTAATTCATAATGAGAGAGGGCACTTTGCTAACCTTTAATACATGTACTTAGAATTTCATCAAAGGCATCTTCCAGCACGCAGTCGCGAAGTGAGTATCAACGCAACGTCATTACACTTTAAGTTTATAACTATGCTTATACATAATACAACGACAGCAATATAACAACTTTGTATTCAATCTTTCATTTATTATTCTGATTAATCTGAACCCTCTAATATACAAGTACAATTCATGTAGTACGTCGTATGTATGCAATACATCCAACATAAAAACAATAACAATCCTGTGCGGTTATTACAATTTCATTACTCTGACTCTTTTTGCTTCTTCTTCTTTTTCTTCTTATTTGATTTTGCTATTGTGATTTCGTTAGACTCCACAGTGCTTTCGTTATTTACTAAGTCCTCTTCTGTTACACTTTCGGTTTCCGCTTCAGCCACCTTCTTCTTTTTCTTTTTCTTACTTTTCGTCTTTTCAGGTGTTTCGCTTATTTCAATTGGTGTCTCTTTTTCTTTCTTCCTTTTCTTCTTGGATTTCGTTTCTTTCCCGGGGGTTTTACTTTGACTATCTTGGTTATTTGCACTGCTAGACTCTTCATCGGAATCCTAGGATCACAAAAACAAGATAGCATTATTGTAATGTTAGATTAAATGAGCACATTTATGATTACAGGTATTGTCTCAATGGATCCGTTCAAAGCATTTGGGGCACAATTTTGGCCTTCAAAATTTCAATTTTCCATATCTGCCGTATTTACCGTACATGTACCATTAAGTTAGACATCCACAAAAATCTCCATAGGTCGATGGCCTGGGAGGTTATCTGTTGCAACTTCTATTTCAATACATCGAGATGAAAGTGATAGAAATGCAAAGGAAGGAAAAAGTGGTTTAGATTAATATATATCATATGTCTACCTCGAGGCGCATCTGCTTGACTGCAATGTCCTCCGGCTCTTTAGTCGTTTTTTGCTTCTTGGCAGCCGGTTCTGCAAAATCATTATATTCATAAGATTGGGAAAGACGGATTTGAAAAAAATAATCAAATCTAAGTAATAAGTTTCAAACACAACGCATGATCACTGTATAGATGTATGTGAGGAATCTGCGTGTGTGGCAAACATATACTCTTAAAAGGAAAAATGAATGGTAAAGGCGATTGGCATCACATGTGACCCAGGGGAGAGGGGAGGGGGGACGGAGTACAGGGGGTCGAGGGACGGGGGTCGAGGGACGGGGGTCGAGGGACGGGGGTCGAGGGACGGGGGTCGAGGGTCGAGGGTCGAGGGAAGGGGGTCGAGGGAAGGGGGTCGAGGGAAGGGGGTCGAGGGACGGGGGTCGAGGGACGGGGGTCGAGGGACGGGGGTCGAGGGTCGAGGGACGGGGGTCGAGGGAAGGGGGTCGAGGGAAGGGGGTCGAGGGACGGGGGTCGAGGGACGGAGGGAGGGGGGACGGGGGAGGGGGGATAGGGGATGGGAGAGGGGGGACGAAGGGAGGAGGGATAGGGGATGGGAGAGGGGGGACGAAGGGAGGAGGGATGGTGGAGGGGGTACAGGGGAGGGGGGATGGGAGAGGGGGGATGGAGGGAGGAGGGACGGGGGAGGGGGATGGAGGGAGGGGGGAAAAAAAAATTTGGAAAAAAAAAGATTTGGAAAAGAAGAAAAAAAAACGAAGTTTGGAAAAAACGAAGTTTGGAAAAAACGAAGTTTGAAAAAAAAAAATAAATAAAAAAAAGAAAAAAAAAATTAATTAGAGAGAGGTAATCACCAGGCGTCTCATATACCGTCTCAAAAAGCGTTCCCCAAGCCTTGAACATGGAGCTCTATGGGTTCAACAAGTTGGTGGAGGGCATTAGAGGGAGGTTTTTCCTATACCAGCAATGCTAAAGAAATTAGTGAAAAAAAAGCCAAATGTGACACTTTTTTAAATGCCTTTTTTGAGAATTTGAGGAAACGCACATTTACAATATTGGTATCGGGAGATCGGCATTGAGCTGTACAACTCAAAACACAGATATTTGTTTGGCAGGAAAATTTATTTGCTGAAATATTTGAGGTACAAGTCATGGGAAAAATGTCTTAAATTGGGTTGAGAACCGTCGTATAAGACCCTGAGGCACAGTAGTGCCCCTGGGTCAATCACTGTACCAAGAGTAGTGGTACCGGTAGTAAAAGAAATCGGGGTTTAAAATCATACTTTTCTATAACGAAACAAACATGAACGCTGTTGCGATATTCATGTAAAAGAATTCCTATTACAATAAAATTCTTTTACATTTCTTCAATGGGTTTAGTTAGCGAACTGCCTCACCTTGTCCAGGGTTGAGGATGCCCTCAAACAGCTGTCGTTTCCTGATGCTACCGTTCTGAATCTCCCGCCAGTCCTTATACCGCCGTAAATAATGCCCGATGGCCAGGTTTTTCCACACGAAATAGCCAAACCTACAGCATAACCAATGTCTTATTAACAAACAGCAATTTGATTGGTAACATCTGATACTACAGCTATATGGGATTCCATATATAAAATCACGAAAACATAGAATACAGTGTACATTTGTAAAACTTTGCTGGATTTTTGCAATAACTCAACATAATTTAGATACTAAAATTACAGCAAAAATCCAGCAATTCTGGGGAAAGGTATGAAACGTGGGATCTATAGTGAAACATCCATCGCGCCAGGTTAGAAATATATGTTATTTTCCTTAACCCAAATAAAGTTGGCACAAAGTTTGGATCGCCATCTCAAGGTAAAGTCCAGCACTGACCTGTCTCCTCGTAGTTTATTTTCTTGTTGTGAGACTTCCTGGGCGATGAGCTCCTTCTGCTTCATAGTGCCCTTGGCCCAGAGTGCGTCGATGACACGGCTGCCGCCCCGGTCACAGGCCAGCTCCAGGTACAACCCCTGCATGGACAGGGTCACATACCATTTAACATCGAGTTATACTGACTTGTTTCTAGTGCTTCAATGTAGACACAGCGTGAGCAGTTATAGAATCTAAAAGCTTACTATAGTAGTAATGGAGACGGGAAGTAGTCGACATATGACGGTTAATTATGTACCAGTACTGATTGAAGGGATTAAAGTTGATGAAAAATGGCAACCCTTTCATGGCGGCATAGCGCTTTACTACACACGGTGCCCTTTCATCGCCATGATGCATGGATGCAGACCAAGGGAGAAACTCGTCAGTGCTGCATCCATGCATCATGCCAATCCTGTGGGGTTGGTCGACATTCCTGTAGGTTCAGAAAGATTCGCAAATGGGTCGTTGGTGCATCATGACAACAAATCAATTCAAACTTCAAAGCACCATCCATTTCTAACAGGGTTACATAGCCTACACGCCAGTCTAACTGTCAGACTGGTACAATGTACAGGGTGGACAGTGCCTGGTACCCACCTTTAGCTTGGTGTAGAGCCGCTCCCTCTGCTTCTCCCCCACAGTAGCACTGTTAAGGAAGGCCTCCAGTATGTGGGTGCCTGACTTGTCACAGGCCACGGTGCGCAGCTCGGCCGGCTTCAGGTCCAGCAGGCTGTTGACGATGGGTCGCGGGTTGGTGAAGACGAGGAGTTTCTGCAGCAGCAGCGACCCGTGAAGGTTCACGCGAGTCAACTGTGGTATCTGCACTGCCTCCTCCTCCTCTTCCTCCTCCTTACAAGACAAAGACAAGACGTGTATCATACCCAGTAGCTACATTTAAGTAAGACGTGTCAAAAGATGCTTGCTATAATCACTAAAAATCCCGATCTTGTCAAAATACGGTGTTAACACAAAATTATGTTAAGTATACATTTGTACTCTACTTGGACTGACGGGCATACAATGATATGCTATAATATAGAAATGGCCTATAATTAAGCATGTTACTTTTCCCGCAGAAAGACCGCCGGTGCGCTTTTGGGTAAATAGTGACATGAGAACAGAATTTTTGCCAATTCAGTAAATACCACTGAGCTGAATAGAGTATAGCGCTTTATATCTCGGAACCTTTCTGTGGTGTCATGTTTCTATGGGCGGAGAACCCCGAGAGTGGTTTCCCCATTGGTCTACTTACGTCTGAGTTGCTGTCTGAGTCTGAGTCAACTTTGCGCTCTTTGATCTTGTAGAACACTTCATAGGTCGTCAAAGAAGCCAGGAGCGGTACAAACTTTAGCTGCCGCTCTACGGGGTCGTGACAGTGGAATGCTTGCATTAATGCCTATCAAGATAAAAGAAACAATAAATGTTAATGAGAACACTTTAACGAGGACACTTCAACAGTGTGACACCCCATCCTCTCCCCGCACCACTTTTAAATTATTCCATTGACAACTTCGTTAGAAAGGAGTAGTTGAACAATACCTTTTATCATTACCCCATGTATCATCATTAAAAGACAATATAATTATGTTGATATGTGACATTTGGTACACACTTGCAGAGGAAAGTGCATTGTACCTTTATTAAGGGCTGCTCCTTGGCTCCGTGCTTGACGCAGGCTGCGGCCAGACGGGTAATGATCCCTATGTGGTTGTGTGCCAGGATGTCCTCCAGGCTGCCACTCATGGCGTCCACGAGGCTCTCAAACTGTGGGCACAAGGAGGTGGGATGTACCATGACTAGCATGTAGTAGGGTTTATAATACAGAGAATACAGGGAGTACCAATCTATAAGATGAATAGAGTTCACTTTAATTTCCATATACCGGTAGTCTAGATCTGTCTTTAACATACAAGTGGATCTAACAATGATCTGAATAATTTCTACTCTGACTATTTCTATTTGCTTAAAGGTCCTCTGGGACTGGATAGAATTACAAATCAAAAAACTTAATCTAAAGGTAATTTAAGCATGCCTTTGCTGTCTGTGACTCACCTGGTCTGCGTTATGTGTGTGTTCGATGACTCGCTGGAGGACGTAGTTGCCCACCCTGTCTAGTGCTAGCGCCGTGTAGTGCTGGGAGAGGTGACCCTGGAGGAGGGTGGTGTAGAGCTGCTCAGGGGCCGCGGCCAGGAGCTGCTCCACCAGGTGGGACCCCACCTCATGTGTCAGCAGACTGGGCAGACTGGGGGTATAAAGGGAGCAGTGTTAGGGGTGTGGCTGGGCCAGGTGGTGGTATGGTTAACGCATGCCACTTGTTCTACGCTATATATTTACTTGGTACATTTAGTTTTAATAACAAAGGTGCTGAATATGGCTAATGCTGTACACCAGGGAGTGGTGTCATCTAAAACCTAGGCAGTGCTTGTTGCCGTGTAAACCTTACAAGACGTACCATTTAGCCCTTTGCATCTCTGATTTTAATGAGTATTTCAAAACCCTACCACACAAATTTATCATACTGAATTTACCATTTTCATCCATCATTCGAACACATTTATGAATTAAACTACTATAAAACACGATTTAAACAAATCTTCCTAATTCACCTGTTATTGACTCCCGGAGCGAACATGTCGGTGTTGGCGATGAGGAGCTGACACATCTCAGAACACAAGCCGGGCGCCGACTGGGACAGGACGAGCAGCACCGTCTGCATGACCGGGTTAGACAAGTAGTTCTCGGCATGGTCTGGACAAGGGCAAGGAAAGGGTAGGTCATGCTACTTGCCAACGGACACACATTTAATTGCCACTGTAGTATACTATTACAAATTATGTGGGAAATGGTTTTAATAATGTTAGAATAGATGTAATTCGCGGTAAGCATATGGAGCACACACAGTAAGATTAAGTGATTTTTAAACATACAATGTACAACAAGGGGCGAGGGGTCAACATATTTTGCCCCCCCCCCTCCCCAACCACCCTTAATGCATAGACATTTTCTTAAATTGTTCAATTCAACTATTGATCTTGCCACCATACCAACAACTATTGATGTTGCAAACCCACCCTAAATGCATAGAAACTTTTTTTTACTTGTTCAATTCAACTATTGATGTTGCCATAAACAGTTGGGCTGGTTACTCTTAAAACGCAAACAGAGGGACACCGATCACCTGCTTGAGATGCTGTATGTGTCGTTACCTTTTAGTCTTTTCATCGAAAATAATTTCTTTGCTAACGACTTGAGGTACTCCTTGAAGTCACTGGGTGGAGTGTAGGTTTTGGATTTTCTTTCCGTTGTCTTAGCTGAAAGATATAAAGTAATATATTTGAACATTTTGGGATGCATTGTTTAGCAAGATGAATTAGTAAATATACAGCAGTCCAACATTATAGCACTCCAATGCACTATATGGATATATATCTAAAACTGGACATCGACATCCATGTAACAGAAAGCTATATTTATTAGAAGTAGAAATCCATGAATATCTATATGAAGGAGAACACCATGTTCATGCCTATATGTCTGTGTGTATGTTCATTTCGAAATTCAAGATTGCAACCATTGATTGAATGCCACCATGCTTTCAATGTAATCTCGAATTGCAGTTGCAGTAGTTTGATACTAATAAAAAAAAATCTATTCTATTTTTCTTTCATGAACAGTTGGCATCCCATAGATTCAAGATGGCTATCACTTATTGAATGTCCCGATGCTTGAAATGCAATCTTGACTTGTAGTTGCATTAATTTGATACTATCAAAAAAAACAAATCCTATTTGATTTTTCCTTCATTCAACCCATTCAAGATGGCTACCATTTACTAAATGCCACAATGCTTTCAGTGCAATGAAGAATTGTAGTTGCATTAATTTGATATCTATATAAGAACATTTCTATTTGATACCTTTTTCAAACACAGTTGGCACCCCATAGGTTTAGGATGGCCACCATTCATTGAATGCCACAATGCTTTAAATGCAATCTTGAAATGTAGTTGCATTAATTTTAAACTGTTAAAAACATCCAATTTAGTTGTTTTTTTCATGAAGAGTTGGCACCCCATAGGTTCAAGATGGCCACCAATCATTGAATGCCATAATGCTTAAATGCAATCTTGAGTTGCTGTTGCATTAATTTGATTCTTAAAAAAAAAACTTTCTTTTTTTTCTTTCATGAACAGTTGGCACCCCATACATTCAAGGTGACTACCAGTCATTGCATGCCACAATGCTTTAAGTGCAATCACAAATTGTAGTTGCATTAATCTGATACTAATAAAAAAAAAATTCTATTCTTTTTTTTATTTATGAACAGTTGGCACCCCATATATTTAAGATGACTACCATTCATTGAATGCCCCGATGCTTGAAATGCAATCTAGAATTGTAGTTGCATCAATTTAATGCTAATAAAAAACAAATTCTTATCAATTTTTCTTTCATGAATATTTGGCACCCCATAAGGTGGCCACCATTCATATCAATGCAAATAGAATGCTTTAAGTGCTATCACGACTTGTAGTTGCATTAATCTGATAGAAAAAAAAAAAAAAAATCTATTTGAATTTTCTTTCATGAACAGTTGGCACCCCATAAATTAAAAATGCACCCAGCACCCAGGTCCAACAGCTATATACAGACACGTGTACCTCCCCTGCCTGTTCTCCTTCAATGCACAGTGAAGAGGGTGGGAGGGGGTGACCATCAACAGTGCATAAACACTTTGATTGGATGACAATGCAGTTTTTATATTACAACCTAAATTTGTGCAACGAAAATCATCAAGAAATACTAAGTATTTTTTCCAAAGAATAGCTTTTCTAGAATGGCTCGGTATTCAGGAATCCTACTGCGAATAAAAAAATGTCAAATTCTAATTCTAAATACCTGAAAATTGAGAAATGCTGACGTTCACGGGTTATGTAGGAAATGTACTAAAAACAGCAAAAAAGGGCAACAAAACCCTAATTTTCTCAAAAACTGTTCAGTAGGATTTTTTCTAACTGAGGTTCCACTGTTTTCTACCCTCATATTACACATTGGCATAGAGAATATATTGACACCTAGTCAGGATTTTGCGCTAGGAGCAATCTGTGAGGCGAAAAACAGCCAAAATGAGCCACTGGTCTGAAGTATAAAACTGGGCATCGATCACTATAGAGCTACAAAGAGACAGAGAATCGATGTCCAGTAATTACTAGTAGTGTGAACTGTAAAGTGTAAAACAAACATTAGCATAAGCATACACACCCCGAAGCTTACCCTCCTTCCTCAGATCATCCTTATATTATGACCTAGATACAATAACATTTATATTTCCATAAATACATGTCCAAAATGGGAACAAATGGTACAAGCCCAGAATCCCAGAAGATACATATACAACTCTAATCTCTATCCATTTAAGAACCAGCTGATGCCTCTGGTTTATGTTCAACTGTCATCATGATCCACCAACGCAGCGTCCGTGAGTTACTCGATAGGTCTGCTTTGATTCACCACGGCAAAAACAGGGCATGGCGCATTAAAACAGTATGCTGCCTGTTAGAGGGTTAACTCGTGTAGATGCCGAGGGCCCTAACCTTGTTGGTGTCCACGTGCAGCCTTACTCCTGATCACCTTCTCCGACACCTGGCATCCACCCAGCACCTCAGCCACTACCCGGATCACGTGACTCGCATACGTGTCCTGTATAGGGAGAGGAATGTCATTTTAATATAAATATTAACTCTTTTTATTTAAATACTGAATATAAGAGTTCATTACCATAACATTAATGTATTTCTGTAAATATTTACTACGTATTCACTGCATTGATGTACACTCAAACGCTAATCTAGCGGTACCCAAAATAACTGCCACAATAATTTACATGATAAATCGATATCAATTTAAGAAACCAATCTAGAGATGACGAATCAATGCATTTATATGATATTTCTTTTAAGCTCGTGTTTCCCCCTCAATATAAATGATCAGTAAGACAATCGAGACCAACCTGCATGAAGACGGGCAGGTTCCCCATCAGGAAGCCATACAGCTGCAGGAAGAGCGCCTTGGGGGACTCCTCCTCTGTGCTGTCTCTGATGTACGGTTTGATCTGGTGTAGCAGTGTCTGTATGACGTATGCAGCAAACCTGTCTGTGCATGCCGTCTCCCAGTCAGCAGAGAAGGCCAGCATGAAGGCGGTGAGCTGCTCCTCTGTGGCCTCCTTGAGCAGGTTCTCTACGATGGTGCTCACCGTCTGGTTCCTGGACACCTTGAGGGCCTCCTCCGTCAGCTGACTGAACACATTGGTCAGCATCAGCTCTGCATGCAGAAAGTACACAATATTACTGGTTAGTCGTTGTACCAGACTGACAGGACACATGCCCTGCTCTCCCTTGATAACAACGATTTTGTTAAGAAACCCCGGTAAAATAGAAATGTAGAAAAAGCTCTTGACTTCTAGGAGTGTCATTACTAAATGGAGCGCTAATTTCAAAAAAGGGGTGGGGGGGGGGGGGGGGTGGCCGAAAACACGTTTCTCTTCAAATAATTGTACCACAGCACAGTGCATCTCATTCTTATTGGGGGCCATTCAAATATTACTTAACAACATAGGGGGGGGGGGGGGGGGGGAGGGGGAGTCATGAAGTTAGTTACGAAGTGTTACAGGGGGAGGGGGGGTCTAGCCAAGTGTTACATAACAATTTTCAAAAAATATATACACAATAAAGAAATCTCTTATTTTGGAAAATGCACCACCATCTAACAGCCAGGTCTCAGCAACATTATGTTTCTCTCACCTCATTCCTGTAATATTGGACCCCTTTGAGCTATAGCAATGCGCAGGCTTTTCCGCTAAAAAGAGAGGTCCAACATTTTTTGGTCCCCTCCATTTAAGGGGTCCAAATTGTTTTGGTGCCCCCAAATCCACCACCCCCCCTGTTGTTAAAAAATGACCACTCTCTAAGGAGGTTATAATGGTGTTGGGAGGGGGAGGGACAAATCAGTTTCACCTGGTTTCAGACTTTGAGGAAATCTATACCCTGCACCTGTGGTCTGTGGTTCATTTATTAGTTACTAGGGGAGGTGGCGTAAAAATTTCAGACCCTTCCTGTGGGGCGGGGGGGGGGGGGACCGTAAAAAAGTCTGACCCCCTTGAGGGGGCGGGGCATAAACATTATGCCCCTTTTTAGCCAAAAAGCCCTACGTTACTATAGTTCAAAGAAGGGGGGCAAAGGTTTTGGAGGGGTGAGGGGGGCACACAACCTTCCACGCACTGTCGAGTGGGGGGGGGGGGGGGATAAAAGATTTTCGCATCTCTGCGTGAAATCTCACCACACCCCTGTAAATAATAAATGTACACTCCCTTAGTATTGTATTGTATTGTAATTTCTTTTATTTATCCTGGCAGGATCGCTTTGGCCTAGAAGGTCGTTTTAACACCTGTGTTGTGTCATATCATCCTAGTTTTATTCAACCCACTGGTTATGCTAGTGCATTTTGGGGACATATGTTCATTGAAATAACAGAAATTTAAAGGTTGAGAAATAACAAAGAGAACAAAGTAATACAAATAGGCCTGCTGTCAGACATAGGCCTAGGCCTGCGAATACCACTTATATAAAATGATGTGTGTGTGTGTGTGGGGGGGGGGGGCAGGACTGTGTTACGTAATTTTGGAGGGGGGTCTGGCATTTTATTACAGTGTGTTACAAGGGGGGGGGGGAGGGGGGTAAAAAAGTGGCCAAAATTGTGTTACGTAATATTTAAATGGCCCATTTTTTAACAACAGGGGGGGGGCGGTGAATTTTTTTTGACCCCCCCCCCCCACAGAGGGGTCTAAATTTTTACCCCCCCCCCCGGTGAAGGGGTCTTAATTTTGTACCCTCCCCCCCAAAGCGAGGACAATTTTACCCCCTCCCCCCTCTAGACTGACTAGAGCGTGCGGAATGTTTTAAGTCTCCCCCCTTTGATCTATAGTAACACTCAGACTTTTTCACTAAAAAGGGGCATCATTTTTTCCAGCCACCCGCTCCCCTCAAGAGAGATCGCGTAGGCACCCCCCCCCCCCCCCACACACACACACCCTTCCTCGTAATTAATAGGGCTACCTAAGTCATAAAGTTTACACTTGTCTGTGTGACGTAGGTTATGCTCCCAAGAATCTACCAGACTACATGTACAACATTATTAGTATGGTCCATATTAAACAGAATTACAGATATCAGTGGCACACGTGGGAACACTGTGGGCGATAATAGAGGAATATTCAACATACCTCTCTCTTCTTGACTCTCAAATCCATCTTTCAGAGTGTCAGACACTCTTCTATAGTATCCAAGTGTATGTTCATCTAATCGTCCAAGCCTTCCACTTTTGGAATCGGTGTTCACCTGTGTAAAATTGTCATCACTTGATTTTTCTTTAGCTCCAACGTCCGATTTTGGTTTGGGCTTCGCCATGTTTATGCTGATTCTGAAGCGACACATGGCGCCATGCACCCCCGTTATGCACGGGTATGCACACACCGCTACCTGAGCCAATCACATCTATGTGTACGTATGGCATATATCTAGCAATTTAAATCAATTGTTTTTTTAATACACAAATGACTTTTCAATAATCAGGTAGGAAAATGATACATTTACACCCATCAGAGAGGACCTCCTCAGTCGATCTGTCTCCGTCTCAGAATGCGCGACTGGTGCTGCCACCTGATGGATTACAATGATAACATTCCCCGGCGGAGTTCCCGCCATCAAGTTTCGTTGTAGTTAGCAGTCAGCCCAGCCCATTAGACACACAGACATGTGCTGATGTACATTTAATAAAGACTAAAAACTATTAAATGCGGAACAAGTGTAGGCCTACTATTATTCCTCCCGTGCTAATGATGGATCCAGCAGGGTGGTTTTCATTGAGTTTTGAATTAAGGGAGTGTTCATTTATTAGTTACAGGGGGGGGGGCGTAAAAAAAACCACCAGCCCCTTTTGAGCGAAAAAGCCTGTGCGTTACTATAGCTCAAAGGGGGAGGGGGGGGGGGGGTCCGTGCGTTTGGCGAGGGGGGGTTACAACACGTTCTACACATTCTAGGGGGCGTAAAAAATGTTTGCGCCTCCACGCGAAATCTCACCACCCCCCCCTCTGAGGCTCTGTAATTATTAAATCAACACTCCCTAAATAGACCCGACCCATTAATGTGTATTCTGGCGTTGGGGAAAGAATATGTACCGGTATATTTAATATGTAGTTTACTGGTAATGGAATGGGAAAGCGACTCCCATCCCCGAAAACTGACACTTCCAAGGTTGAAGGTGAGCTTTCAAAAACTGCAACCACTTCCATCCCAAGCTTACCAGGTAATTGACCCCCAGGGAAAACCGGAGAAAATCACCCCATCCCCGATTTTCTGACATTCAAACTTTTAAGGGCCGCACGGTGCTTTAATATGCTATTGCCTTTATTGTCATGGCTGATCGGCAGGACTACATGAATGCATCATGCTGACACTTCAACCCCATTGGATGGGAATAATGCATGGATGCACTCTGGCAAATAAACTAGCCAGGGCAAAATTATGGATCATGGCGACAAATCACCATGTGGCCGTTGGGGGAGGGGGTTTAAGCGACATATTTGATATTAAATCACCAAGCGTGTCCCAGTCTCATGTTTAAGAACGTATTACTCTGCTCCGTGCCTATGTTAAACACTCATTAAACAGTTTCATTTCATTTGTTATAAAAGTTTATTTCTTACAAATTCGTCCACTTGATTAAAACCATTCTCTTGCTAAACAGTACATTAAAATGGAAGGCGTAAAGCAGTGATACATTCAGCACATATATCACAATATGAAATTGTGTAATATTGATGGGAATTGCAAATGGACAATTAGCTGATTTAGGACAAGGGAAAAAAATTGATGTATCGAGGGTAGACTACGGGTACCGTATAAAAACTGATAGCATAAGGAGTTGTGAATCTACACTTAGTTGTTCTGTTTCCTTTCTTTAATCTAAATCATCTCAATCACTAACCCATTTTTAATACAAATAACCGGAAACATAAACTTTTAACAGGGCTTAAACAAAATAAATATGTCATGGCATTGTTTTATATACCTTATTGGAATCTACCAATAAAACGTATCAATACATATCTCAGACTAGAAATTAAACCAACTAAGGTTCCCAGTATCTTTATTTTTAGAAACTATACAAATATATGAAATTATGCAAATTTTATCCATAAATATATGATGTCATAAACAAAATACTGGTTATACAATAATATCTATAACAGAAGCGGATCCATTTTGGTAAGACAGATACTGTATGTAGCTTCCTAGATACCGACATTAAAACATAAGATAAATGCAAAAACTGACCCTCATAGAACCGCGAACACTGAATATAAAAACCGTAAGCGTGTCAGTGGTTTCGATCTTCTGTTTGGTTTCATAGTTGAACTTTTGTGCCGGTTCCTAATTTCAAGAGAATTTACACAATCTTTGGTTTAATTTGTATTGCACGTCCTTCTTGTGAAGGATTCCCATAGAAGTCTCATCATCCTGACGATCGGAACACTTCCTTTTATCCCCCCTCCCCAACATATATGTGCACAATCGTAGTACGTTGTACATCAACCAATGATTTTTTATTTTACCATGGGTCACAGGTATACTAAAGTCCCTCTACAGCCCCATTAGATGGGATATATGATTTTCTGGACACCACACATTTTAAGGGCTTGGGGCTTTGACGCTACACTGCTATTGAAGTACTTCTGTAATTGCTGATAGCGCCCAATACAATGACAGTTCAGTACTCAGCTGAGGAGATTTTCCCTTATCAAATTCATTGGCACATTCAAAAATGATTGTCGTTACATACACGAAGAGTGAGCAATCGTTCAGTTTTAATATCCGCTGGACAATCATGGCTGAGAATCAGAACTAGGCAGTCGATGGAGGCAGATGCAGGGAGAGGTGGAGGACTTCATATGTACAAATACTTAGTTTCTGGTTTCACCACCATCGTTTCTCTATATCATATCTATAAACAAGCACCAGACCTACAGTGAAGGCCACTTCCATCCTCCATAATAATACTTGCCATCTCTTCTTATACTGTAGTTATACCAATACACATGGGTTCATGGGTTTTCAATGTACTACATCATTTCGATACATGATAATGATATGATAATTGACATGATTTCTTTGTCATTGGCGCAGATCTATATGTTCTGCATGGTCCTGTTTGATACACAAGAACACTTGTCTCTTGGGTGTTAAGTTTCCTCCAGACGTTGTACACTGCATGACATCCAAAGTGCAGTACAGTTGATATCCATCAAAGAAGCTTCCTTGGTGACAGGCATTGGTTATACAGGTGTTTTTATTTTAAATAAGTGGTTTTGAATGTGCTGTCTATGATTAACACAGTTAGACATACAATGTACAATATTTACAACAAAATACGCGCTTGTAACCTGACGAATGAAACATAGCAGAACATTAACATAATGTCACTTATACCTGGCAAGACGATAGGGTAAGTTCTCAAAAACAGGGGAAGACAGGTTTTCACGCAAAGCAAATGATTATACAGAACTCCTTTTATATTTCCAACGAACACATAGAGAATTGAATTCAAACATGGGTAGGTCGTTCAAACCTAATTGCTGATATTTAGGAATTTCTGAGACTTAATTCTGGAATGACCACCTTAGTGATGTTGGAAGCTGCTTGACACATGAACACAATTATGTCAATGTATCCACAATACAGATACCACGTATACATACTGTACGCTATATGGTCATTCTATTTCTGAAATCTCTTTACACTGCTATGGTCACTTCAGGAACACACAGTCTATGTAACTCAATAAACAACAGGCTGGACGAAACAAAATCTCCTGTTTGAGACGGTTCGTCATCACAATACACAGTAGGTCTGATTGGAGGGAAAACTGATCTATATATACATGCAGGGAACTTTGGCCCCTTAGTGTCAATCACACACTATTGGCTAGTTTTAGAAAACCATTATTAAACTCAATATTCACAATATCATTGACACTATAGGTGTCCTCTCCTAGTCTCATCTATCTCCGTTTGTCATCACTTTGCTTTGCTTCTCCTTGGAGCCCCCTTTCCGCCGTAATGTCCAGGCAGACCCTGATTTCTCCTCCTTTTTTGTAAGGGTCTTAAGTCCCATCTCTCGCTCGGCTGCCTCTGACCGACTCTGGCTCGGAGAACCACCACTGCCACTACTGCGGCTACTACTCGGTCCTTGGCTTGGGTCGAGGTAGTTCCTGTCGATAGGACTGACAACGCGCAGTCGGAGGGTGAGGCCGGCCGAGCGGATCAGCTGTACCACCTCGTCGTGTTTGAACCACTTAACGTCCCGCTCTTCTACAGACACCAAGAAGTCACCCACTTTCATACCCGTTTTCTGAAAGGAAATAAACATCATTGAAAAGTGTTCATTCAGATCATTTCCTAATTATTTCATTCATTGGTTGACATCTATGCGATGCTCATAGCTAATAACAATGAAAAATTAAAGCTCTCAATCATCCAACTACATTTATTTTACTTTCTGCTGCCGAACAACCTAGTGGTATCTAAGACCTTTATTGATAACATTATACTTTCAAATATATTGTCCTAGGATAGGTCCTAGGATATATCAAATCCTTTAAAAATATTTTCCGACATTATTTTCTGGTTTAAGGGGTTGGCGGGTACTTACATGGGCCAGACTGCCAGTCTCTACCATGGCTATGATGACGGGCGAGTCTCCCCGGACACTGAAGCCGTAGTCCTGTCCCACCTCACGGCGCAGGAGCAGCTCACGGGGAGCCGTCCATGAGTGACGGGCAGAGAAGATGGCCAGAAGACCCTACAATATACAACACAAGAAATGCTGTTATTCAAATTTGTACAGGAATTGAAGAAAACCAAAGGAAACTTAACTTTAACTTTTCTTTAGATTTTAGCCTATACAAATGAGGCAAACACTTTACACAATGCATTGATAGGTGCTATTTCATTCTCTTTATCTAAAACTTTTCATTTAATTTTTTCTGATGACCTTACGAGCAGTCTTCTAGATTAAACGATGAATGAAGAATCTTTGTCATGAACAGAAACAAAACTCACCAGTCTGCGCATCAAGTCGTCCACCTTGTATTTACCGAAGTCTGGTTGAATGGAGTTGACGGAGTGCGAGGAATGTGGCCGGATGGGTGGAGCCGACATGAGCTCCGAGAAGTCGTCCTCCTCTTCGAGGGCAGCAAACTGCCTGAGCAGCTCGTCATGAGCGGCTCGGAGGATGTCCTGGAAGGTGTCTATCCGCCGCAGCTGTTTACTGAGACTGTGTAAGCTCATGGCCTCCTCTAGACACAGGATGGACTGCCGCAGGTGTGCCTTACCTGTAACAGGGTAACATGGGGTTACACCAGGAACAACCCGTCAAGGACCGCATTGTGCTATATTCTTTGTCGCTATGACATATTAATGCAGCCCTGGTAAAATTACTCTCCAGGGCTGCATTCATGTGTCATGGCGACTACGTGGTTAAACACTCCCGAATGCACTAGCGAGCTACCTACCACTGGTAGTACTAGGGCTGCATTCATGCATCATGACGATCAAAGGTATAATGCATTAAAGCACTGGCAGGGTTAATGATATAGTAAAACTGTCTTAACTGTTCCAGTAACTGTAGAATTGAGGATAATGCTTTATTATCGTGATTGGTTCGCAGTTTCTTAAAATCATACATTCAGACCAACTGCATCTAAATGAAGTGACTTAAAGTGTTACAATTACACTTAATTAGTAGAAGATGTACACGATCGCTGTCCCATACATACCTAGTGTCTTTCTATCACAGAATGTGTCTATGGCCGTGGAAGTGCTATGGGACGGTGTGCCATTCATCTCTATATGGACTTTCTCAAATTGTTGCCGCAAGTCGGACACATCTTGATCTGTTTAGAAAAGAAAAGAAAAACGTATATCTAAATTGCATGTCATATATATATACAAAATATATTCGAATACATTTAAGGAAAATTGGTGATTCAATACTTTGTGAATTGCATAGTGTTTAATGGAGTGTTGTGCCTACTCACCCTGGAGGTCTATGATGGCGGTGGCCGTGTGGTGGTGTGCTAGTGAGGTGAAGTACTGCGACTTGACGTCGGCCATTGACACCCAGGAGGGCGGCACGTACTCCTTAACCGGCTCCTCCTGCATCACGCCGTGACTCATGGCGTACATCTCAGCCACCTGAACAGCAAACACAAGGCATTCACGTATATACACTTATAATGCACACTTATTTTGGATTACTGGTAAATTCTCATTTTACTAAAAATGTATATAATTCTCAATTATGCCATCTTATTCAAAGCACAGTTAGTGACTGCACAGGTGTTATTAAACGTTCGGGCCCACATGCTGCTATACTTTGTTATGTCCTTTTTGGTCGTGATACATGAATGCAGCCCAGAGCTGTATTCATGCTAAGCATCATGCCGACCCTTCGGGAGCCCATCAACCCCGTCAGGGCTACATGCATGCACCATGACGATATAGGGCAGCACATTGCAGCACCATACCATCCTGAAAGAGTTCATATGTCTGTAGGTGGGTACGTACCTTAGCCGCCTCCTGTGCGGCCTGCAGGTAACCCTGGATGTTGCTGGGCGGCTTCTCCAGCATGGCCCTCTCCATGATACACTCCTGGGCCTGAGACTGAAAACCAAGGAGCATCATGTTAATATCGACACTTTTACATGGTGTATTCTGGTTCTCTAGTATATCAAAAAATTCATTTTTTATTCCAGAAAAGGATTTACATTCACAAAAAAAAGAAGCATGTTCTATTCTTTTTAATCTACTTAAAAAAATAATTAGATACAATGTACGTAGAATCATTCATCCGGAAATTATCATTTTAATTTTCGGATTGCCATCAGGATGGACAATCTGACAATCGACTCTGGTGAAATGCCTACTTAAGACGTGCTACTTACCAGCATGAGTTGTATGAGCATGGTGAGTGTGGGTGGTTGGAGGTCCATGGACGGCGCATGGCTGAAGTTGTCTTGTAAGTACTGGAAGGCGCCTGCCGCCCGCTGAAAACAATCCACGGCCTTGTCCACCCCATCCAGCTGGGTCCGGTCCTGGGGAGACAACATGGGCAGTGCCAAAACCATCAGGATATGTGTAACAAACAGGCCTTATCACTTATCTATAGATTATGGAGACGTATTGCAATGGGCTGTATGTATACCGTAACGTCACGATACTATGTCTGTCCTGTATAAACGACGGCAGTAGAGGGGTCAATAGATCGTTCTCAAGCACTACAATACGAGCGGCAGGGGTAATGGCCCTGTTTAATTAAGGAACGCCCAGGGGCGTTATCGTGGTGGTGCGGTATGCATTTTATACACCCTTGTCATCCTGTATCAGTCTCATCATTAATCACACTTTTTGAGGTTCTATTTCTGATTGTATTATTTCTTTAATAACATCTAAACAGATCAAAAATAGTACTGTAATTCTGATAATTGTACTAGTGGCCAACTTGGCCCCTTATTTTAGCACATAGTTTTAGCGTCTAGGACTCACCTGCCGGGCCCCTATCTGTGTGTACAACGCCGCTATGTTGAACAAGGTGCTGCCCTTCTCAAAGCCTACTGTCCGCTGGGAACTCGGCACGCCCGTCAACGAGTCGTACCTGAAGGGGTAATAACATGTGTTTTACACTTGTTACAATGGAGGAGTTCATTAGTTACAGTTGTATTACAAAGGACGGCGCGATGCCTCAAGCTGTAAGTTCCTTATGATGCATCTTGGCGCTGCATTGCTTGCACTCCGACCTTATGGGATGGTATCTATACCGCAGGATTCGCATGAATGCAGCACTGGCGAGTTACTCGCCAAGATAGTATTCATGCATTATGATGACTCAAGGGCATAGTGCTTTACGATCCATACTAAACTGATATTATGGATAAAATGGAAATTACAGTTTTAAGCTTGATTATTTAACACCTGAAGAAGGACAAACTTGTTCCGAAACGTTTTATTCTAAATGAGAGCCGTCTCACGACCTTCTCACATCTCCAATTTCTATTTTACTCAGACTTAGTTACTATGACTACGGTAGATTTACATTAAAACTTAGGTTGATTTGTAGGTGAAGAATGTCCCAACACCTACCATTCAAAGTAAAGTCCAATACTTTTGTCAGGAGGGAAGAAGCGTTTTTCTACAAAGTAGAGGTGGTTATAATACTCGTATAGCAGTTGGATGCCCGACTCATCCCGCACCGGTGTTCGACACGCCTGCAAATAAAACATACAATGTAGTTCATGTAACTTTACGGAATCCTTTTTTACAGGCATTAAGGCAGAAACTACAACTCACAAGGCTACTTTACCAAACCATCCCTATCCCAAGTGTACAAGTAGGTGGGGCGATTTTTAAATTTTATATTTCAACATTTTATTTATTTATCTATTTCTTCTTCTTTTTTGGGGGGTGGAGGTGGGGGGTTATACTTGTCACTTTCTAGAACCTCGAGATGCTGACATGAGAAACATATGACAAATGAGGCACATATTGTTCTGCGGCATGGCTGAAAAAGGCCACTTCACCTGGGCTGTATATCATAGTATCATATGCACAACTAAGTTATTTGAGGTTAAGTGAACAGGAAGAATTTGAAGATAGGTATACAAAGCCTTACCTGTCGGATATCAGTGAGGGCCTGGAGTTCCGAGTCATACGACTCCCCGTCGTCATGGTAGTGTGAACAGATATAGTCCTGCAATAAGAGATTTGTAAAGTTTATTCATGGACCTAAAGTCATAACCAAATTTAGTTACCGGCATTCGGTGCGTGCCAAGTTGCAGACTTCTACAATCTGTCCCAGTAAATTAACCATTAAAGGACTGGCCTCGTACGATAACAGGAAGATAATATAGTCTGCAATTGGCAAGTACCGGATGCAGCCAATGTAGTTTCACATGTAATTGTAATTGCATGTTTGACATATGGCATGCCAGGAGTACATTATATAGACAAGAACCATACATCTCACAGAACGTAACAAACTTTAGATGTGCTTTTACATGAGTATACAATTAGCCTGTTAAGAAAATCTCTCATTAAAAACTTAGACAACCTTTTATATTTTTCCTATAGCGTAATTTCCAAACTCGGACACCTCCCTTTCAAACTGCTATACTATACAGTGTATATCGATGTCACATCTCATGTTTAAATTGCTATTCTAGAAGTTAGGGACACACGCGACAACAATTTGGCCAACAATACCGACGGACATATATATATATATTTTAAAATACAGCTTGGTAAACATATTCATGTAAATGGTGTGTTTGAAATACCTTGAAATAGGACTTGAACTCCACTTCTTTTGTCTCTTTGAGTCCCAGTGGGAGCATGGGTACACAGTTAATAGCACTGTAACGGAGAAGACACATCAATGAGTGACTACAACATTGTTCTCATGTAATGTGACCACAGAAGGGTCAGATACCACATCATGGCTCCTTCACCATACTGCAGTGGACACGTGTTGTTATACATGTACAATAATAGAAAATAGCAATAGTGTCATGTAAGTTTTAGTCATACATATAAACCAATCCATGTGGGTGTCCATATGACCCTTACTTGGTAACACTAACAGTGTCATATTCTTGGACACTATCGTTAAATACTTAGCTGTTTGGAAACTACACCTTAGTTTCATATTATTTTTCAAACGAACAAAAAAAAATCTGTATTATATCTAGAGGCGCTTGGTCGAGTACTGACCTGTCATTTTGGTAGATGAGTACTGAGCTGTTGAGGTCTGCTAGCTCCTCCTTCAGTAGTTGGAGGTTGGAGTTGACGTAGCTCAACTCTAAGGCCACCGTCTCACGCAGCTTCTTATTGGTAGTAGCCCTGTAAAAATACACGATACAAATAAGCACATGACATGAAGATCACATTATTAGTTATAAAATGTTATTGTAGATTGAAATCACTTGCTAATTGAGATTCCTTGTCTCTCTCATTATTCATGCGGTAAACGCCGGGGGTATACCAAAATGTGTTGCCTTGACATCGGTCTATTTTCATAAAGCGTGCACTCCGCAAATCAAATCCTTTTTTTGTCACAAATTGTGTGTGGCATAAGATTGATATGTGGCTATAGACTACACATATTTTAGGTTACCAAATACCAATGCTAGTTTTGTAATTTTGTTTTTAATTAATATCAGTTTCTTTTATGCATTGACTACTCACTTGAAGAGGTTCTCGGCGCCGGCCCGGAGTCGCAGCTCCCTGTTTATTTGGTCATTTAACTTGGAGCGCTGTGTCTGTAACTTGCCCCGCGCTGTCTGCATCAGAGGGTCCGAACCCTGCAACATAACGACACCAAGGTAAGTAACGGGGAAGGGCAGTAACACAACATTATCAAGACAAAAGAAAAGCAATATTAAAATAATGGTGTCCGGGTCAGGGGCCCTGCTGACAATTGGCCATGGGGCAACAGGCCCTCAGCATTATAGCCACATGATGATTGGTCCAGTAACGACCTCTGTGATGCCAACGATGCCTAATCCAACCTACATATGAATTCACATAACTGTCGCAGTAATTAGATGAATATAATTGAGATAGACTGTTGAGGGAAGAAGTGGATGTATGTGAAGGATCTTCATGGGAATTCGATGCTGTTGTAAGGGTCTAAGCCTTAGCTGGATCGAGTATAATGTTGAACTGATGTTGTTATACCTATCATGGATGAACCAGCAGTATTCATTGTATTATTATAATGATACAGGTCCGACGACATAACTCTAGTTCTACCCCTGGGATGACTCATGTGAGAACTTACATTCACATCCAGTGCCTCGAGCATCAAACACTCTGTAGGGATGACCGGGTGACTACCTCTAGGCAACGTGTACCCTGGAGGAAGGAGATCCTCCTCCAGTGAGCTCCAGTCCGGGTCCAGAGTGTCCCGACTGGCCCTGCGGCTAGGGGTGCGTGGGCTGCGGCAAGGGGTGCGTGGGCTACGGCAAGGGGTGCGTGGGCTGTGGCAAGGGGTGCGTGGGCTGCGGCAAGGGGTGGCTGGGCTGCGGTAAGGTGAGGTGGAGGACTTCCTCCTGGCCGTGCCTGGGGTGGCAGGGTGAGGGGAGCAGGACCTGTGACGTGGGGTGGCAGCAGGGGGGCGGAGTGGGGAGGAGGACCTCCGCTGGCGGACCTTAGGGCTGCGGTCAGATGGGCTGCGGTGAGGGGTGCCCAGGCTGCGGCTAGGGGACCTGCAGGGCCGCACCACCCGGTGAGGGGTCCCGGGGGTGGAGTAGGGAGAACCCCCAGGGTACCCCCAGTCGGACACGCCCACCTCCACCACGCCCACCTCCACCGCGCCCCCGTCGGCAAGGCCTTCCTCGGGCCACGTCCGGGCCTCATACCGACGGGAGCGCCTTGGTCTCCAGCAATCTATGGTGACCGTCCAATATACGCCAACACTATTCCAGGAAGCAGCGATAATTTCATCCCTGATCACCGGTCCTCATGCTTAGTGATATCTAGCCTGTAACTGTGTCCTTTTCAGTTGTGTTTCCAGCATCGCCCAGTGAGCTATATATTACGGTAGTACTTTTAGTAAATTGGTGTCGTCGTTTGGCAGCAGTTAGCTCTGACAGATATAGCTCCAGTTGAGGATGGTATATAGCAAAAAAACACAGTTATGCCAAACAATTCGACGAACACATGACCTGTCCATTATATACCCATGGCGTTTTTACTACGCAAGTTCACACATTCCATTTATCTCCAGGAAATAGTGTCGGGCAATCCTGATGACAATTATGGACGATCCTGGTGGCAGGGGAAGAATGCACATAAAATACCCGTCACGATGCTGCATTCCAATCCACATATTTGACAATGCAGTGCATTTTTAGTGAAGGAGTGACTTTCTCTGCCAATCATGGTGTATCCACACAAGTATAATTAAATCCTCTCAGATGAACAAGTATCATCATAGACAATATTCTCACACCATTATTATTGTGTACATTGTAGAATAGCGGCAACAGGTAGGTAATAGAACCATGAACATGTCCAAGTCACTCCGTCTCCTCCAGGAACTAGCTACACTTTCACATTGGAGATATCCTCCATGCAGATATAGCCACTGTCATGTCCTAAATATTTACACTCCCAGAACAATCCACCACCACTAGCCGCGTCCCTCTCTCTGCCAATGTTCAATTGTTGTGGCACTCACTTGGCAACACTGCCATCACGAGCACACGGCCGAGAGCCGATAAGCTCCTGGCTCACTCTCAAAAAAGGAGAGAGGAAAAATATGGCCGGCTCACACACTTGCCTCTCATGTCCCTTTGCAGCCTCTCTGCTCCTGTGGGCACAGAGGGAGGAGGGAGGTGAAGGGGGTCAGTGTTAAGGGCTGCCAAGGATGGCCTGAATGACCTAATGAGCTCTCTGACAATGATCCTAATTGCCCATAGAGAGAGCTCACCGGGACTGCTCTGTCAGCTAATGATAGGTTCCTGTGAACACAAGTAGATGTGAAGAAGAATACTCCTGGTAAAAATGGTTAAAATGAAATAAGACTCAAGAGAGCCTTGTCAGTGTCACAAGTAGGGCTGTGTAAATTTAGTCTCCCAGTGCCTTGCCGTTTTGGCAGTGCTACTGAATAAGTTGATGACGCTCTGGGAATAGGCATAACAAAATGTGGACAGTTGTTAAATGTCAACATGGATGTCCATTTATATTAAGGAGCAGTGTGTAGTGCATTGTGGTGACTAATAGTCTCCTATAATGTAGATCCATTGGATGTGCTTTATAGGTCCGATCGTTGGAAGAATACATGATCGCTATTATGGTTCCAAACTTCGGTCATTGGTCACTTTTGGCAGGCCTATGGAATTTAGGTATTATGTTCAAGGAGTGATCGACCATGCAAAGACGGATCCACATATTTCAAAACTGTATAGATTGGCACAGTACAGAGGGTTTATACCTTGAACATGGATCGGCTTAGGTATGGTCTGTGTGGTAACGTGACACGGTGTACAGGTGAAACAGTGGGCTCTGTTGTGAGCTATTATTGCTGGATCAAGCCCTGGAGGTAGAAAGCCCCCTTAAGGTCTGCCAAAATAGGAATATAGCATGACATGCTAATATAGCAGTGCCAGAGCGCTGCACGCTCCAGTGTTGTGAGTATAGGGACAGTTGGTGACATTCAGTCTGTAGCCATAGGTGTGTGTTGGTTATTTAAGTAAGTGGTGCATTGATCATTATCCGTGCCACCCTGATAGCTGAGGAGTCTCCAGTACATCCATCAGTAGTGTGTGTGTGATGGGTCAGGCCGTGTTGGGAATGATCACAGGTATACAAAGGTGCCTTGATTCAATCTTGTAGTTTAATCCATATATCCACTGTACCACATCATAAGACTGGTGCCATGCTCTGATTCTATAGTAGATTGTATGTACATGCATGTGACGCGTAGTATATATATATATATATTCTTTCCCCCATCCGGCTCTTTGCATACCCCCTGCTTCACCTCATGTATGACACGCTACTTATTCTTTTTTTCCCACAGAATTATAACCGTGAGCGGGAAATGGCCTACATTGTGGATACTCCATAGCCTGTTTCCAGACTGAGGATTGATAAGTAATGAGTACATGATCCAGAAAGTTTACAAATCCGTCTGGTCTGGTGCTGATACAATATAGGCCTCCAGATCCCCGCCTATATCAGTATCTTGTTGTAGTTTGGCTGGCTCCGACCCTCTCCTCCCTGCTCTGGTACATGCAATGCTTTTACCAGACGGCTGCCTGTAGTCTGGTCTGCAGGGTATCGTACTGATAATCGGTCTGAATGCCGCCTGCTCACATTTGACGGAAATGTCGTCTGCTTGTGTGAGTTTATGAGCGTCCCGCCGGGAGCGCTGCTATCCTGTGAGTACACGTAATGAACACAGGGAGGCACTACTCTTCTCCTCCCACCCACCTCGATCCTTGATGGAAAACGCCATCCCTAGATTGCATTGCTCCTGCAGAGACAGAATCTAAATTCGTTTTTTCTCCCACTCATTGATTTTATTCAGGGCCCACCGCTGCCCGATCCGACAGCTTGCCGAGGGGGAAATAAAAGGACGCCTGAGAATTAGGAAGAATCAGATGGCAAAAGATATCCCAGAGCGTGAGAAACTGCATGGGGCGCCAATTAGGTCGGGGCCACTTGGGTCACATCTACAGCCAAGGAATTGTCCACTCAGGGATTTTTTTCTGGCTTAGCAATAGGATTCCTAAATGGAAATATTACAGAGAGGGCATGTCTCTAATTGGACATTTAGGAGTGGTCTCATATGGATCTAAATAAGGCAACCAGTGCAGCTTTTCACACGAGACAAGGAAGCCTCTATATACTTCTCCCAGACCAGAGGCTTCTTTATATTTCTGTAACTTAATTGGTGTTTGCTGCAATAATGTCTATGAGTAGATAGGGTTTCCGATACTTGCCTCTACAGGTATATTAATATCTCTATTATAGTCACAATAAGCATAGCATTCAAAAGAGGAAATGTTTTTCCTCGTCAGTAAACATCTTCAGGATATAGTTACCGGTACACCAAACCAATACATGCACATTAGACATAACTACAATGTATTAGGAGGGGGCGTGGCACTGGCACCACGGTTGACATACCGACGACCTAACCAACAGATGTGAAAACGTTTTAAAGATAAAATACTAGATTATAAAGGGGCGTCACAAGAGATCCAATTATGTAGGTCGACGAATTGAGACATCTCAGAAACTGAGTTTTTTTTAAATAATTCAAGAACATGCACAAGGTAATCTGGGAGAATAGCCGACTTATTAATATCTATTTAAGAAGCCTTCCGAAGAACTCTACAACGTGCTATGAACCAGCCAGACCTTTGAAGTATATAGTGTTCCTATTGTGTATGACTGTAGGCTCTATTTCCTTTTAATACCTGAAATATCCCAAACCAGACCCCGCACTAATTGGTTATGGCAATCCCTTGTGTCAAGTTATAGAGTGGTCTACTCCCTGGTATATTTGTAATTAAGGCCAACATACCAACATGCATGGGCATTGTACCAAGACACAATAGTGCAAATCGTATACTAAAGCCCCTATCCACATGAAAAACGCTAATCTCCCCCGGAGGACTACTTAGTTCTTTGCCCGTAATGGGAATGTCATGTCCCATCCTTGTGTGGTGATGGGGGTACAGGTGACCTCCTCCTTCCTTCTGTGTCCCATCTTCATTATTTGTACCTGACACGGGAGTGTTCGATCAGCACCAACCCCCACACCCTGCTGTGGTGAGGTCAGTCAGTACACCTTCACACCTGTAGATATACCTACACACATGTACAATGTATAAACATGTAGATAATACACCTGTAGTATACCTGTATATTTATACAGTACATGGATACACACGGATACCTGTAGTATACATGCACGCATATAACATGTTTACACCTGTATACATAGCAGGGGTGAAAGTGAACAATCCAAAATAAAACATGACATGTTGAAATGGAGGCCCCTGAATATAGATTCTCTATGGTTTTCGCGACATAAAAAAAAAGAAACCAGGGTAAACGTGAATAGGTTCATCCTTGTGAAAAACCGGTATATTGCATGTATATTACGTGTTCTCACTCGAAAATACAAAACAACAGGCTAGTTCAGTAGTTGTAAGGCGGCTTCAAAGTAGTTTTCTGCCATCCGTGTTAGCTAGGCAGTCCGTTCCATGTCCACCTGCCTTTCACAATAACGACTACCGGTACCCACTGTGTGTGTAATTCTACTAAAACAGCTGTACAGAAATACCTAATCAAAATGTAATGTTCAGTACCCTGTTCAACCCCCACCACCCTGCAAATTGGCCCCTGTGGGTACTGCATGGAATCACCTGGTCTACACTTGAGTCATCTTCTATGCCATATATGTATAATCATTACCTGGGAGGAGGAGGATACTTCTCCAGGGTAGTCCAGGTCGGAGGGGCCTCCTTCCTCCTGTAGGCCCGTGCGTGTAGACACCAGCCACGGGATGAGCACGGGGGAGTCAGCGGTCACAGGGGAGATAACCTCCATCTCCCTCACACCTGGAGTATGCACTGGAGGAGTCCCCTTTGAGGGCTGACCTGCAGGGTGAGGGGTCAGCAGGCCGACAGGGGATAGCTCCAGGGGGCAGGTAAGTGCCGACCCTGGAGGCAGACCCGCAGGCGTTGGTGTCTGTATAGGGATACTACTGGGCAGGGCCCTGGGATCTTTAGGTGTGGAGTGTCTGATGTAGCCGGCCCCACAGGAGGAGTCTAAGGCCTGCCCCTCCCCCATGGTCAGCCTCTGCTGGCCTCGAGGCGTTCCTATTGTCACCGTGGAGGACGATAGTCCATGTGCTCCAGGGTCTCCTTCACCTACAGTCGGCATTAGAGACAATGCAGGGCTGTTGCTCACTGGTGCTACCTTTATGCCCAACATCTTTACGATCTAGATCCAATGTTAGATGGCAACTGTCCTGTTTCACAGTTGTACTGTTTGATATACTATTAGACTTATACGATTTAATATCCGGTGATGTCTAAGGCATCAAAATCCACGAGTATGCACTGCACTCCCCAGATCACCCCCTGCGTCAAGCAATGTGCGTCTCGTGCACGACTGGTATGCACATCGATTTACAAGAAGAGCTAGAGTATTTGGTGTGCAGCTGTTCAAAATGCCTCTTGTATATCTCATCCAGTAGCTATGTAGGGACTGCCCCCACCTGATCCCTCTGCACACTCCCTGCCGTGGGTGGAAGCATGTAGGGCATAGCCCGGCCAACCTTCACTGATAAGATACACAGGCTATCGAGATCGACACAGCATAAGGACTCATTAGTTAGTGGTCTTGTCACAAGAGCTGCTCGCTGTTGGTATTTGTTGGCTAAATACACATACATGTCCCTATCCTAATCAGTGAAGGTCCAATACTCCATGTGTATGTGTGTCCAGTCTTCTACGAGTATTAGCTCAATATATACACAGAGCCCTGGCAGTTAATAGTGCGCAGTGTCTATATTGATCCCCAATTGATCCCTTATCGATCACTTGCACTTGATCGGCCTTGGATAGTGGCCACTCCCTAGAAGCCCCAGGTCTGTATCGACTAACGACACCTGATTGGAATGTTCTATAGTCCTATAGATCTAACCAGGCTGGGATGTGATTTGTAGTGCTTGTGTCTATAGTATGGCGTCCAATTCCTCTCTCCACGCTAGAACCACTTACTATGACACCCACATGCTTAATACCGGCTGCTTTTGGTATTCTTGGCAGAGCTCTGTGTAAACTGTTGATGCTAGAGGTTCATGTTTATATGCCTCTACCCATTAAGGGTTAGACACACAAGCCTCAAGTAGGGTATGGGGTTATTTCCTCCTGCTTTTAGCGGTGGTTGTCTGGGTTACTCCGTCATTCTATAGATCCAAACATCCAAGCCTGTGATATTGGCCTCAGCAAAGTTGTAACACAAGCTCCCACGATCTGTAACTTTTCACAAACACACACGTTGTCTGTGCCTCTTGTGATGGGCCTACTGTGGACTCTTAACATTCCAAAGCCAATGTTGCCACCGGGCATATAGTATTTCCCAGTATGCCCTATACAGTGGTCTTGGTTATTTCACCGGGTTATTTCAATAGCACGCTACAAATCACTTCCAGCAAACTGACCTGTTTTTCATGGCCTCGTCAGTGCTGGAGGCCCTCACTGGTCACTATGGTTTTTGTATAGGTATAGGACATAGGTAACGACTGGCGTGTTCGGGGTAATTAGCCAATATACATATCCTGCACCAGGGAATCCAGAGTCAACGTGTCCAATATGTGTGAAATAGACCTATGGTCTAACAATCCATTCAATGATTATTAAGATGTATCGGATCACGTGTGGTTCCAAAGTCTAATTGCCATGTCATGGTGTAGCTTGGTACAATATTATAAGCGCACAATCGTTGAGTCCATGAGGTTATAATCGGGTTCCAGGCTAGCATGACCTACCATAGACTGTACAACTCACCACCCATAGTGGCGTGTCCTCTCCTCCAGTACCTGTTTTTTGCCCATCACTGTTTTGGTTGTGGCCCAGTGCAGCGGCTGGCACTATGGAGATAGAACAGCATGAGAGTGGTGACGAGGTGGTGGTGGTGGTGGTGGTGGTGGTGGTGGTGGTGTGGACTGGTGGCGGTGGTACATGGTCAGACCCCCACCCTATCATGACACACATGTGGCCATGTTATCATGCAGGGCTGTGATTGGTGGCTGCTCTACTCTGCCCTATATCTAGGGGTCGTCCACATTCCTCCTGTCGTCTTCCCAGGTCCTCCAGGGCTTTAACCCCTTCAAGGCATGGGAGCCACCCCGGTCCGGGACCCCAGCATAGCACTAGAACTACATATGTACATGCAGTATGCTACTATATATATAGCCATAGCAGTATTAAACATTACACATCCTGACAGACTGTTGCACCATAGTCCATACACGGCATTAATCACGACCAACTCTTATCTCTTTATTTATCTAGATATAAACAAATTAAATTGCAATATGCAATGCAGCATGAATGCCGACGTTACGTCTTAAGGCAGGGTTATGTAAATCGGTATATACACTGCACACTATTAGCTAATTAAATTAATGCCAACCCCGGTACATGTACTGTACCACCTCCCTACCGCGTATGCTAACCACTTCAGGCTAACTCCTGATATTAACTATGTTTATTACTATCAGGTCTTCTCATGGGGTTACAAGATATGGAGCATATGGTCTACTGAGTCTAGGGTCTATTTACCCCGGGTGTGAAGATTAATGAGGATGCACCCCCGGGGCTGTGTGGAGGAGGCTGACCCCCGGGGCTGACCACCTCAGCGTCCCCATGCTAACCTACTCAGCCCCACCCTGCATGGAGCAGCTCACATACCAGTATACATTAGTACAGCAGCTATAGGGGGTGTTGCTGCTATTGCATGGAGCAGCTCACATACCAGTATACATTAGTACAGCAGCTATATGGGGTGTTGCTGCTATTGCATGGAGCAGCTCACATACCAGTATACATTAGTACAGCAGCTATATGGGGTGTTGCTGCTATTGCATGGAGCAGCTCACATACCGGTATACATTAGTACAGCAGCTATAGGGGGTGTTGCTGCTATTGCATGGAGCAGCTCACATACCAGTATACATTAGTACAGCAGCTATAGGGGGTGTTGCCCGGGGGTGTTGCTGCTATTGCATGGAACAGCTCACATACCAGTATACATTAGTATACAGCTTCACCTCTGACCTGCCGGTCGTAACGTGCTGCTCGGGTATAGGGGTGGGCGGGGCTGGCGCTGACAAGTATAGTGGCACTGATGTTGTATGGGCCTACACCATTGTAATCCACTGAAACTTGGGAAAGACGGCATGTGTCCACATGTATATAGACACAAGACTAGTTCACCACAAAGGATTGTTGATCTCTAATTATATAAAGGAAAATATAGATATTTCAATTGGAAATACAATGTCATCCTGCTCCTCACGTCCCCCAAAGCAAATCCCCCAGCCAATTGTCTGATGCATACGCTGCAAACTGGATGCAGCTTGTGTTGAGGACCTGTCACCGAGTCTGATTACTAGTACATCGGTCTACGACAAAATCGATGTTATCTCAATTACTTGTGCACTCATGCGGTGTTGTCCCTTGTCAATATTCCTTATCAGCTTGAACATAGAGGCCCTATATGCTAAATACTAGAGTGGATTGCTATGGAGGGCAAGTGAATACCTGTACAATCTGTACTCCAGATAATCCCCTCCACGTCAAGAGGGTATGACAGTACCACTCCAGTGGCCACTTCCTATTTCCATATACTAGTAGTGTCTTCACGAGGTCGATGGAATTCCATTACTATCTGGGAAATAATATACGACTTCGGTTGTTTGCCACTTAACCTAGATGATTGGTGTAGAAATTACATGGGATTCCATGTTACACCCCTTATACCAGTGTCATTCTAAAAGTATTTCGACAATATAACACACAAAAAGTGGTTTTGAGTATTTATTTTATACTTAAGTTTTGCCTGTCATAATAATTGTTATATTATTGTTTCTTTTCTATCAAACAGAAAGATAAAATCTAAAAAACATCCCTTCATGCCGAAGGTGATGGAGGTATGTGTGTGTGTGGAGGGGGGGGGGTAGTGGGAAAGGGAGATGGGCTGCATAAGGTAAATATACCTTCAGGCTAATTCCTGTCTACTTCTCTCCCGCAAGCTCTAAAGTTCTTTAAAGTAGCCAAACATGTATTTTTTTCTTACATTTAAAGCATACCTTTTGTGAGCCTTAGGCATGGCTTGTGAGAGGTATGTGTAGCCATGTGTGCTTGAGTAATAAGGTGGATACTTATCCCTATGGCAACTACAAAGAGGTATTATGTGCTACCTACCTATAAGCACATTAAAACAAGGGGCGGGCATACTAGGCTAAACGCAGTATGTTTACTCTTATTTTGCTACTCAAATATGGTTGTCAGAAATAGGCAAGTAGGACAATGGAGGATGTGTCTTCATAGTTATCACATTACTAGCTATTTTTAAGTGACCACACAGACCATCAGTGAATGTGCATAGTTTATAGGGATGAAGGCATGGGTGTCTAGTGTAGGGCCCTGTGCGGTGCACGTTCAACCTGGCAGTACACCTAAACAATGCTGCCACCTGGTAGAACATCTACACAACACATATTCCCTACATCGTACCACAAGGTTGGATAACCTCTTTTAATATTCAGATACTCAGTATATCATAACTCGTTATGAGACCCCCAGACCCATGCAATCCCTGACACCTCGGATCGGATACAGTGTGCATCTTACTTGGTGCAGTCAGCTGTATTGGATGAGATAAGCTTCGTCAGGCATGCGTCATGTCTGAAACCAATTGCAACAGAGCAGCTGGTTGCCATGGTTACCAGATAAGGAGGGGTAATGAGGACATATTCTTGTGATCTTGTCATATAGAGAAATATGGTCTGCTAAATAGTGTTAGGTACAGGCCATGTCTATACTGGATATACTGCTGAGACTCATATATCTCACATATTATTCAGACGTGAGTAAGGCTCCTCAAAGCTTTACTAATTATATCGGTAAGTGGGGGGGGGGGGGGGGCATGTTGAGGCATGCCATTATATGCAGTGACGATATCAACAGATACACGGAAAAGACTTGGGGAGGGGTGACTAGAGTCGTCATGGTATTAGTGGTTACAAGAGAACACTCGTGGGGCCAGCATCCTGGTTGGTTTTGTCCGGGGTTTTGTCACTCTCGTATTTATAGATATGTGGATATTCCCCCACACGACGTGATCTACATCTATCATACATACATTAATAGCTTCGATAATCAACACTAAAGGGCATAATCTAGGCATATCTGATGTTCCGGGCATGTCATTTCCTTTTTCGATTAAACCATAATTATTGTACATTATAATAGTACAGTAATTGAACCCCAGAGAGGTTCGCGTGTATTTACACCAGGGGAAGAGAGATCTAATTCGAGAAGATATCTCTATACAAATATGTATAAATCACACTCAGAAAATATCCGATAAAAAGACTTTGGGACAAGCATAGCAACATTATCAGTATTGGTTAATGATTTCTATGGTTTTAGCCTCAATGTATATCAAATACCAATTCTAAATGAATTTGCCATTGCCTTTTTAGTTTTTAGATTTTCCTCTCCAAAAAGTACAAATGAAACAGCTAGTACCTCAGTATCATGGATCCCAAACATAAACCTACCATTGATCAGTTCCAGTGTCCAATACATAAGTATGTCTGATATATGTATATACATAATCAAAGGGTTTTCTTGCTTCCCCTAGCTGACTTACTCTGATGAAGATGAGGCCGGGAGGTGGGGGCTCTGGCTCGGTCACCATGCTGGTGTTAGTATTACCAGGTATACAGCAGGGCTAGCAGACTGACCTCCTCCTGCTCCTCTCCCCTATCACGTGCACACTAATGGTACTACTGCCCACCTGGAGGAGGTACAGGGTGTTATAGTGGTAGCACCTCCTACCCCGACAGTACCTGGCGTCCTTGTGACGAGATGCAGCCAAGGATCCAAGGCGGATCTGGCCTGGTGTGTCAGGTTTATAGCAGCACCGAGAGGTACACCCGTAACAACACTCTGCCAACTACTGCAGCTTTTGTTGATGTCACAGTGGGGGTGGTGTCTTCATGCCTCACCAGCAAGCACCTACTCAGGGACAGACTGGGGGTGGGGGTTGGGAGGTGTTTTGGGGAGGGGTGGGGGTTAGGTATAGAGGGGTTGGGCTGGAGTTGGGGTATTAGTATCAACCACCTAAAGTCTGTCCAACCAAAACAGGTGGATGTCAGAATAAATCGCTGGCTCTTATCCTGGCCTAGCATAATATGATCGATTGTATATCATAATATTTATGCATTTGTTGACTAACACTTGTAACTTCATGACTAAAAATTTCCATTTCTAAATATTTCTAAACGAGCCAATCTATTCATCGCCTCCGCGTTAAATATTCTGGCAGGACTTGAATAGTGTTATTGTAACCAACATACATTTGTGGGCTTTGCTGCTTCGTCCCTATGTCAGATCGTTCTTCATCTCTTTTTTTTTGTTTCATTGTAGAAAAAAAAACACGTCCAATATAATTTCTGCCGCCTATTACTATACAATGTATTATAGCACCAATACTGTATCAGCAGCATATTGTTGCCCCTACCTGCCCCTTTATAATACCCCAGCCCACCTGGACCCGCAAAAACCTGCCTCACGCCCACATGCCAGACATGGTCACGCAGCATTGGCGACAGGCATGGTGGACCTATTACCACAGGTAAGGGCAGGGGGCAGGGCCTGAAGTCACTGTTATGGGGCTAATGGACACCGGGGCGTGGTATTTAGGATATCAGTCTGTAAGAAGGCTCATAGACTGGAATCACACACAGGAATGTGTGTTGGGAAACATATGGGGCTGTATAGGAGTATGTTTACTACACTTTTAGTAAATTTCTTCTCATCTACATAAATGGGTATGGCTACAGATCTCTATGTCTATGGTATGGCACAAGCGAGTACACACTTGAAACTACATAGTTTATAATGTGGTAGCATTTATTGGTGCAGGCCGAAAAAGAATATTCACCAGATTGAAATAAAACGGGAGTAGACCCCTAAAATCAACACGACTTTTTCTTTAAATTGACAGGTGTGTTGGGATTTAGTGACAAATGACAGGAAGAATATAGTGTCACCGGATATGAGCATTTCTTGATATCGATCCCCATCTTATTCTGGACCCCCTGACAGGACGGGGAGATGGGCACTCTAGTCGGTGTAGGTCGGAGCAGAGTGCCACAGGAGGACCTTGATGGCGGTGTGGGGTGTGGTGTGTGGATGGCGGCAGCTGCGGGGTGCTGTATGGATGACGGGGTGGGGGATGTGAGAGGGGCGTCCTGTGACGTACTGATGCTACACGTGTGTGATGTAATAAGGGGAAGTCCCCAGGTAATGCCGTGTAACCGTGTCTAGTACAACATTCCACACGTGCCGGTGCCACACAACAACAACATGGCTCTCTACTACAGCATCACCTCTCTAGTGATGGTGTTTAGTTTGTAGTTTCAAATATTATGTTGCAAATAGTACTAGTCTAACCATTAATTATAATCAAATATAAATACTGGATATACATTGTAGTACCCAATCAGTCCCCCCCCCCGGAGTTTATATTCATGGTTTAAGAAAAATATAATTTGGGGTTTTCATGAAGTTATTAATTCCCTACGGCATCGAACATGAAATGAATATACAAACACGTATCTACTGGTATCTAGCATATCAGCCCCCTATCTTAATAACTCGACCATTTCAATGTTTGCTTCTAACCTCACTACAACTTCACTATATGGTCAGAATACTATATGGACATTTTACCACAGACATCGAACGTTATTAAAACACGTGTCATGACTGTTTAACCTCATAAACATCAGGGCAAAATGGGGTCGTCCCTGGGTTGTGTAGCAGTTATGAGGCACGTTGACGGACTGACCCAGAGCAGACTAAATGTAGGTAGATATAATAAATGGTCTAACATTGTCATCCCATGCCACCCCTTGACCCTATACAGGCCAGCACCATCGCTGTGCCCTCCAGCAATACATGTGACGCTACTATGAGGCACGAGGTGTACAGGTATACACAAACTTAATACCCCAAGATATATGTATATATCGTGAACTACTTGCATTATGCACACATTAGTTCAACTCAAAATGACTCCTAAGTACGTGTAGACATTACCCCTTTAAAGTATGCCTGTGTATTGATTATATGCATAAGAACACTGAAAAAGTAAACTTGTCTCCAGACTCGTCGAAGTGACTATCATAAAATAAACGAGTCAAAAGTTGTCTAACCTATCAGGTTACAATCCCACAAATAGAATCTGGGGCTGGCAAATGTCGGGTTTTGGACTGGCACATAACAAGTGGATCTTCTATCTCCAGCTAGAAGACCCGCTTCCTTGTCACTTTGATGGGTTTTTGACTCGTTTATCGGTCTATACGAAAACCTGCCGGACATCGACTACAGCCGGCAAATAGGTTGCCGGTCCGGCAGATATGTGGTAACTGCCGGCCCAAATGACTGGCTGGAATCTGCAGATCTTTACCTACATGCTAGATTTTACGGCTTGTAAATCGGACCGTTATTAAGGTTTCTAGAGCATAACACAGAAGGCATAAATTATTTGTCCAATTTTCTTGAAATTTTTATATTGAGATGATTTATATGATTGGAACATATTAAAGGGGAACCCTATCATTTTCATTATCAGTGCAAACACTTGCTTTGTATTTGATTTTTAGATGCAAATGTCATACTCCGGGCCTGCAAAAATTTAGCCGGGCCTGCACTAGAAAAAAACTGCTGGACCAAATGTCCTGCATGGTGAAAATGTTTTCGTATAGACTGGTTTATTTTATGATCGTCACTTGGGAGAGTCTGGAGACAAGTTTACTTTTTGAGTGAAAACTCATCTTTTAAATTGCTATAATGTGATACCATTAGCTCCCCATTGCTGAGTACGACAAGTGAGTAATGTTAGCTAGGTGGCGCGTCAGTCAGTCTTTCAGTTCAATCTCTGTCAGACATTGTTCTGCCATGCAACATCATTTACAGGGACCTGAGGCCAATCAAAATGTTTGTTTCTCATTACCAAACCATTGAAATAAAACGAGTGAGATTTTTCGTTTGATTTCTTTTAACTTGATTGACTGTCCATAACTGATACCATAGCCTTTAATTTGATATTAAACATGTCTGGGTATTCTATGATATATTTCATTTTAAAAAAATCCTAAGAAGAGTATATCTCCCCAATTCTTTTTTTAATATAGGGGTGATGAGAAACACGTCTTTCTGTGAATGGCCTAAATCCCCAGCTCTAGGTCTAGTTAGCTGCAGTGGGGACCAGTGGGTGCCATCAGCTGTGGACCATGTTGTGTGACCAGGTAGGCTGCTCCTGTGGCCATAAACAGGCAGCAGACAATGTCCACAACACACGGTAAATGGCCGCCTGACCCTGACCCCCACCTCGCCCCAGGTGACATCCATACAGTCATGGTGACCTGAGCAGAAGCCCACCTCACCTACACACACAACTGCCAACACTTTACTGCTGCTGGGGGATTGGTCCAGGGCTATGGCACAATGGTTGGGGAGTTTTTTCTTTCTTTTTTAAACAAAGGTGGTGGTGAAAAACCTCTGGGGGCCTGGGATCTTGCAATGAAAACAAATGAAATTCCCCCCTCTCCATCCCAGCAGCCTCTGTTTACTTCCTTGGGATGTTGACACAGGATTCTACTGACAGTTTTGTATCCCCTAAAGTAGATAAGATTTCTTATCAATTTTTTAATAGGGGTCATTCGTAAAGTATGTCACGCAAATGTTGGCATTTTCAAGACCCCCCACCCCTTTGATACCTCCATAATTGGGGACTGAGACCCCGCCCCAACCCCCTCCTGTGTGACGTACTTTTTAAGTCTTTATGGATCACCCCATCGTGTTTGGGATTCGCTCATAATGATTTCATTTAAACCGCCATGAACAACATATGAAGAGCCTCCTCTGTTCTCATAATGAATACCTCCCGGCCTACTTACACCAAGGAATCTGTAAGGTGCAATCAATCGGAACATGTGACCTGTCGGTTTCATTTGACCTTGCCAGATTTTGCCTTCACGGACGAGGTCACTCTAGTGCATTCATCCAAGGTCAACATCCGACCTTGGAGTGCACCTAATGACCTTGGTGTGCAGCCATGGTCAGAAATAACGTAGTCCAGGTGTTTCAACATTTGTCAGGTGTGGTATTAATATGACTGTGGGTGTTGGCAGGGCTGTGAGATTGGCAAACCCTCCCACCATCATGCAGTCTCCTACTGTGACCTACTGACAGATGGGTGATTCAGTGGGTACATAGAACTCACACCCCTCTAGGAAACAAAGGACTAGGAGTAACCAAAAACAAGTTGTCATCAAATCAAATGGACAACAAATTGCGTATGTTTCTCAAGAGTAAAGGTAGACCCAATCCAACAGGAAGATAACCCATGTATAACATCAATACCAACTACTAGTGCGTCTACTATATGCTTGATATTCCGATATCTCACAGAATTATAATAAGTTATTCTCTTCCAATCCCAATATCACATACCACAGACAACATGGTGGAATTTAAGTTTCCCAAAAGTAAAATGCCCAATAGAAATATAAAAATATATAGCCAGTCAGCATGTGCTACAGACTCAGAAGGTGCCAGAGACCGATACAGATGGCGGGTTGTGATCAATAACCCTTGATCTAATCAGGTCAGGTGCACCGGGAAGACCAAGCACCCCCATAACCTCTGTATACCCCAGCCACCACATCCATGATCCATCACCCGAACTTAGGACCCAACACCAATTCCCTTCCCACCCCGCCCCCCGTGCTGGGATCCTCCCACCCACTCCTAATGTGGGTGAGGGTTCACACCTGTGCCACGCCCTACTGGCCTCACCTGGAGTGTGTCTAAGGTAGGGGTGTGTGTGTGTGGGGGGGGGGGGGGTGCAGGTCCTGCTCATCATGCACCCTATAGTGGGGGGACGACTGCCTGATGACGTCACCAGAGGGGGTTTGCTGCAACACGTGCAGCTGGCAGTCCTCCATGTGGCACGGGGCTGCAGGGGTCAGGTACTGGAGGAGGATCCTGGCCCCGAGCTGCTCCTCCCAGCTCACCTCCAAGGTCACAGAGGACACCACCCCCAGGCCGCCCAGGGGTCAGCCGGGACAGAAGGTCACCAAGACATTGTCAACACTCTAGAAGGTTATCATAGCCACATTATACACATCAGCAGAAAGGAGATTCTAAACAGATAAAGCGGCAGATGGTAAATATGTGGCAGATGGTAAATATAGTATAACATACATGTATACCAATTCTAGAATATGAACCACAAAATGCTATTATAGCCTCTATAGATGTGGACCTACCTACCTCCATGTTCACTCTAACACATATGCCATGGAGTGTCCCTACCTAGATAGTACATTTCTTATCTCTTGCTGGGCCAAGATCAACACCTGGAACTGTTGGTGCCAACTCCTACGCAAATAACTGTACCCTATTTCAACAGGAACAGTAAATCACATGACTATAGCTGATGACTCATCTATAGAAAAGAGGACTGGACATCATACCTTGATGGTGCAATTATTTTTTGTTTCAATAAGCCCTCGGAAGACTCGTTTATTTAACAAATTACACGTTAGAGACGCGGCGTAACATTTGTTAATATGAGACAAAAAAAATCATTATTCTGGTACAATTTGTCAAGGCATGTACTTGAGTAGTTTTCACATATTTGCATATAATCACAATATGTCCAGAACAATCATCCGATGAGATTGAGAGAATAATGAGATGATTAAGTTGTAGTCAGGCATTCATAACCTTCAGAAAGAGAGACAGGTGGAAGAAGACACATCCCAGCAAACTGGCGTGGGCTAGGGTGAACCTGCGTGAGCCTGGGTTAGCCTATTTTGCGTTAAGCACTAGGTGTCTGAATGAGTCAGCTCTGCGTGAGCCTCCTCAAAGCTCACCCAAGCTCACACCTCCTGACTCAAATGTAACCCACAGTTTGCGTTGGTTTGAGTGAAGATGAGTCAGTCTTGAGTTAGAGTAATCCTATTCCCAAAACAAGGTATGAGGATGCGTGAGCCGTGAGTTAGCTGCCACAGATCTCACTCATCCTCACGAATCTGTAAGCACTGAGAGACCATGGAATCTGTATCCCTTGTACATTGAATGTATACTCTACAGTGAGATTAGATACTTTTATCACATGTATCAACCTGCTTTTTTCTGTGAGTTAACATTTGCATTTAGGGAATATAATGATTGACATCAATCTGGTTTTATATACATATTTACCTCAGAAAAGACTATCTATTTTGCCTACGGGATATAGCACTGCAGAGGGGTTATCTAGATTTTAATAGTAATAATAATTCCACACATAACAGTAATACATCTCAATGCATTCACCTACTGTAAGAGGAGAGGTGACATCACATTTAGCTCAAGCCAGCTCAACCCCACGCAAGTTCACACTACATATATCACCTGAGGTCAGCCTCTCTCTGATTGGTCAATGCTCCTAGTTCATCACCTAGCTCAAGCTCACGCAAGCTCACACTATGCATATCACTCTTCTGATTGGTCAATCCTTCAACTTTCAAATCCCTTTGTTCATGATAGAAGTGGCAGTTACCAGGAGGAGACACAGGAGGGAGGATGTGAGGTAGGTAGCTTGCTCTGCTAGTACATGTATTTTGAGTTTTGCAGATAAGTGAAGGTTCTTATACACAAAATCTATACACATGTACAAATTACTTAGTTTCACTATTATCTCATGCACAGGATATCTGAATTACCCATCTTCTTTTTTTCAGAATGAAGTGGTAATAGAGGAAAGGATACACTATGATGTGGAGACCAGGCACAAGACAAAACACACTAGTTAATATATGCCACACAACAAGATGCTTCAAGAAGACTACATTAACATTGATGTGAATAAAGATATATGTCCCAGTATGAAATGATGTAAGTCCTATAGTAGGAATACAACCAAGTGTCAGGTTGAGTCAGCCTGAGCCTGACACCATCTTACTACCAAGTGTCAGGTTGAGTCAGCCTGAGCCTGACACCATCTTACTACCAAGTGTCAGGTTGAGTCAGCCTGAGCCTGACACCATCTTTCTACCAAGGGTCAGGTTGAGTCAGCCTGAGCCTAACACCATCTTACTACCAAGTGTCAGGTTGAGTCAGTCAGAGCCTGACACCATGCTGACACCATGTACACGTTTTGAACACCTGGTGTCATACCCTTGCTCAGGCTGGAGCTAACTGACGCCAATTTGCTGGGATGGTATACAATAATTCGTACAACAGATGCACAATCAAGAGATACGCTTTACAGCAATACTCCAGGCTTAGGTTTTTGCTTTCACTTACACTGACAACATTATACAATTCAATTGCAAAAAACTGATACATAATTCATACAAAGATGATTCATCCAATGAGAATAAACATAAAATATAACATACATACGTCCCAAGTAGTAATAGCTCCTTCAACTTTAGCTAATCATTGCAGAACAAAAGCCTTGCAAGTGGGTCATGTCTACAACTTAGCAGGTCTGGCATTGCTGTGGGCTTGGGGTACTTTTTATCTCAGATCTGAGATTTTTTTCAGGTTCCTCTTGAACTGAGCTTTCGACTCACTGTCTTTGAGCCACTTCGGCTGGACATTCCACAGCATGTTGCCGTGATATACTGGCGACTTTTTGTCGCCTTCAGTTATTGGTCTTTTCAGACCAAGCAACTTTTTACCAGCATTTTGGGTATGCACACTGTATCCATCACCATTTTTTGGCTCATCGACAGTGATCCTTGTATGATAAAGCCTTTGTGTTCCACTTATAGAATGGAGTTCATCCACACTGTGAGAGGTACTTCATGTATTCAAGCATGTTCTGAGGCCCCGGTTTTGGAGTCTCTGAAGTTTCCGCAGGCTGTCACTCCTAGCTGCCACATAGAAGAAGGAAACATAGTCAAATAGGGCTGCTAAACTGGTCTTGTAGATGATCGGTGCAGTGCTCCTACTGACCAGATCCCTGATTTTTGGTCAAGTTGAACAGTCAGCCATTTACTTTCTGAGACAGCTCAGAGATAGCAGCCTCGTAGTTCAGCATAGAATCAAGGGGTACTCCGAGATATGTGTAGCATGGTACAGTGGCCAGTCTGATACCATCCATGTTTACACACAGGTCAGGCAAGGCTAGACACCGATTACTTGAGGCATACAGCACACACTTACTTTTCTGTGCGTTGATGGTCAACTTTGAGGCCTCGCACCAGTCCAATGCCCCGTTCAGAGCTCTTTGGAGACGCTCTTCAATCAGTCCCACCCTTTTGTGTGAGTTGTACAATGCAATGTCGTCAGCATACATGATGATACCGCAGCTGTCAACCTTTGTCACAACTAAGTCAAGATAGTACATGAATAGGAGGAGGCCAAGCACAGAACCCTGCAGGACCCCAACATTGACACCGGCCACAGTAGAGGAGTTCTGGCCGAAGCGAGTGCGCTGTGTGCGGCCCACCAAGTAGTCCTGTAGCCACTTCAGGTTGTTGGGAGCAAGTCCCAGTTTATGATTAATCCTAAATGACCTACAAATGTACCAGCAAACCATATAATGAGATGAAACCGCCTCTTATGCTTTAATGAATAATTATTCGAGTTTCACCAGGGTTTAAATTTGAGATATATTTAGGCTCTCCTACTGCTAAATGCATGCCATATTTTTATCTCTTGTCATAATACTGCATCACTGCATTTTCTTGTCATAGCAGTATTATAAGGCTTATTTGCCTTAATTACCTGCGCGTATCGGAACAGTGCTGGTGTTTGTACAACACGACCTACCAGGTCATGCATTCCTTCCAGGATAAATAAAAGAAATTCAAATCAATCATGACATGTTATAATCACATACTATAATGGTCACAATTAGATTATTGTTTGATTAGATCCGTTTATTATCGATAGCCTTCCCAAAAGTAATCATACTGATTCAAACCCATCAGAGATTATCATTGTGTTCAATAGTTCCATGAGGTAATCAAAATCTAAATTCAAATGTCTAGATAAGAAAAGAACACTTTCTGTAAAACAGTGTGTCTATGGCAGATTGCAAATATGCAGCCACTCTGTTCTGCGGTAGGCTACATGTTCATACAAAGGGCAGGAAGTGGGAAGGGACCATGTCCAATTTTGGTTGCACAATGTGAAAGTTTGTATTTCGATTTGTTGCAGGTTGTCAGTGTGACCGTGTGCCCCCGGGGTACCTTGGCTGGACAGCTGACCAGTGCCAGAGTCTAGATTTACGACAGTGTACTTGTGTGTACAGACCCCACACACCTGTCCTACAAGGAGGGACCTGCCTGTAACCTTTGGAGATCACCTTTACCTATTCATCACCTATAAAAGCTCATACATCTCCCACTCTTTGTTGGGAGGAGGGGGGGGGGGGGAATTATAATCAACAGGCAAGAGGTGGGGGGGGGAGGGGCTGCATTAGAGGGTGGAGGAATTGATTCATCTATTTTCATACAACAAATGGATGGATACAACTGACTCCTTCTTTTGGTGATTCTGCCTTTTTTTTCAATACGTGATACTCATCCCTGTTGCGTATGTTTAGCCATCACGAAGCCACATATTGAATTGTGAGCATATTGGTCCTCTTTGATTATTTTGAGAAATGTTTAATGTGTACATCATGCGATCACGACTTGACCAAATTTATCGATCTTAAAATACTTTATCGTCCCACCATTTAATGTGTATACATTATTTGATGGCAGGCCTTGCAGGAAGAAAAGCCCCAAGGACTTTTGCCATAACTGAAGCAGTGATACTATAGTGCATTGTGTACCACACAATGTGGGTGAACGACTCAACAGATGGTAACACAGATGGGGTGAGATATAAATCCCAGAATAATAATAAATAATGAGGAATAAGATATCTTGGTCGGTGATCAGAAATATGAATCCAAATATACACAAACAGAAAAGAAACGGTGCGGGTATCACAATTATAGACCCTTTCGTTCCTTCTGTTCTCCCCTATAAACACCTGTGTTGTTTCCAACCCGCATGCTGCTTACCTGGTGGCCGTAGCACATTGTATTGTGCATGTGTGTACTTTTTACCAGGCACCTCCACCCAGCTGTTCCACTGTTTAAGTGTTTGCTGTGTATCGTGTTTCATTGGTCCAGCCTCCCCATTGCCCCCGCTACCATCTCTATTCTCTGCTCTATTGAAGGGTGATGTTTTAGTACCCCCTCGCAATATGGATACCCTAGTATATGCATTATAGTTACAGTAGATGGTGTTTATCAGCACTCTCCCTATATCTCTGTGTATCTTTCTAGGTTCCCCTCCCCGTGTCGTTCGTTACACGTACAATATGACAACGCCCAGGTCATGGCATGAAGATTAACTTACAGAATTGGGAGGGGAGGGTACCGTATGGATCCAGAGTGCCTGACCTTCAAATCAAATAGTTCAAAAGAGCTAGGTCGATGGAAAGGTGTTAATTTATAGAAGACAACATGATGGGAGACCATGCACCTCCTCGGCCCCCTATTGCTACATGCATGCCCCATCCTCACATGCCCTCCAGGCCAGCCTCCCCACCACCCCTTCTTTCTATATTTAATTCACGATGGGAGCTTCATTGTCCCGCCCTGTGGATCCATCCCCCTCCCACATACGTGAGGAAGACAATAGCATCTGGTTTCTACACCTTCTCCCAGGTGGCGCCTACTGTGCTGTATCCCCTCAAACAGGCACTCACCCAACACTCATCCCACAGCACGAGGTGTTCTCTGCCCCAGGTCAATATGAGTGCAGGACACGGGGAGCTACATGGTCAAGCTGTACCTAAGATTGAACGTGTGATTCCCATCACAAATGACTCAGGGTCAGGGTGATACAGTGATTGAAATGATGGACTTCACAACTGAATCCATAAATATTATTTCAGGAACAATGAATTATTTGTCATTCTGAGAGCAGGAATGTATTCCTGGGTCAAAACTACCCTCAAATCATGTGTCACACTAGTATGTTATCATATTTCAGCTGAGCAGGTGGGTTTGGGCGAGGCGGTGGGTGTGGACAGGCCGGTGGGTGTGGGCAAGCTGGTGGGTGTGGGCGAGCAAGTGCGTCTGGGCAAGCAGATGGCTATGGGCATCAGCCCCCGGCGGCGTGTAACCTCCGTTTTACGTCTCGGCCAAAAAGCAAGTCGATCGGAGTGTCAGCAGCGACACCATTTCCATTTCTGTTTAGCCGTGTCGGTCGGCCGTGGGGGGGCGTGTACTACAGGTAATTAACTCTCCCTGTCAATTACCACTGCCTTAATGTCTAGCAGAGGGGGGGGGGTACTCACATTTCCATATAGTCTTTGTTGCGATATGTGCATTGTCAGTGCAGAGTGAATCAGGGTTATCACTGTTACACAAATAATAGCAAGTAACCTCCCCTGTAAATTACCTCTAGTACTTAAGTGTTTGACAGATGTCTGAAAAAAAAGCGTCTCATCTACCCCTCCCATGGAGATAGCATTGGTTGTCACAAAATATCCAAATTTAGGGTTGTCGGTTATCTTCACGCTCCCATAGAGCTCTATGCTGAAGCAAATTACCACCAATTATGGCCTAATATTATTTTTCATTTTTTAGGGGGTTATAGTAGGAATTTGTGAAAAACAAATACACCATTAGATAGATATTGTGGAAAGTGATTTATTGAGGCCATGCAAGATGCAAAGAGGGAAATATTGACCAAATGGGAGCAATTTTATTTTTTCATGGAAAAGAGATGTCCAGAATTGTCACACTTGACTCAGGGGGGACCCTGAGTCAACTACTGTCCAGTACGGTCAGGTCACATGAGTCATGATGGTCTGCAAACATGTTGATGCTGATCGATGCATAAAGTGTAAGCTGTTTTATGAGTTACGTGTGCGATCCGATGGCCCTCTGAGAAGACACTGATTGGATTCACTCCCTACCTTGACGGATATTTTCAGTCAGAATCTATAATTTCTATCCTAGCAATTCACAACCACGCCCATCTGGTTACGGTGCAATGGCTAATTTTGACTGTAAAAAGAAGTACACAATATAAAAGAGAGAGCGTTTCTATATTGAATGGTTCCTGCAATATCAGTGGTGTGCACTTGTGGGTTGTCATGTACTTATAGGGAGTGGTCAGCAAAGCCCTGTAACCACAGGATAATATCTCAGACATGTTAAACATTATGGGGTTGGAAGCAACTTATCACCATAGCATGAATGATAATGTTAATTACCCCCCCCCCCCCCCACCTCCCTATCACCCCCTCCCACCCTGACCCTGTTTATACCTGGGGGTGTCAGCCTGTGACTCATCCCGGGGCTCCCCTCCCCATCACTCACACCAGCCTCACCTGGCCGCCTCCTACCTGTGCGTGTCACCTGGCCGTGACGAGCAGTGTCACACCTGCTCAGGTGAGCTAAAGGGGTAATAGGGATCACCCCACTCGTGATTAAAAGGGCGAGTGTATGATATATTCACGTGTTAACACTGTTGGCACCTCCACACACCACAGGGTCACCGTCATCATATTTGTGTGACTATTCTAATGTGGTCACATAATTATGGCTTTTGGATAACTCTTATGAGCTAGCTATCTTGAATAATGATGGTTATAACAAACGGTATAAATTGTCCTTGTTCTGATTTGTGTGGTGCCAAGGGCAGTGTATGCCACAGGAAATACCAGCGCATTTCCCTCCGCATTTACCACAACTATTAACGCCGACCAATAACTCATTACTAGGGGGACTAATTTGTCATAAATCTCATGTGCCAACCTGAGATTATGTCTGCAAGGATTATCTATGGGGTAAAGTGTCGGGTAGTTCTACGATTGGGTTCAGCCATAGTTCAAAGTCAGGTGAGACTGACTACCCACCCCATGCCCCATCATAAGAGCAACTGAGTATCCTCTCAAATCCCCCACCATCATGCCACAGTCATATCCCCCAGTCAGCATCAGGTAATCACCTGCACAACTCAAAGAGATGATTCATATCTTGGCCAAAGGTAACTTATACTATGTTAGTCATCTTCTATTAGGGCCCTTTGTCACACTAATGTAGCTTACATCAATGTAACCACAATTAGTTTAAACGGTATATACCTTAAATGGCATGCATTCCTCTTCATACCAGATACACACAGGTTTTCCAGTGGGCACATTCAAATATTAGTTATGGGTTGAATCACCCCTGATAACTGGTTGATCACGATCAAAGTTGTCAGAATAATGTAAATGACACTTGTATGTAACATCTTCATCACGTCACCCATGCAGTAGATGCTGCGGTACCAGACTACGTGTCTAACGTGTACATGGTGTCACTGTAATAATGGGTGCTACAACTTTTATACTGAATCAAACACAATGCCTGATTCTCACATCTTTCCTGGAACTACCTCACACAGAGTTGAATGAAGCCATTCTCAGTGCATGCCTCACAGTTGTCATTAACACACGGGATCCATAAATTATCACACCAAAGTAGGACACATGAAAAAGACTAACATTCAATATAGAAACCTTGTTTGAGCTCTCCCTATCCTATTTAAAAGAACATCCAAAGTGGAAACTAATTCAGTTGAAAAAGAGAGAAGGGAAAAATAATGAATTCAAACTTATCGATGAAGGCTATTCATTTCGGTTTAATTAATAATTAACATAATCAAATCATGCAATTAAAACTTGGCTTCATTGCATATCGATGACCTCTGACATGCAAGAGGCACGTGTGCTATTTGAACATTTAGAGCACAAGGGGGAGTATCCCTAATGACATAATGTATACTTCATTGCGTATGCTACAATTTTCAGGAATAATTGGTAAGGCCTTATCACCATTAGACTTGAATGTGGCATGCAATTTAGAGCAGGCTATATGCATAATACTACTGTCGTAGGGGGATGTCCATGGTCATGCATCGTTCATACAAAAGAAGATTGCTTATTAAAGAGTTGCTAACATAGCATGTGCTGATGGAGTGAATTCCATGTCAGCACATCTGGATACAAGCGAATACGCACTAATATCTATAAATGGCCTAATCACGCACCTTTTTACTCTACACAACGTTACTTTTTAGCTTTGCTACTAATTAGACCACACCCCAGAGCTGTATAATACACCTTAGAGGCTTCATACAGGTACCTGCGGACCTCCAGGTGAGAGTGGGACACACTGGAGGAGGCGTGGGATGTTGCAGAGTGGTATGGGAGGCAGGGGTCATGTCTTGGCTAGCTCCAGGCCCTGTCTCAGCATTCCATAAGTGTCGACCTTTTGTGGACTCGTTAGCCCTAAAATGCGTGGCACGTCCGCCCCCAAACCACAAGCACCGCTCTGTACCCAAATCCACCAAGACACCGCTTAATCCAGTCTGGAGGAACTGATTTAGGAAACATCCCCCCTGGGCTTTTCTTTTGGTTCCGATTCAGACCACAAAAGACCGACCCCTAAATCAGTTCTACAGTAAATATCTCGGCGTGAAATTGTAGATTCAGGTCGTTGTTCTACCTTGATGGTGCAGCTGAAAGTAGGTTGTGTCTTTTATTAAAGGGGAAACCTACACCGTCCTCCATGCAACAACACTATACCTGTGGTATGGGCGTTTACACTGTTTGTTGGTAACCAAGGTAACGTGGGGAGGGGGTGACCACATCTTAAGCCTGGATACGGTAAGGGGCTGGGGTAGTGGGGTGGGTTGTGGGGGTTCTCCGTTTATTCTGGTTTAATTGAGTATTTTGTTGTCAGGTAGCAGAGACTGACTTGGAGGCCATAGTCGGTACAAACTGACACAATTGGCAGCCCTTAATGCTGAGGTTAACCCGTGATGAGACGTGTAGTCCGGGTTGCTAGATAAAATAAACAATACCAGGAATGCTAGATGTTGTGTTTGAGAAAGAGCTGAATATAAATATATGTTAATGTAAACAAGGTCCCCGATAGGATTGTAAGTTTGACCATCGGTAGTGTGATACTGGGTGTAAACTGTGGGGGTATGGGGGAAATGGACCAAAAAGTATGCCTTTCTCCAATGAGCATTCAGCTATAGCCTACATGTATTTTAGTATTACAAGTTATGCATACAGGATAGCTGATAAAGCCTACCCTACCCCCCCACCCCACTCCAAGGGAAAAGAACGAGAAAAAAGTGTTTTCTATGTCCCTGACATATTACAGTTTATAAAGATACACACCACCGTCGGCTCTTCCTATTGATTCGTGATGAAGGCAAACGCGGATCTTGATGCTCACATCACTTTTGGTGTAAAGATGACGCTAACTGACCTATAAAGACGACAGGATTCACCCTCATCTGACACGGATTGATGTACACGTGCCAACGCGACTCTTTCTTATTTGTTTATAAATCCTCATGACGTACTGTACCCCACCTTCTAGTTTCTACTTCCCCTTAGGTATCATCACGACAGGATGAGTACAGACCGATTATGACCATAGGAGAAATGATGTCACACAGGTAGAAGTCAGGTGTATACATGACAACACATTAGACTAATATTATGCAATATGACTAAGTAATGGTTATAGAGGCCAAAATAAAGCATGGTAAATGTCTGTTTCAGGCTACCTGAACCTACCAGTACTTAGGACTGAGCCCAGAAAGTTGTATCAATTTTGATTCTTGTGTTATTGTTCTAGGCCATTTAGTGCTTTGTCCATCCACGAGTACATGCCATAGTCCGCGACTCCATCTCGCAGTTCGTGAGTCAATTTCTGGATAGGCTACGTTTGAGGCCCGAGTTGAAAACTGAAATACACATTTCCTTTGGCCAGCCCTCACAGTGACGTGTCAACTTTGCAATCTGTTTCCGTGTATATTATAGGACTCAATAGAATTATAGTCACCTGGTGCAAAGATAAAACCAACACATTTTCTTCCCGACCATGTAGATGTTCTATTACGATATGAGCCTTGGATCCTTAAGGGAGTGGTCATTTTTTAACAACAGTCAATGATTTGCCGTGCGAGCGGGTCGACATTTTTTGGTCCCCCCCGCGGGAGGGGTCGAACATTTTTTTGCCCCCCCCCCCCCTTAGGCAAGTTGAAATTGAGTGCGGCCAACCCCTTTGAGCTGTAGTAACGCGCGGGCTTTTTCGCTAAAAAGGGGTGCAATTCTCTTGGTCCCCCCCCTCAAGAAGAGTCCAATTTTTTTTGGTCCCCCCCCCCCCCAATCCACCAACCCCCCCCCCCCCCACCTGTTGTTAAAAAATGGCCACTCCATAACATGTACAGATGGCGACTAAAGGCATGATAGCCGCCCCCCCCCCCCTACCTGTGTCATCCCGACACACGATAAGACACCTCCGACTCACCTTCAACGTACGTCTTATCTCACATGTCAGTGAGCCTACTCATAGTGACCACCCCTATCTCTCGTCATGCATGTTACACCTCTGCGGGCATCGCACACTCACCGCTCGTTAAGATAAGGACGACTCCCCATACAGGTTCTCTCATCGCTTGTAGAAATGTGTTAATGAGTTTTGTAGACTCACTTTACCTACCGCCCCACCCCAATGTACCACCATCTCCCCTAATGTAAATACTTTTTGACTAATTGTCACATGATTCACTGCATGCCCGTATCTATAGACGAATACAGCTATTGAGGATTATTACTGTAATTTACAATACAATGCATTCATATTTTGCAGTTTACTATTTTGTTAAGACAATGTATCACATCTTTATTCTTATTTGTTTGAATTGAAATGTGCCTCATCTTCTCTCAGAGACGGTCTGAGTCAGACTGCGATAGGCACTGAGAGGACGTCACTGAATGTATACATTGCAATAAAACTATACGGTATTGGGCAACATAATACTCTACTAGAGCATCTTACACAAGATACAATAAACCTGGTACAAACACACGCATGACGACCCTGCCGGAAGTAGAGTGCAATAACCGGAAGTACTCTAGTAGATCTTTTTGACAGTTGGGTGTCAGGTTATTCTACTTGACAGCTGAGTAGTGAGCGACACCTGACGTCACCTCACCTCTCACTACAGGTTATTATGACGATCACATCTCACACATTCAATTACTTTGTCATTTCTAATCTCGTACACGTGAGATGATGAAGCTACACACGACTGTGTTTTGCATACTATAAATAGACTTAGCCATGTCTGAATTAAGCATAGAGTAAGCTTAATGACGATGTAGCTAGAAAACCAACATTGGCACGTTAATAAAATATAAGCCAGCAAGGCTATTAATCTGTATAATACAAGAAAGTTAGATTACATGTATAGGGAAACAAGATATATTATTGTAACCTAGAAATGCTATTTGAATCATGGACATTGCATCCACAGGGCGTCCATGAATGATAGGAGCTCGAGTATGACCTCACTAGTCTAGTATTCTGGTATACTGGTACCGCGGCCTGTGACTAATATACAGACCGGTATCGTCAAACCGCCCCTTGACCGACTTCCCTATCGCTAGTTGGGATCTCAACCAGCTTACATCACATTACATAATGTATCACTGCGCACCTCCTCACTCACCATATGTCAAGTCCTAGTACACATACACTTCAGAAAAGTAGTCCTAACGAATTTTACTGCCAAATATACATGAATCATCACTAAATTAGGGGCAACTCTTATTGAAATCAACTTTTGATAGATTGTTCTAAGAGAATACATCATAATAACACCCATATGTGTCATTAATTCAACCGAAATTGATCAACCCATGTGGACATGGCAGTTGGGATTTCAAAATCTTGTTTACAAACAAGGCTAGCTGTCAAATTTCCCAAATTCCTTCTAACAATATATGCAGCTAATTTCGAGTTAGATATGGACATGATGATGACATTTCATGATGATCATACATGTATAAGCTTGTCAAAATGTATATTAATGATGTAAGCATAGTTTGACAGGAGCAAGCACATGGCAGTGTGTATGTTGTGGTTGCTGAGGCTCCTCCCAGTTGACCCCACATGTGGCAGCCAGTACCCGTCCCTTGCGTGGAGGCATTGGGACGGCGGCACCAGTATAGTATTCTGGGTGTTAGCAAAAAGAAGCAGCAGCCAGGCGTCCACAAGCCGAAATGGTACATCTTAGAGATAAGAAGTAACTGGATGCACGCCTATATCATACCTGTGTGATAAACCCTGACACCCAGGCACCACGCCTTATAACACAGACCAGGTGAGACATCCAGTCCTACAGCTAGGACTCAAGAAGAGAACTAGGCATGTAATTGGTGATGGTTTCGGCGGAAGGATCAATAATCAGCCTGTTCTGAACTTATAACATTGTAATTGGGCAAAGCTTTATATAGATCCATACGATATAATCGTCAATTTGGCCGGAGATCGATGGTTATTACAGCTACCCAGTACCTCTGCATCTAAAGGGATCACTAAATACAACAAAGCGATTTCCTCTGATCTGATACACTGTATCTGATTATACCAGGGGATAAGAGGATGTAAATCGATAACTGGTGAATCGCCGAGCCAACAATTTACACTCACTTGAATAGGTGGTTAGTAGAGTGAACAGCGGATATATGAACGGTGCACAAGTTTATAGGCCGTTATGCTATATTTGTATTTAATGTCTATTAATTTATCAATTATGGAAATAACTATGACTTGGCTAAACATAATGCAATGGCTGGATCAAGCTCTGTATAAATCTCAAGATATATTGGGATATATGTTGTCGACTGAGTTTCATACATGCATTCACTTTCCTAATAAGGCCAAAAAAAAGGTTTGTTTCAGGTAACATGGGAGGAAAATGAAGGGTCGGTAGGTCGGATTTTTTTCTTCTTTATTTGGTTTTAACATGAATGTACTACCCAACTTTTTTGAAAGGGTAAAAACGTGAAAATTTCTTCAAAATTGCATAAAAAACGTATTCACTATAGCGCATATTATGATGCACTACACCATAACCCCACCTGTACCCCATTACATGGACCACTACACATGTGTTATCTCTACTCTATCACACACACAGTGATATAACACGTTATAGGTGTACAAACACACGCCGCACGACCTCCAGGTGCTACAGGTGCTGGATCCACATCCGGCCTTAGGCCTGCTCACTCCCTCACCTGACCACACCTGGAGAAGGGCTGATCTCACTCCTCCAGGGTCAGCCAGGGACACCCTCATCCATGTGGGGTCATCATCACCATCATCACCTACATGCCCCCCTACCCCCACATGTTCCTTCATGTAAAGATCCAACACTTGAGAGTTTTTCATTTCCAGAGTGTGGTGTTTTTATGGTTTTATAACTTTATTTTTGCAAAAATGCATATACTTCAGTAAAGCGACACTTACTTATGGTGGCATTCATTCTTTCTTTTTCTTTTCTAGTTAGACAAGTCGTGGGCGTGACCTTTTTCTTTTCTAGTTACCATGTCGTGGGCGTGTAAATGAATACCAGAAGTTGTCCACAAGACGTAATGTCATAAAGTTACAAATGTTATAAGTCGAGGATTAGCCTGAGGATGCAGGTAAATGACATCCTGAGCCAACCAGGTAGAAAGCCATGCCCACACTTCCCCTTTTCCGGCAGACCGCCCAGAGCAGTCCCCACTGCCAGGGCTGAATGCCATCCCCACCATTTGTGCTATAATGATTCATGTGTTGGCGCAGAGGATGTGGACAGAACAGGCAGACGCCAAAGGTCTCCTCTCCATGTTCTCATTAATACAAACAGCCCAAAGCAGCTTATGTCGTCTTATGTGTGTTTTATGGTGAGAAGTGCTGTGTGTCATAAGTCTGGCCATACCTACAGATACATGTATTAGCCTATATCATAGTCCTGCAATGGTGATGAGTATAAAACAAACTAGAACCCATGAGTCCGTTATGACTCCATAAATACAAGCAGCATTTCAATTCCAAGTTAATTTTCTAACAGTTAAATCCGTGACTGGCACGAAAACATTACTATGTAGGGCCTACACACATCGGTCTCGCACGAGGGATTTCTAATGAGTTTCAATGTGTACAATTAAGGGGCAATTTCATTAGTAAGGAATACATAGGAAATTCCTCACGACGATGTGAGTTTTTTTTACCATGCACCACAGAAGAAAACATTTACATTGTGATCACCCCCAGATCACGCTGCTCAATCGTAACCCAGTTACGTCATGATTTTGTGTACACGAAGTTGTCATCAGGGACCTCCGTCCTCGTGAGATGGTCTCAGCCGTTTACGCTGTGGCCCTGAAAACAATTATCTTCTCCTGATTCTTTCTTTTGTATACCCCCAAACAGAAATAGCTGTAAGATTTAGAGATTACTGACACGGCTATTCACCAGATTTGGTCCTATTCATTTGAACCATAGTACATCGTGTCCACCCGAACCTTGTACAACCTTATTTAGAACACCCTATACGAATGTGGTTGAGGTGCCCCTATGTCTATAGGAATATCCAGACAGTAATATTATTAGCCATCAAAATTGTGATTTATGCGAATCCCCCTGATATGAAGTAGGCCTATGCAATTGAACTAAGATTTATTGTGATGTATATTTAAGCATGGCTCATTAGCTTGGGACTGCACAAAAACACCAACGTTATCAACACTACGCTTCATTAATCAATTTCAATCATACTTTGCACAATTATGGTCGCGACTCTACAAAAGAACTGAAAATTGCCCTACCATGCCATGCCAATCGTGAGCATGCCCCACAGTTACGTCACCTATAAAACCATTCTTCTGTGACGCTACGTCATGGGAAAAGGGGTGGGAAGGGGTGTGGGGCACGCGACGTGAATTCGATAATGAGCCATGGAAGCTGGATAATCGGGAGCTAACCAACAAGCACAAAGCCTCCTGCTTTATGCGGCCAGGTGTCATGCTGCGTTTTTATTTCCCTTACCTGGCCACGGTCTGCTGGCTGCAAGGTGTTTGCTGCGTTGGTGGGGAGGGTAACAAGTCGTGACATGAATGTTCCCCCGTCACGGGCCTCCACCCCAGCCACCACCCTGTACCAGGGACACCTCAACACCATCGTGAGCATGTCTGGATCCCTATAAACCAGCATGAACTCTCTATCGCCATGATGCACGATTTCAGCCCTGGCGAGTAACTCGCCAGTGGTCCATTCAAGCACCAGGTCGACCTTACGGGATTGATACACGCCCGAAGGGTCAGCATGATGCATGAGTAGTCCTGGTGAGTATACTCGCCAGTGCTGCATGCATGCATCATGCCGACCATTTTAAAGCAGTATGTGGCCCATAAAGGGTTAGCATATATATTGGCAATTCATTTATCTCATCACGTTCTGATCCCCACCAAAGGTGCACCATTCCCTTAGCTCGTCACGTTTTGATCCCCAATAAATCTAGCGTCTTTCTCTGCCTTATCACGTTTTGATCATTCTAAATCACCAATCACAAAAGTGGCATTTTGTGTTGATGTTTGGTGGTAAGCACTGACAAATAAATGATCATGCATGGCCACCATCGTCAGAATATATCTATTGAAACAGAGGCCTGGGTGCCTGGTATAGAAACGTGTACAGCATTATACATGTATTGTCAATGGCCAATGCAGTCATTGTACGTTGACTCATTTTGATAGGCTCATTATTGTACACAATGATCGTGTCAATAAAATATTCAAACTCAATCTCATGGAACAAATGAATGTGCGCAGAGGAGGGGGACACAGCTCAGTGATAAGCCTGTACATGCATGTGTGTACATTTGCTACCTGTGCACATATAAATTATCGCATGTGGAACAAAATATGCAGAATAGTCTCATAATAAGTATTGGCGTATACATATTGGAACTGTTGTACTGTTCTGTTATCTGTACCCCCTCCCCTATCCTCATTTCCCAGACATGGTATCAGTTTGACGTGAGATCTGCAGCGTTGTTGATGTTATGTTACTATGGCAATCTAATAAGTGTGAGCAGGCAGGTGAGGGCGTGGCCACCCAGTTCCATTATGGCCACCCAGTTCCATTATTATGGTGAAATGCCAACTGTGGTTTCCCCGTCAGTGGTAGGCCTGGTGGCCTGCCAGTGTATTACCACCAAAGGGAGAGGGCTAGACCTGGCGGGCCAGACCAGACTAAGACCATTGCATTGGAGGCTGAGTCTATCCCTTAAGGGCTGTAATCAATTAGACCTGCTATTATTGTGCAGTCAGTATCGATCTCATAGCTCGGACATAGCTATGGCTAGTATAGCCCTTGATTGTCCATACAACCACACATGTATGTGGTCTGTTATGGCATGAATTGATAGTTTACATGACACATAGGCATTCGCAGAAATAAACACACTCCCGGCTGCATCACATATACACAATGCAATATGTAACACATGTTGCACATGTAGTCATTGTACGTTACAGGCATGGATTTGTGAACATTTGTGGTTGTTACCTGAAATACCAAAACTTACTATAATCATGCATACTGCTCTATCATCCTCGGCCCGAATCAAAGACCATGCTCATCGACATGTATAGTACACATGGTTGTATACAGTACATAAACTGGTTAGATTTGTAGAGATTATATTAAACCTACCCTCATGAAGTTGCAGTTGGCATCTCCCATTTGGGGGTGGTCCTCCTCGTCAAAGTGTTTGCTGCCTAGGCCAGCTCCGTTGGTCACACACCATTTGAGCATGATGTCCACTGTCATAAGTAACACGTCCACTCTAATGTCTAAGTGGCTGTATGCTCCTTAATGCCGATGGTAATATACGATCAGCAAATCACTACATGTAGCTATACGATATTGCTTTTGTTCACACACATGCTATTTGTAATCCTGGTATGTAAGAGTATCAGAGTATGTGGCTTCTCCCGGGTTAATAAACCCATGAGTTAACTAATTAACCCCCTTGGTATAAATACATGTAACAATCCGAGTTAAATCCATGAACTCCATCCTTAAAGATGACTTGATGACAATGGCCCTCCTCCATGGTGTCCTACATGTGGTATTATGATACACTGGAGGAGGTAAGGAAGCAGCACACGTCCGTCCTCCAGGCTGCCGACCAGCCCAGTGATCAATGCCCTGCTATCTGCCGGGCCCCGCACGGTGCGCCCACCACGCCGCCCTGTGTGCTGTACAGTGGTGGTGCGGCCTGTGGACGGTTACGTCACACCCACCATACACCACCACACCACACCGCTTTTGTCATCAGGATCCAGACTAGACCTCTACCAAGCTGCATCCCCCCCCAGAGAGATGGGGCCGATTCTACAGGAGGCTGTCTATCTGTGATGTGTACTGTTGCTGCGTTGTCAGGCACCTGTGTCCCTGTGGATGCTGCTTTGGTCATAGAAACGTCCTCCAGTGCCTCATATTAAGTCTAAGCTCATGCTACTTTTCTGATGAATCTTAGTTGGATTCTCCGGTTGAAAGCTGAATAATGTAGTTACAAATGATGAAGTCCTACTGTCAGCACTTGAGAGGGTCTTGAGCGTTGACCAGGTGTTCAATGGGTATAGTATGTCAAGGGTCACTGCTTGGCTGGGATGGTGTCCGCCACTTTGGAGTAGAAGGGTGCACAATACGTGGCCAAATTAGCAATAGGTGAGTGGGATGCTTGACGTCTCATTAAGACCGACCTCTGGCCCTATCCCTACAATGGAGGATGTGGTCCAGAGTCTATCTGTGCACTGTATGAGCTGCTCAGCCCTTCCCCTGTGCCTACTAGATCCACTGCGTGCACCTCCGGGCTGGGACGGATCAGTGTTCACGCCGCTGAGCCCATCAGCGTCCACAGACTGAGAAGGGACGACTGTCTCTCTCCGTGAAGCTCGGGGTACGACAGGGAGGGGTGGCGACGTTCTGGAAAAGGTTGAGAAGCATCCAGATCCACACACAGAGGCATAAAAAATACAGCTACTCCAGTAGACTCCAGTGCGTCCTTATTCAATCAGTGACATGTGTAGAAGAGGTGCGGGGGCAGGGAGATATGTGCACGTTTTTGGGCTCGGCGTGGGGCGTGTGCCCGATATGAGGAGTGGGCGGGGGTACACAACATGTGCTGAAAAGGCGGCCACGCGGGACGATACTATGTAGTCGCGTCATCACAAGGCTATGTGTACAAGTCCCTGGGCCAAGTGTCTCTCATGTCAATACCCCATGTTAACTCACTCACTCACTGCTCAAATACTACACACCAAAATCTACCCACAGGTAGTATTTCCGCACACAAAAAAACTCAAACAGTTCCGGGAAGAAGGAAGTGAGTGGTCATAAGTTTACATTTAGTCCCCGTCTACTCACAATACGCTGGAGTAGCCTTTGGTGGCTTGCAGGCGTGGGCGAACCTTCAGTGTGTAATGTGAGACTAATGCTATTAGTACATTGTATGGACACACTTGACCAGCTGACCATGCCTGCAGTAGCCATTGAGGAGTATACATGACACATTTTTAGTCATACACACGTCTAACTGGGGGATTTATTGGTCCTATACGTGGTATGTCTCACTCCATGGTGGGTGAGTGAGTGCCATACACCGTGGAGGGTGAGGAGTAGATGAGACAGGGTACTCACGGTGGTAGATCCAATCAGCCTCAGGTGTGATAAGGTAGTACTAACACCTGTGGTCAGGTATCAAACTTGTATGAAGGCCATGAGAGCTGTGTAATAATACCTCACCACAATGAGCCATCTGCGCTCTACTCCTCCAGGACAATTTAGACTCACATGTCCAGCTGTTATAAAGGGATCGTGTTATTATTCCATCCATAAAGCCTCTTAGTAAATACCTTTCTTCTACAAAATTGTGAAATATGCACTGACCAACTGTCAGAGCAATAAGTACATGTCTCATCTGAACATTAGCAGGATTCCAAGTCCTTCCTGTCCAATGCCGTGCACATCTAGATAATCTTTATTCCCAGGTTTATCCAGGTCTGTATGCGGCAATCACTCTGTGGGGAGAGGAACTGTGGTGAAGTGAATGGTCGTGTGAGTAGTTGTGTGAAGTCCATTTGCGTGTGACCATGATAACGATAATAACCCGCGGCACACGTCCAGGGCACAGCCTGCACTTCACCGTGCATGTACAGGCTCTACGTGCAGCTTAGTGTGTGCCGATACGTGCATTGGTGTGTGTGTATCGGGGGGGGGGGGCAGCTGTTAGTAGTATTCACACACCCTACTTAGCAGCTATTCACACGCTCTGTCTGTGACCAGTGGGGAGTCTTTGAGCCGAACGCCAAGGAGGAGGGCTAGGATTTCCTCCAGGCGGTATAGATAATACAGGTGCGCCGGTAGGGGTGGTGGTAGGGAGGGAGGGAGGGAATAATATATGGCTACAGCCTGGAGGAAGGTATGCCTTTAGCAAGCTGACAGGGAATTTCCCACCTGTCACTGCTGGTCTCAGTCTCCAGTGTTAGGTGCGTGCACATTTGGTTCAGTGCAGTTTAAAAAATAGACTGGGTGCCACAGCTCTGGGTAAATACCCCAGTGTCATATCATACCTGAAGAGCCCAGTGCACTATAGGATTATATCTATTAACCTGGAAAAGGCTAGACTATCCTGTGCTGTATGTCCATACAAATGTAAGGTGGTAATCTCCAGTTTCACATTGATTCACGACATATCCTATGACGCTGCATGCTCGATGGGCGGTGGCTCCCACTCTCACTGCTGCTCCACCTCACCCAGGTACAGGGAGGGGAGGAGGCCGACATCAACAAAGGCTGCCCCTCACTGCCCCTGGAGCACGTGGTGACGCCTGCAGCCTCCACCAGCACCGTCTGCTGCAGCCTTCCAGGTAGTCAGGGGGCGGTGGGGGCAGCTCTCACTCAGGTGTCGGCAGCAGCCCCTCCCTCCTCCCCATCCACCACGGGCAACACGCAGGTAGAACCACGCCGCTGTGCCTACCTGTGTCTACAGTAACACACAGGCTAGTTAGTATGGTGGTTAGTGGGACTGGGGTATCTGCATTCTGACCTCATTGAATGGTCGTTGTATTCCTCAGTGTAATTCCATTATTCCTCCAGGGTCCCTTTCACTGTCCTCCAATGTGTCCGACTACTACATGATGACTATATATCCACCCTGGAGCATGTGTCCTGGTGACATAGATGTGGTGCTGCTGATGGTTATAGGGATGTGGGAGTGCTACCAGGTGGGTTGGACCAGTACAGCCTGCCTCTGCTTTAAAGGGGCATTCTCACCACTCGCACTTACCACATAGCAGACTAGAACAGTACTAGAAATGTGAGTGGGCAACGCTCGGTGAGAATGCCACTTTAACTCTATTTGTCCCAGGTGAGTAAAGTCACCATAGCTTCTCTCATCACACCTGGGGTAACGTTGCATACACAGCAGCACTGTCACACTCACAGTCACAGGATGAAGCAATGGCAATAGGAGGCACTGTAGGTCTACACACCTGCCCACTGAAGCCCCACTGACCGGCCTCCACAGAGGACCCAGGTCTCGTTACTCCAGGTACTACCAGGCAGCAGAACGCACCTGGTCACCCAGCAGCCGGCCGGGCATCATACGGCACGCACCGAGCGCCACCCACTGGAACCGTACTGAACCATGCACTAACCCGATAAATACAGCATACAGCTAGTGCAATCTCCTTATAAGGGGGACTGATATAAGGAACTTCTTGTTATTAGGAGCTCGTTTTCACAGCCACAATTGACTATTATTTAGTATCAGTTATAAGGTACGTTGCTTATAAGGAGTAAATTCCCCTTCCAGAAGGCCCTCATCATATAGAGATTTCGCTGTATGATATGCCTGTTTGTCGCCATGATTGCATTAATGCTGCATTTAGGCATGGCCAACACAAATGGTCGATATGATGCACTAATGAAGAGCCGGCGAGTAACTCACCAGTGCTGCACATGCATTACATATGACACACGGACATGAATCCTTGAGAATCATGATATACATGTATAAGATTGATTTGAGGGGGGGAGGGGGGTGATATGGTATCTTATGCGAAATGTGAAAATAGGGTTAGGCCACACCAAAAAAAGAGTTGGTCAATGGATTTCACTTTTCAAAAAATGGTGCGAGCGAGCGAATTAAAAAAAAAATAGTCAATGGATTTTGTAGGTGGAAAAGTGGGGCGAGCGACTTTTTTTTTTTTTTACTCAGCCGCCAACAAAAGTTCTTAGTGGACCCCTAACAGAAAAATCTATTGGTTAATCTGGGCGAATTACTAGAAGAAAATGAGGCGAGCGAAATCCATTGACAAAAAAAATTCCATTTCCGAAAATAAGGTGCGCGAAATCCATTGACCAACTTTTTTTTTTGGTCTGGCCTTAGGAACCGACAGTCTCAGGATTGCGATAAGATGGCGATAATATCTGAGTCATAATACATGCATGGAAGTGTCATTTGTACACATCTACACCGATCACCAATGTCAATAATACATATTTATTAATTCCAGACATATAAATATTCAAACGTCAAACTTCTATGTCTGAGAAAGGCCATATATATACAGGACTGCTTCACATTACGGAGGTTCCATGCATTTTTGTCCCATTTGCCTCGAATAAAGATGTTTATCATGGCCTGGGAGACGTGTGTGGACAGGCTGAGACGACCACACCCTCACAAAGGTGGAGCAGCTCATGATGGAATGACTATCAAAACATGAGCTGCTCATACCCCATAGGGTACCAGTATATACAGTGGACGGACCTGGTGACGTTCACAAATGGCGTCACTAATTGTGGGACCTTTTTCAAGACCCCAGCTCCCCGTCACTTTTGCTGGTACATTTCACTATAATGTATAGCGTATGTATAGCCCATGTCATATAGGGTCGCGCCAAACCCAAATATCCACCGACCAATCTCCTAGCAGATTTCAACACGTGTAACCGTTCCATATACAGTTGTACATGTGTATACATGTATCAGTATGTACAGTCAACTCCCTCTTAGCGGCCACCCCTCCAGTGCAGCCAATCCCTCTAATGCAGACACTTTCCATAGTCCCAGACATACTACAATGTACAGAAAATGACCCCCTCTAATGCAGCCACCCCACCAAAGCGGCCACTTTTGCATAGTCCCAAGGGTGGCCACATTAGAGGGAGTTGACTGTACCATATACAACCAAGAAACATATCTTTGAACGGACCCTTTGAACACCCACGTCATTGTTGTACTTGTAGGGTACTTATCAGTTGTCTACATACAATAGTTTTAAATTAGTAATTGCATGGTGTTCCTTATCCAATCAGATCTGTGTGTTAGAGCTACTCAGAAATATATATACACATCAAAAGCATATACAACTGAATTTATGAAAATCCCTTCCCTTCCTAGACCCTTTGTTCCCACGCGTCATTTAATGCCTAAGTCATGTAGACCGGTATAGCACAAGAAGAAAGCTACACAGAAGGAGGGCAGGTCGGCATGCGGTTTACGTTGATTCCCCATGCAGCACTGGTTCTACCAGAATCCAATCAAAAACAGGACTCCTGTGGTTTGTAAATGGGGCGATTACTGGCACACAAAGGGGGAAACCTCAAACACGTACAAGGTAAAAACATTATCATGGCTATAGCAATTTTGTTTTGCATTGTTACCAAACGGTCTCCATTACCCTTTGACAAAGAACATTGATTTTGAAACTAATATGGATGGCGGGAATATGTTGTTTAGAAATCGAGGCTCTAGATAATTAGCCAATTTATGATCTACGAGTATCATTCTGTGTGCCAAAAAATACAGTCATGTGGGGATTGATGACACCATAGCAGGCCCTGAAACGACTACTGCTCAATTAACATGTCTTCTATTTATACTAAACTTGTACACGTAATACATTTTCTATGAAAAGGAAGTCGTCGTTTTTGCTATATTTCAAATTGGCATCTGCACTTTTTTGAGTGTTCTTCTTTCAGAACAGAGTGATCTGCCAATCATGAAGTCTGTTTATGCAACATGTTATATATAATAATTATGGGGTTGTCTTGTAAACTCGATGTGGGCTAATTCAGATGATAATCAATAGAAGGTATGCATCCAATTATTCTGTGGCAAGTCTCAGATGGCCACACTTTAATCCCTCTACAATACATACATATATGGGTCAGATCAGAAATTCATGCAGAAAGTGGTAAACATAGGACAAAATAAAAAATTCAAAGTTTAAGTACACAACTTTATTTTTCTTAAAGGTTAACATCTTGGCCCCTCGGAAACGCCGCGGAACTCTGTAATTCCGGCCGGTGCAGTTTTTATTCAGCAGCAACCACAGCCTGTCATATTTCTGAGGCATCCGTAACAGTAACTCACCCTTCATTATAATAATACTCTTTAGAAGTACCCAGCTATTCCAAACTTTGCCTTCTAGTAGGCCTACTATGTAGGATTGACCCTTAGAAATTTCGGAGCCGTAAGATTTGAACTTTTCTTTTTCTGGGTTGAGAGATAATCGGAAACTTCGACAAATCTGGGAAAATTCAACCAACTTTACCAACTTTACTCTAGTTTGCCTAAAATTGCTCTGATTACCATTAAAATAGCTCTAGTATACCTTCAATATACCCTCTTCCTAAAACAATTAACCTCAGATGTGTAAGTCGAGCCATCTCAGGACACCATTACGCGGGAAATCAGGTAAAAAATTCATTACTGTTACGGATGCCTCAAGATTCACAGTGCCTTTATATATCAGTCAAAGGGGCAACTTAAATGCACCAGAACCTCTTTAAACTTAATACATGTGTACTTAGGACTATACAGCACTGTTTTATGTTATTTTACCATAAAAAATATCACCTTTGACTATGTACATGGTGTTCGGAAATTAAAAAAGTCACACTTTTACTCGTGTTCCTGCCACGAGGTGTGACGCCAATAAATAATATACAGCACAAGGGCACCTCTGTAGATTTACTGCATAAGGCAAACATATATACAATCACATAAAACCATAATGAGGACTATACTGGCCCCCATAGGTGCATAGCTGGCAATCTCGTGAGACCTACCCGGCGGCTCGTTACCGTTACGGATGCCTCACGACATAGGCTATTTCATAGGACTTTGGTACAGCTGCCATAGATGTATCAAAACTAATCAGATCATCTTTAAACTTCATACATGGGTAGAAAACACTCTGTGGCACTGTTCTAAGCCCTTAAACCATCAAATATATCACCTTTTGACTTAGCTATGGGTATTTGAAAATAAAAAAGTACAAATTTACGGCGTGCTGACGACACGCAACGAGTCTACCATAAATATTTTACATCACCAGGGCACCTCTTTATCTCTAATGCATAAGGCACACCTGTTTATAATCACATAAAACCATAATGAGGACTATACTGGCCCCCATAGGTGCATAGCTGGCAATCTCGTGAGACCTACCCGGCGGCTCGTTACCGTTACGGATGCCTCACGACATAGGCTATTTCATAGGACTTTGGTACAGCTGCCATAGATGTATCAAAACTAATCAGATCATCTTTAAACTTCATACATGGGTAGAAAACACTCTGTGGCACTGTTCTAAGCCCTTAAACCATCAAATATATTACCTTTTGACTTAGCTATGGGCATTTGAAAATAAAAAAGTACAAATTTACGGCGTGCTGACGACACGCAACGAGTCTACCATAAATATTTTACATCACCAGGGCACCTCTTTATCTCTAATGCATAAGGCACACCTGTTTATAATCACATAAAACCATAATGAGGACTATACTGGCCCCCATAGGTGCATAGCTGGCAATCTCGTGGGACCTACCCGGCGGCTCGTTACCGTTACGGATGCCTCACGACATAGGCTATTTCATAGGACTTTGGTACAGCTGCCATAGATGTATCAAAACTAATCAGATCATCTTTAAACTTCATACATGGGTAGAAAACACTCTGTGGCACTGTTCTAAGCCCTTAAACCATCAAATATATCACCTTTTGACTTAGCTATGGGTATTTGAAAATAAAAAAGTACAAATTTACGGCGTGCTGACGACACGCAACGAGTCTACCATAAATATTTTACATCACCAGGGCACCTCTTTATCTCTAATGCATAAGGCACACCTGTTTATAATCACATAAAACCATAATGAGGACTATACTGGCCCCCATAGGTGCATAGCTGGCAATCTCGTGAGACCTACCCGGCGGCTCGTTACCGTTACGGATGCCTCACGACATAGGCTATTTCATAGGACTTTGGTACAGCTGCCATAGATGTATCAAAACTAATCAGATCATCTTTAAACTTCATACATGGGTAGAAAACACTCTGTGGCACTGTTCTAAGCCCTTAAACCATCAAATATATTACCTTTTGACTTAGCTATGGGCATTTGAAAATAAAAAAGTACAAATTTACGGCGTGCTGACGACACGCAACGAGTCTACCATAAATATTTTACATCACCAGGGCACCTCTTTATCTCTAATGCATAAGGCACACCTGTTTATAATCACATAAAACCATAATGAGGACTATACTGGCCCCCATAGGTGCATAGCTGGCAATCTCGTGAGACCTACCCGGCGGCTCGTTACCGTTACGGATGCCTCACGACGAACTGATACTTTACTAATTTGGTCACACAAGCTTCAAAACTAATCAGATCCCCTTAAAACTTCATACATGTATTCTAAACATCCTATAGCACTGTTCTTTGCCATTAATTATCAAATATATCACCTTTTGACTCAGCTATGGGCATTTGAAAATAAAAATGTACAATTTTACGGCGAGTTGACGACACGCAGCGAGTCTACTATAAATATTTTACATCACCAGGGCACCTCTTTATCTCTAATGCATAAGGCACACCTGTTTATAATCAAATAAAACCATAATGAGGACTATACTGGCCCCCATAGGTGCATAGCTGGCAATCTCATGAGACCTACTCGGCTGCTCGTTACCGTTACGGATGCCTCACGACGAACTGATACTTTACTAATTTGGTCACACAAGCTTCAAAACTAATCAGATCCCCTTAAAACTTCATACATGGATTCTAAACATCCTATAGCACTGTTCTATGACATTAATTATCAAATATATCCATAGATATAGTAGCACTATGAGGTGTATCCCAGGCACCTGCGTTACTGTTACGGATGCCTCACGGTACCTAGTGTACTGTCCAAGTTCAAGTCGATGGGTGTTAACCGGGTTGTCATCATTGTGTAAGCTTAGGAGGTGAGGAAGAGGGTGTTGATCTCCCTAAGCTCTGCAGTAGGCAGGGCATACTTTGAAGCTAGCCTGCCACGAGTTGCGATGGGACGTGGCGCGGAGATCTTGGTGAGAATGTCGTCTGGGTGCACGCGCATCATGTCCTTCAGCGTTGGCCACAAGAACTGGTTCAGTGTGGTGTTGCCGCGGATCATGAAGTTGACCTCATACATGCCCTCATCATCGACTCCGTCTGTGACCTCGGCGATGTACCACTGTGAGTCGTACAAGCAGGCCACAAACTCACCGACGGTGTAGCGCTCCACCGCTGAGACCAGAGCTGGGACCTCCTCTGGCTCGGCCTCAGCTGGGACCTCCTCTGGCTCGGCCTCTGCTGGGAGCTCCTCAACCTCTGGCTCGACTGGTGCTGCTCTGCGGGTTTGCTTGAAGAGGGTGTGCTCCACCCAGCCAGGGCAGTGGCGCAGAGAGGTGTTGTCCTCCCAGCAGCAAGGACCGAAGCAAGAGGTGTCCCTCACAGCGATGGAGACACCAGGTACGACAGCAAGTGCTGCGTGCACCTTCATCGTACCAGGCACAGACTTGTCGCAGACGAGACTCTGTAGAAGACTGCGGGCCTCCTTGATCTCTTCTACAGACACATGGATGTAGTGGACTGCACCGCCGCGAGCGTTTCCAGTGTCCACGAAGGCTTGGGTGTTCTCGATCTTGACATTGGACTTGACCAGGAGATCTGCGACTCGCTTCGCAGCACCCCCGATGCCGTCACACGGACCCTTGCCATGGCCTGCTTCGTAGTAGGTCCATGTGGCTTGGATCCCGCCAAAGATCTGCTCGTGTTTGCACAGGACGCTGAAGATGAACTTGTTTCTGTACTGCGAAGATGGAGAGTCGGAGCAGTAGTGGATGGTCTTGACGTTTGGAAGGTGCTCATCGATGAACTCTCGGAGCCTAAGCATGAAAGCAAGGATGGCCCCGGCGTCGTGCTTACGGTCGTCTGTGCACAGGGCCAGTGAATGGTGTTTGAGGTTCCCGTCGTTATCCTTGTAGTGGATCACGGCCGGGTGGAGAGTGACCGGATCCTTCGCGTAGTAGACCGCCTGGGGGGACTCGGGGAACGACACCATCCAATTCTCCAAGAAGTCCATCTGAACTGTACACTCCTCCGCAGTCAGTCCTTCTCGCACTTCCCGGACGACCTTGTGCTGATTTTGGGCACGGAACGAGTGTTCGCGCATCGTCTTGAAGTCTGCCGACATCATCTTGATGAAGTCTGACTTGGTGGCAGTGTCAGGGCGCAGTCGGAGCTTCTTGCAGGTCTTGTTTCTTCCGGTCTTGGGGTCGACCTCCTGGATCTCCACCTCCACCATCTGCCAAGTTTCTACAGTGATCTCGGGTTGAGTGATGGAGGTGCGAAGCCTTTCCTGGAACTCCTCCAGCGTGTTGGTACGTACTACCGCGTCGGGTAGTCCTGGGAGGTGAGCAGCTCGGAGACGGAGAGTGAAATTTTGATGTTTGGTGCACAGGCAGATGCGGGTGTTGTTGCACTGCACACACTTGATGAACTGAGCCTCCTTCCGGACCTTTTTAAAGGTTGTCAGCCCCACTTTCCTCTCCGGGAACTCACTCCTGTAGACATCATGGAGCACCGACAGGAGATCGGTTAGCACCACCTTCTGGATCTTGACGTTCTTCTGGCCCTTCTTCCTCACAGTGACCACATCCTTCTTCCCAGGCAGAGTGTAAGAGTGCTCAGGCCTGGTCAGGAAGTCAATGATGTGCTGCGTTCTCTCCTTGCGCTTCCCACTTGCTTCTGAGTTGTTTGCTGGTGCTTTGTGCTTGAGGGATCTTGGATCGACATTGATGTCAGCACAGAAGCGCGTGAGCACCCTGCTTCCCTTTAGCTTGTCGCGGGCAGAGAACTTTCTCGCGACACGACTGCGTACGACACCCCGCATCTCGCGTACACCAGCCGTGAATATCTGGTACTTGGTTGAGTCTTCACGAAGTTGCCGGACCTCCTCTGCTGACACCTTGGGGGACGGGCAGGTTGGGCCGCTATCTATGAGTCGACGGCGCGTGGTGTTGACGTTGGGGGAGGTGGCCTTTTGTTGCTGCCTGATGTACTTGGTAGACATCTTTAGGATGGTTGCTGCCTGCTCCTCGATAACCTGCTTCTGCTTGTGGACCTTGCGGAAGAGGCCCTGCTTGACGGGTGTACGGACCTTCTTTGGCTTGCCGCCTCGCCCAACGGGACTCCTGGAAATAAAGGTTAAGGGAAAAATATTAAAATGATGCTAAAAATATCTAGCAAAGATTAACCAATTATAGATATGTGTATAGATTACGTTAACGTTATGGATGCCTCGCTAACGTTAACGTTATGGATGCCTCGCTAACGTTAACGTTATGGATGCCTCGCTAAAGTTAACGTTATGGATGCCTCGCTAACGTTAACGTTATGGATGCCTCGCTAACGTTAACGTTATGGATGCCTCTAATCATGGAAGTTCGGTCAAGCAACTACAATATAATTTTAGCAGAAACTAGCAACTGAACAAGCAACTAAACAGGCAACTAAACAAGCAACTAAACAGGCAAATAAACAGGCAACTAAACAGGCAAATAAACAGGCAAATAAACAGGCAAATAAACAGGCAACTAAACAAGACTCTTCTACAATATTTACTTTATGTGTCACTTGACGACACATATTCATCCGTGTCTGAGTCGCGCCTGATTGGATTGTTTCGGATCGTATCACTGGAAATCAGGCGTTAATAATAGAAATTTAATTAAGGATTGATACTGAGCATAGTCAATGGCTTTATAAATCTTTCTGAAACAGATTATTCTACACAAGAATATTTTAGAGAAGCTATTTTGTTTTACAATTTTGTACCAAGGCACTTTGTGTACTTACTCAAGGTCGAGGGCCATGAGGAGCGGATCCGGGTACGACCGCGAGACGCGCACGGGACTCGCCGGTGTGCTCGTAGCGGACTGCCTGGCTGGCCGGCCAGCAGGAGTCAGGAGGGGCTCGGCGCCTGGGCTCAGTGGGTGGTCAGGAGCAGCGGTGGTGGTGGCGGCAGGCGTGACTCTTGTGGTCACAGGTGTGGCCGGCTGCAAGATATAAATGATGCCATACATTAATCTTTGAGGGCTACGAGTAGCAGAGGTGTGTGTACATGTACATATTAATTAAGAAACATTGAATTTGTATACTCATTTTCATCTTAATCTCACATTTACAAGGCAAAGATTACAACCATGGTAGTAGGGTGCAGAGATTCAGACACTGACACATCTAAGAGGTTTCTTAATATGTGGCCATGCTTAGTTGTCACCGTGAGGTATCCACAGGCACCACATATCTATTCAGGGAACCCATTAATTATGTAGTGATCTCCTACATACCAGGTAAGATAAGATGTGAGATTAAGTGAAATGAGCATTTCCCCAATCAAAAGAGCCCAGATGTACAGGATTTTAAATATGTGACTGTGTACTTTTACATAGTTGAGACAGTAAATATGTAGACCGTATATTTTAAAATACTTTTACCAACTTGAGACTCTATGTATATTAGACTATTTTTAGGGGTAAGGTTTTGAAATTTGTACAATTTAATACTTACGGAAGATGCAGTATAGCTGCATCGGGCAGTGGCGGTGACGGTGACGGTGGTAGTGACGGCAGCGGTGGTCACGGCAGCGGTGGTCACGGCAGCGGTGGTCACGGCAGCGGTGGTCACGGCAGCGGTGGTCACGGCAGCGGTGGTCACGGCAGCGGTGGTCACGGCAGCGGTGGTCACGGCAGCGGTGGTCACGGCAGCGGTGGTCACGGCAGCGGTGGTCACGGCAGCGGGGGTCACGGCAGCGGTGGTCACGGCAGCGGGGGTCACGGCAGCGGGGGTCACGGCAGCGGGGGTCACGGCAGCGGGGGTCACGGCTGGGGCTGGGGTGGTGACGGTGGCAGCCCTCCTCCGACGTGACGAGGTAGTGGCGGCTGGGGTGGTTGACGGCGCAGTCTGAAGTACACACAAAGGTACATTTTGGTTAAGCACAAGGTTAAGGACTAAGAATGAACAATGCAGGATAAGGTGATTAATGGTATATAATCTGGATGTAATCTACATTAGTGAATGGTTATGATGAAATGTAAAGTACATTTATTTCTAATTGAAATTTTATATTAAGAACTCAAGAAACTTACAGTGGTGCTCTTGCCTTTCCCCTTCCCCTTGCCCTTGCCGGCAGAGAAGAGCGAGTCGGACACCCGCATCGGCTGTGGGGGGGCTGGCTCCACGTCATCCTCGTCGTCCACACTCGTCCCCGGCTCCTTTGGTGAACGCTTGAGACGTCGGTCGGGCGAGAAGATGGGGGGTGGCAGGCCAGCGCGATCAGCCGCAGCCACTTGGTCGCATCTATCGCGCCACGCCACAGTCTGTTTGAAGACAAAAGAGAATACAACATAAATAATAAAACCAATAGAATAATAATGAGAGTACAATTAATAAGGAGAATTTGTAATAGTAACTGATATAGAGAAATATCATGACACAAATTAAAGATATTGGAGGTTCTAAAAAAGTACTACTCACCCGAAGGTTCGAGTTGTCCTGCCGGGCCCGCCTCTCATCTTCGTTCTCCCGGGCCTTAACATTAGCCCTGGACACCACCATCCGCTTGGCCTCGTCGTCGTTGTACTGGGCCTGGCCTATCAAGTCGACTTTCCTCTTCCGAGACTCTGCCGTACGCTGGGCGCCGGTCTTGGCTTGCCCCGGTGGCAACTTTGGGCGTACCATCTGAAAAAACAGACACAGAATGAATTAATATGGGAAATATAGGCCTATTTTAGTCATTTTCCTTAATGCACAATTACCAATAAATGTACAGTAATACAAAAATAATGTTATATGTAAACACATATTGGTGTACTCCATTAATGTGGGGGATGTTGAGCAAATCTAACATTCATGGATCTTGTTTATGCCAATTTTAGCTAAAAACACTGATGGACCCCACAACTTGAAAAAAAAAGTTCCAACTAGTGCCAAAAGCACTTACTGGCATGATAGATACATGTTAGGGGCATGCTGCCTTAAAATATGGGGCCGATCGGAGCAGGGGAAGTATATTTTTTCTACGATTAACTAAAAATGAGGCATCCGTAACATTAATAAAATACTCCAAGAAATAGTGAAAAAATAGAAATACTAAAATATTTCCTCATCAGGATATTAGATAACAAGGTACTTGAACATGCTGTGAAGTTACAGGACTCAATTCCATTAAATAGCCAGTCTATGGGACAATTTTCATTTTCGTCGGAGGCATCCGTAACAGTAACCCAAAAATTACTAAAATGGCCCACAGTGCCCACAAAACCCACTCAATAGGGCATCAAACGGCCTAAAATGATCAGGGGAGGTACCAGGTAGGATATAAACCACATATTACCATGCTTACAACACTTTGTTATGTGTGGGAGGAGAAATTCTGGCAAGTTTTTGGAAAATTTTCAACATTTTTTTTTTTCCAAACAACAAAAAGGTCATCTAAACTCTAAATATCCAAACCAAACTACATACAAGGACAGATAAACATGTCTAGCATCCATTACAGTCTACATGGACCATGGGTTAGCCTTTAAAATAAGATCAAATTTGAATAATCGTCGCCGGCCCATTACTGTTACGGACGCCTCGGGGCGCGCGTCGTTTCATAAACTTCATAAAAAATGCAACGCAAATAGCCATTGGAGTGCTCCGAGCAGGCGTGAGGCGTCCGCACGATAACTATCGATGTTTTAAACCTAAAATACCCGCAAAATGTGGCAAATCGTGCGGATGCCTCACCCCCCGGCAACTAAGTTCATCATATTTTGGAAGAAATTCTTCATTTTACCTACCTTTTCTGCTGAAAAACAGCGAATTTATCGGCGAAATCCTCCACAAGTGTTCGCATGGACAGGAACAACGCCGAAAAGAAAGACCCGGATGTGTGTCACTTCCGGTTCGCCGAGGAGACGCTCGCAAGTTTCCCGCGCCAAAATCGGGTTACTGTTACGGATGCCTCAACCGCCGCAAGCTGAGCCAATATTCACTCGCTTGCAATACACACGGTACCGCGGGAGCTCCTCCCGCTGTTGACGATTGACTTATATGTCCCAATTGTTAAAACAGGGAGGAAGAAATACTTCAATCTACCTTATTAAGACATATAGAAGCATATTAGTGTTGAGGCATCCGTAACAGTAATGCGAGTTCCAAAATAGCATATGGGACATAATGCATAGAAATAATTGAGTTAGCCCAAAAATTTTTTTGTCAGGCCACCATCCATATGGACCCTTTCTATTGTACCTATTTAGTAAATGTAGTGAATATTATTATTGAAGATATAGGCCCAAACATTACTGTTACGGATGCCTCCGAGACTAGTAGTTGATGTACATCTAGGGCCTAGGAGAAAAAATAAGGGTCACCACCCCATTTAACTAAGGTTGATTATCCACAGGGGGTATATAGCTAATGGGAAATGTAGTTTAGGAAAGGTTTACAAGGTCTAGGGTGACATGGGGACCTGGTAAAACATGTGTATAGGCCTAAAAACCTTGATTTTTGCCCTTTTTTCACCTTTGGGGACCCATATATCGGAGAAAAATCACCGCACATGAAATTTTTTTATTTTTCCTGAAAGCCTAGAGTGTTTTCTAATACAAACAAATTTTTTTTTTTAAATTGGAGCATTTATTTTTATTCTATAGCTGTAGGAATGCAAAAAACCCACTTTCTGCATGAATTTCTGATCTGACCCATATATATGGAAGGGTTTAGCCGTGGCTGCTTTAGCTGCGGCCCGACAGGTGGCCCCACCTGCCGAGACGCGGCTTCACGTTCTCCAAACATGTGCGACGTGGACACGTACATCTCAGACTACGCTGGAGGAGGAGGGACTTAATTACAATTTTGCCTTTGTCTGGAGAAAATGTATATGTAGTACGTTTACATAGAGTATGTACATGAGGAGGCAAAGTTATAATGTGGCTATACAAAATCAAATCATCCCTAACAAGAGAGCTTGGACAAGTAGACTTAGCCCTATGTATTGTGCAGGCCCGACATATTCGCACATTGGATGCTGGCTTATTAATGGTATTCATGTGATGGCTTAATGGGATTAAGGTCATGCAAACGCTCAAAGACGAGAGTCCGAAACCCGAACTGTGCCCCTCGTTGAGTACCACAAAGAGTGTACATGTATTCAAAGAACAAAATCAACAAAGGGGTACAAAACGTGGTTTTTGTAAGATTGAGTTTATTATATCACAAATGACCCAGGGCACTTGGTGAGATACTATAGTGATCTAATTGAATGAGTGAACGTGTGACTCATTCAGTTTCTAAGTACTGTGCATGGTAAAATTTACTCTTTTTTTACACTGTTTCAAAAAATTAAAAATTTACACTTGATTACTCAAAGGGCTATGTCAGGAGACATAACCTATGCCAATTAACTGATATATTATTCACTTTGTACATGATATAGTTTTGTCAGAGGATCCATTTGGAATCAGATATTTTCAGCTAGATCCAGGTGTCTGACGAAACAGTTGCCTACGACTCAGGGGCTAACCCTGAGCCAAAACGAATCGAAAGGGTAAGTGACTATTAATCTATTAATTTCTCTATATTCCAGTTCTTACAATTTAAGAAAAAAATTATTTCTATCAATTTCTCAATCATCATGGTCCGTTAAATGAAGAAAGAAAAGAAGTTTGGGAAATGGTGTTGGGAATGTCCTCCCTTAGTGCCGTGTCGCGTGAAGGGCCTGAGATCATATTCCGCACTAGCTGGATGTCCACTAGATAGCGCCATGTTGGACTGGTCCCAGTGAGCACCCTCTACTGTCCAGTCACTAGCTTCAGCAAATCCTGTTGATCAGATTGGGGAGCTAAAGCTCTGCTTGGAGAGTGGGGCTACTGCATTCCCTGTATGCTAGGACACCTGCAATCTTTTTCATTACCTGTCCAGGGTAGGGTTGTGGTTATGACAATGGACTCATGATCAGAAGTACCTAAGTTCAAATCCCCTCCAGGCTAAGTGTGGTGACCATACCAAGTAAATCTCTTTTATTTAGGTCTGCCCTCATGGTCTCATGGTCAAACATGCCTTTGAGTTACAAAATTTATTAACTTGGGTTCAACCTCATTGGTTGCAAAAGATTACACCAAAACGTTTTATGAACGTCTGCAAAAAGTATGGGTGTAGTCTTTTGGTAACCACTTTTGGTAACCATCATTTTTTCACTAAAGGCCAAACCAAGTACCGAACCCAGGACCATTAGATTGGGAGTTCTAGGCTCTCCTGGCTGAGCTATCGAGGCAGTCGGTAGATCCATGTACAATAGGTAAACTTTGACATTTATTCTCCTCATTAATGATCAATAAGAGCACACTGTAATAGAGACCTTTAGCAACCAATGGGGTCAAACCCAAGTCAATAAATATTCCAACTCAAAGGCATGTTCCCTAACAAATCGACCATGGGGGCAGACCTATATAAAAGAGATTTACATGGCATGGTCACCACACATAGCCCGGAGGGGATTTGAACTTAGGTACTCCTGGTCATGAGTCCATTGTCCTAACCACAACCTTATCCTGGACAGGTAATGAAAGGAGTGCCAGGTACAACCAATGCACAATACCCACATGTAGAGGCCTAGTGTAATTATTGCTCCACTCTCCCCCCAGATGTTGAGCCCCCCTCAGACTCACACTGTTAGTTCTAAGGGCTCCCAAACTGTGGCAGCACTGGTATCCTGCTAGTGAGGAATAGCGATCGTTTACCTGCATGGACTAACTGAAGCCACATCGTGTAGAACATATCCCGGGCCTGACCATACGCTATCAAATGTGTAGGTCACACGACCTGTCTCTTATGGTTCTTATACTATCCCGATGGTGATTCATGCAGTGTTGCTATCCAGCATTGTCCCAAGAACCATATCAGTGCTTTCATGAAGTATCACCACCACCACTGACAACAGCACCAGACAAGCGCAGCGACTATTGTCGTTATGCACTAATATACAGGCATGGCCATCATATACATGTACCACATATAGGTGCCTTACATGTTTCTTTGGGTGGGAGACAGAAAATGATAAAATATGTACCGTTGACCCACTAGGAATTCAAGCAACAAATTAGTGTTGATTGATTGATTGTTAGGTATTTAACGTCCGGAGGGCACATTGCATCCCACTACTGTCACACCGAAGAACCCATCTTTCATTTATCCTCGTATGCATCATGTAACATTATGTAATGCTATAGTTATGATTATTGATATTTAATATTGTGTTATTAATTTCATATTGATGTATAAGTATGTGTCTATAAACCGCGTATCGATGAAAACACCTGCAATGATCACAAAGTGGATATCCCAGTACAGTCAGCCCTCTCTAGCTATGTATTTCACGACCTCCAATCACATCCCCATACAGAAGCCATTGCAGCTGTTCTTATATGAACCATTACGACATTTGGGCTACTTCAGACATGTCCCTTACATTTTCCAAATCTGAGGAATTGAGGGCGAAATGTACATGTAGTCGTCCAGACCACTTTGAGGCATCCTGTGTGTAGGTTAAGGTTGATCGCTACTTGTTGAATAAGGACACACTGCGCAGGTCTGCGCATATAGTTTAATGCATCAAAATGGGCTTATATTAGAGAATCAGATACAATAGACATACTTGCTGAGCCAAATTGGACAAATTTGAGCAAAATTGAGCATGTTATAGGTCTTTGAATATTTGATATATTTGTAACAAATAATATTTGCTCTTTTTAACTTATTAACTTAATTTTCACTTATTAAGTTAGAACATTGGACTTGTTCACCAATAAATCAGTATCTAGAATGATAGAGATCTCATCATATTGCTTGAAATAACCAAGGATACCCTGATTCTTGCATTTTACCCTTTACTTGAGGCTCTAAGTATGAGATTTAGACCATTTGCACTTCAAAGGCCCAAAACCCTACAATTATGCACGAGACCCCGATTGAAAATACTTTTATATGTCAACAGTTTAAAAAAAATCTGTTGAATTTGAATACTATTTTTAACCGATAAGCCTATAAAATAATGACAATTTATTCCTACCCATTACCGAAACATTGCCTTTTTTCCCCCAGAATGCCATGCCATACAACTATAAAAAGGTTGATTGTGTGACATACATCACACGTGACCCAGGGCTATGATAAATTTTCCTCAATTTTATGTTTCCAACCCAAGGTCCCAACGCCAACCACTCCTCTACCCTACCCCCACCCCACCCCTAACACACTATCTCTGTGCACCACTATTGGAGTTTCTCTTGGTGTTAAAAGCGTCTCTTTTTTTTAAAATCTCAGCTTAACCATTGCAGGTATAGGAAGTCTGTGTGAACATGACCCTTTGTTTGTAATTCTTTATTTATACTGTCCAATTCATAGGCTTATAGCCTGTATTATTGTAAAGAACAGTGTATGATTATGGTTACCACTGATCAAGCTCATCTCTTATGGATGAGTGTGCTCAGTGGTTCCACACATACCATGATGGAGTTGGTATGTATAATATGCCAGTGATGTTAATCAGCATATGGGTGAACTAATGACTATGTTAGTATATTAAATCCAATTTTATATATTTAATTACTTAGGTTAATGGGATGGTAAAGATGATGATAAGATGATATATGTGCAAGGGCCTTTTCTTCATATAAATCGAAGGCATATAAATGATAATTGGCATGACTCTTAGTATGTAAAATACTATTATCTCTGCCTTGTGAGATCATGGCAATGTATGATCTCGCAGGCATTGTGGGTCGAGACCCCCTTTCCCCCCTCCCCCATCTAGATATCTGGGAGTAGATCAATAAGATCTTCATATTTTCCATTTAACCATGAGATGAACTTCTCTTCATTGTCAATCTCCCTGGTTTCTACTAACTGCTTATTCCACTCTATGGATAACCTATAGCTTAATTTCTTTCTACTAATGGGATTCTTGGGTATGACTACAGTCATTAGAGTACTATCATGCATTCTGGTTCTAATGTCCCAGGAAGGTTGGATTCAAGGTCACCCTGCTATTCTTTAGCATTAGTTCACAGAGATCGATGTTTTCACCTAAAAGTAACACATTTTAAAATGTATTTTTTGGCTTATATTAAATGAATTTTTAACAATTCTTTTGCAAAGGGGGAGAGAGCCATTGCTTTAAAGTATACTGTGGTGCAGTTGTTTTTATTCTAAGTGAAAAACAAAACAAATGCAGGCTGGTTGAATTTGGACAACAACCCCACTCCCTTTCGGCAAAAACCGTGTCCAGGGTTCCCTGGGTTAATTATTTTTGTAGTAAATTTGCTACTTCACATATGATGTTTAATATGTCTGTGCATAACAGTTGATTTGAAATAAAATTAAGGACATTTTCATGTTTTTCTTCATTTTTAGAGAAAAATGTAAATACATGTACTCTCATTTTTCAAAATTCAATATTTAAAAAAAAAAAGTAGTTCGGGACCCGCTTCTTTTCTTTTGGTTTTCCAATTCTGTATGATTCAAACTATCTACAGGAGAAAATTGGAGAGATTCTGTTGACTTTGATCAAAGAATAGCGACCAACCTTAAGAGTATATTGTAGATCCAATATACAAAGCCCAGTAACAATGGGCGACATAGGTTAATGCGGGTAAGCCGATACTGGTGAGTGATGTATCCCCTATAAGGAACAGAACTGCACAGCCCCCAGCCCCTTTCTAAGAAAATATGAAAACTGTTCCAAAGTTATACACGTATATATACGTATTTTATTCCGCAGTGCGCAGCTTTTCAATTATTTGGTATCTATAGCAGTATCAGTGCCCCACTCCCCCGCACACACACATACGTGAAGGCGTTTTCATATTCCTGGGTCCATATTTTGTTATAGCAAACGTAAGGTAAAGACCACAGACTTTCGTATGTTCCACATATGGGCCCTATGTCCAAATACCTGCGATAGGGACGAGATATGATTGTTAATCCGGTTACAGCAGGCCAAAATCATGTATTTAGTATCAGCACATACGTTACATGTCTAGTGTTATCGCCAGAACCAAGGATAGAAAGATATGTATCTCTATGCCAGAACTAATCACAGGTACGGATACACTGATGTACCTTGGGAACAAGCTACTAAGCCAAGGTTCTCACCAAATGAAAATATTTGGGTTCATCAGTTACTAGTAGTGACACAGCAAACCCTTTGGGTCACCAATCAATTTTGAAAATGGATTTTTACCTATTGCCTTTACATAGGTGAGTACATACATTTTCTTCAATATATATTTACTTTTGAAAGTGAGGGATATTATATGAGTCACTAACCTATGTTCCAGAAACGTTTTGAAAGAAAAGAAAGAAGCTCGATGTCAGTGGAGACACCATTCTATAACTGTATACGGAGTTATAGCCTATTAACGGTAGATGTATAGTAAATGTGAAGCAATGGTGTAGTGGACCTAGTTATTCATACAACATCCAGTTGTTACAGGCCCATTTCCCTTTATGGTTGACACGATTCCATTTCAAATGGTTTGGTAATATATGATAATTCCATACCCTCAGATTCTGTCAGCATGTGGGCCTGGTGGTATTACTCTTAGTACCAGTGGTGTACGGGTATTCGCTGGGTATTCCCGAGGGTTCAGAACATTGCAAGACTCTATTACCAGCTCACGGTGCTTATAAACCTTCCAATGCTGCACCACCCTTCAAACTCGAGGTATACAAGAAGAAATACAAAGCAGGGAAAACAGTACACAGTATGTATTCTATGTATAATATCAAATGCTACTTCATAAATGCCTGAATCTTCTTAATATCCATACTGTAGTGGTTATGTATCTTAATGTTTACAGCATGTATTTAAATTTATACAGTAAATACATTTCTTTTAAATTTCACCAAGACTAGTGATCTTCTGATTTGTGCACATTTATTTTATCACCGCTTTATAGTTCCCGATCGACAGAGATATTTATGCATCGATTACAGATACATGTTATGTATTCATATTGGTAAAATGTACGCTAAACTGAGTTTGAATCATATCAAGCTTGATCATTGTTAGGAAGGACACGTAAAATGTTGTGGCTCAATCTCTCCGTCTCAGAGTACAAGTAGCTAGATTTTCATCAGGTGTTTGCAAAAAGACTATAACAGCATCTACTTTAAAATAAACACGACATAAAATAGTATTACAAAGTAGTAACATTTCTTTATACTTCTCTCAGAGTATTACTATAGGCCTTAATATTCTCTATGTAGAAAATGTATTTTGAACACGCCCATGCACATCTCTCTACCAGGTGACAGTCTAAAACAGGTCCCCTCTAGTGATGTGTTGCTGAACTACAAAGGGATTGATTCACCTGAACAGGACACATTGACTTGCGTGCTTAACAAATAGCACGTTAGCGCACTGCCGCATTTCTAGACAATTATAACCAAAGTTAAAACTATATCAATAGCCATCCTGTCCAACTGTTCTTGGAGCGATATTATTATGATATGCTCCTACAATATGCAGATATATAACCTAACTAACATATAAAATCAGAGAGAAAATGAAGCAATCTACCCGCAAACCCATCAGAAGAAACCAATCTAGAGTTACAATTTCAAAGTTATTGTGGAGCAATATGCCCACAAAATGCACCAATCTGAAAGTAAAGTTCCTAGCTTCTTTGGGGCAACATGCCCAGTAGGCCTACATCTATTTTCTAGGGTTTCTTGGAACAATAAATTGTGTGCCAAACCTGTCAGAACATACCAATCTAGAGATTCCACAGAGGAATATGCTCTCAAAACTCAATACAACACACTAAATTAAGTGATACTGGGGCAATATGTTCTGGCACCCATTCTGATACACATCAATTTAGCAATGGCATTTCTACCCAGAATGATTCTACGAATTTTTAAATTGTCATTAATATGCAACATACAAAGAACCATCAGAATACATCGATCTAAAAGATACAATTTCTTAATATTCTTAGATGAATGTGCCAGAAATCCTCAGAATATAGCAATTTAACAGTACATTTACTAAGTTTTCTTGGAGTAATATGTCAACAACTCGCTGAAAATGTACCAATCTAGAATTCAAAAGCTCTTGTGGCGCAATATACCCCTCAAAACCCTACACAGAACACCAATCTAAAGATAGAATTTCTAAATTTTCCTGGGTTAAATATATTACGTTCTGAAATCCATTAAAATATACCATTTTAACAATAGATATCCTAAAGTCCTGGAGCAATATGCCTTCCACTACCCATAATATATCACTTCTATTAGAATCAATCTTAAAGGTAGAATTTCTCATTTTTTCTAGAGCAATGTGCCATCGTGAGTCCTGAGAATAGTTTTCTTGGAACAGTATCTCTCTAAACTCCTCAGAAAATACATGTACCCTTCTAATACAAAGTTTTCTGGAACAAAACTCCACAGAAAACATTTTTCCAAGCACTTTTCTATAATTATTTTCAAGCATTAATGTGACTAAAACCTCATAGAATGCACATATCTAAAGGTAGAATTTATAGATATTCATAGATGAATATGCCCCATAATCCCTCAGAATGCACAAAAAAGCATTGAAAGTCTCGGAATTCTCCCGGATGTCACATAATGTCGAGCGAGAGGCATGGGGCGGGGGCTGGGGTGTCATCCCTCCCCCACTCTTAGTTAATGTCTGCCCTCCTAAAATACTTTGCTCCATAGCTATCTAGGTTTCCTTCAGCATATCACTACATGCCCAGCCCTGTACATAACATGTGATACATGTATTGTATCTAGTCACATAACACCTCAGTCAGACACACACATGTCCATAGTTGCCATCCAAAGAGACACACGGGGTATCAGCAGCTATAATGAGACAGGCCACGGTTAAAGAGGCTTCACCCGTTAATTCGCATACTGATCCACAGAAAAAGTATCTATAAATTAGAATTTAGATTGGTGTTGGCCAAACTAGTTAGTACTTTGGGGGGTTTAATAACCCCCTACTGCTATATTATCAGTCCCCGCTATCAGTCCTGTAAGTATGTCCTAACTACATGTACATGTGGACCCTTGCAGTGAGCCTTGTAGGGAATCAGGACTTCAAGGGCTTCACGGTACAAGTACGGCCATTTGGCGATCTTGGCTTATCAGGAGACATGCAATATGGAAGCTTCAGAAACTTTCCATCCTTCGCACGAGGAGCCTGTTTCAATGTGTGTATAGCAATAAGGCAATCATATTTAGTAGCAGACTGTATTTTTTAAAAATAATTTTCATCTGAATGCAGTTTGGAGTGCTCGCTTTTTAACAACAGGGGAGGGGCTGATGGAATTTCGCGGGGTGCGCAAACAAATCCCCCCCCCCCCCCACCCCGAAGGATCTATATTTGTTGACCTCCCCCTGGTGGGTCGAAAATTGGGGTGCATGCGCGCCCTTTTAAGCATAATAATAAGCGGGTATTTCACTGGAAACAGCTGACAATTTTTGCTACCCCTCGCTGGGTTGACATTTTAGCCCCCAGGCAAGCCACCACCCACCCTATTGTCAAGAAATGAGCATTCCTTACGTAGGGTGACTATGTAAATTAATAGACTTTCCATTACTTTTTTCTTTTTATGCTTGACAAGGCTCATTTAGTTTTTCACCAAGAAATCACTGGAATTCAAGTCAATAATTTATATCACATTTATGTACAGTTTTAGTTAGCTAGTTCTAAATGTACTAGATATCTAGAAACAACCTCATGTTTAATTGTTTCCCTTTCCAACAGACCACAATTCTTAAACTGACATCCCTAACACAGACATCCAACGTGACCAAGCGCAGAGTGGGTTTCCTGTGGGTGGCACCAGAAAAGCTACAGTACCCGAACTGCCCGGACTGTCTACCCAATCTCGACCTTCAAGTATGGTAATTATGACTTCTGAGGCAATGTCAATGTCCGGGAGTATATCTCAAAGGAGATATTATATTTGAGCTACTTAGCCTAGATTTTCTGACAATTTGACCTAAAAACATTATTACCGAATCAAATACATGCTATTGATATAGGCTTAGATATGTGCCCCATTAGGCCAAAAAGAAAAGAACGTTTCCCGTTACCCGACCCTACCTGTCCCTAGAAACCTTTACCCCGTTTTGAAAAAAAGAATTTACGTTTGGCCATTTTGTGGCTATTTTTGAGTCGAGTTGAAACTCCGCAAATCGATGCGGTGGTCGGAGAGTCGGCACTGGAGTTTTCGACTCAATTTCCTGATACTTTTCAAGCTAAAGTAAAAAAAGAAAAGAAATAGGAAATCCGACCTACCCGGTACCTCCCTAGATTCTTAGACCATGTAACCCGAGACCTGCCGAGACACACCTTTTTTTGCCTTATAAATCAGTTATTGATTGATTCAATAACAAACTGGCATTCTATTATACATTCTGTAACTAATGTGTTTAAACGCATCTCAGTATCAGATATTTATAACAGTCAATTTATTAATAGACCTGCCTCTCCCTGGTCAACGAAAAGTAGTCAACTGAGTCAATCCTTTACAAGAAAGTACAATGATCCTTTCGGCAAACTTGGTTGGGGGGGGGGGGGGGGGGTCAGCCTCGAGCCCTCCAGGCCCATTACAGCCGTCATACAGTCGGGGTCCGAGACTGGGGGGGGGGTAGGAGAGGTGGCATTATTGTTAATAACTACCAGGAAGAGAGCCCTATCCTCTAGTCCCTACCCCGCAAGAAGAGAACATAGGAAATTATGTCTTAATTCCTATTCTGTTACTTCTATAGGGTCACGTTTGTACAAGACTTTTCTACATTCTGGATACATCGAGATACTACAAAGATACGTTACTATGGTCCCAAACCTCCAACAATGGCACCAGCAACCCCTACAACTACAACAACCACCACACAAACAACCACCACACCAACGACCACCACAACAACATCAACCCCAGCACCAACAACACCGTGGCCGACAATGGGGGTGAGTGTTTCTATTTTTCTCCCTATATGAATTTAATGTGTTCTATATAACACTATACACCACCCTAAAAGAGAATAACGGTACGGTATTTGATATATATCAGGGGTTTTTGAACTTTACAATTACTCCTCATTTAATACAGTGGACAACATGTATACCAAACTGTGGTGGACGTGTATACATGTTGAATAGAAGGGTTACATTAACCCTTTAAGGGCGTCATGATATCTTATTGCATCATGCCCCTTGGTCGTCATGATGCATGAATGCAGCCCTGGCGAGTAACTCATACCGACCCTACGGGGTTCAGACACTCCCCCAGGGTCGGCATGATGTACCAATGTACAATGTAGCACCGGCTAGTTACTCACTGGGGCTGTATTGGTACATCATGATAACAAATATAATGTATTAGCGACATCCGTCCTTAAAGGGTTAAAGATAAACAGCTCTTGAGGAGGTTAGAGGTATATAATTTAGTTGTATTGTCCGCATATTTAGGGCATAGTAAGCAATATGTGTTTCTTCTCTTTCCTAGTGAAGCAACATGTTTTGATTAATTTGCATGATTGGTGGAAGCAATACAGAGGAAGTCACTTTTAAATGCATATATCTATATATGCCGTTAATCAGACATCACTTTACATTTAGGTAAGGGTCATTGACACCCATGGCTGTGGGAAAAACAAGAACTGCTTCCGTCATCCTACGAATTGCCCTGTGAGTTCGTGTAAGTTCCTGACCACGTGGAGGACTGTGGGGGACCACGTGGACTTCGAGCTGAGTGGGACTGTGACAGACAGTACTCAGTACATCTCTGTGGGATTCTCTACACACGGCGCAATGGTAAGAAGGACGGCACCCAAACCCCCCGGGCAAAACCCTCAAAAGGCCTCTCTTCAACACTCTAATCCTACATCTACCAGCGAATGGACTAAGACACATGAGAATAGTCTATGCAATCAGGGTTATCGCTAAAAAGAAATAGACGGGGGTGGGGGGGGGGGGGGTTAAATATCGTCTGTACACATGCATTTTGAGGCCTGACCACCCCCACACTTTACAAGACAGGCACATACTGAAGATTAGTGTACACATACGGAGGAGAGCCTATAAGATATTGGAGCCGCCATTTCCTAACTGCAGTACATTGTGGGTAAATCTTATATATATATAAATGTACATGACACATATATAGGTCAGTAATGACCTCCTTTGTTGTCAATCAAAGATTATTATTATTATTTTTATGATTATCAGCCACTGTTCACACCTAGGAACAATGGCCACAGATAAAGACTGATCAGGCACCCCACCCCTGTCCTGATCACCTTTGTGTCTCTACATGGGTAAAAATCGACACGGGCGACACGGCGACACGGCCCTTTTAAAAATCGACACGGGCGACACGGCCCTTTTAAAAATCGACAGACACACACATCTTTTTAAAGCCGTAGTACATTCTAATATATATAAAAAATCGACCCAGTGACACGGCGCTCTTGCTAAAAATTGACACAGCGACACGGTCAAAAGTGTGGGACCCGATGTAGAGGCACACCTTTATCACCTTCCTGTTGCCTCAGGTGTCAGGTGAGGGTATTAGCCTGATAGTGGGTGCAGATGGGTCAAAAGCGACCTGGCGACCTGGGCCGCTTTGGAGGCGACTTTCGACCTAAGGCAATCATAAAAGTGACCTTGCGACTTTTGGACGTAATAGACAATAGGTTAAAGGTTCCAAAAAAGCGACTTTATGACCTAAGCCCCTTAATTTCGGCAACTTTCCGACCTCAGGGGGGGACCCATCTGCAGCCCCCTGATAGGGAGTCAATGCACTGATTATACTCTGACTGACTGACCGACATGTAGTCACCCACAGCGGTGTTAATGCTCTATTTCTCTGAGATTTAAGATATTCTTCCTTCTCTAAGCTTATGTAATTAAAGGCCATTTCATAGAAAATCCATTCATCTAATTTATAAAGAAAACAAAATTATTGAAGGTTAAAGTGATGCGAAAAATGTCTTAACAAATAGCAAATGAGAGAGAGCCCTCCAAAGTTAACTACACAAAGAGGCAAAATGAGGCTTGACACACGACCTGAGCAGTTGGTGAATGCCCCTGGAACCAACATAGGACACATAGGCTCTCCCCTGCATAGTAATTCACAAATATAATTATGTGAAGACCCCGGCGCTTGTACAAGACCAATACGTATTTAAAACCTGGCGCTTAAACGCGACGCTACGGTGTATAGGGAAACATATTTTGAAAGTCATGTTTGATATTCAAAGTTACAGGTAGTACTGACGATGAAACCTTAAACTTGTGTACTACTAGTATCAGCGCCGTACGTAAATGGTAGTACTATTGTTTCCTTCAGGCTACATCGCCGGTAGTAAACTGTGTCTATGACGAAAGACGCGGAACAGTTTTTGTACAATCAGCTGCAAATATACAAGCCCCAGGAAACCGAGTTCTACAGCCGGTAGGTAGTCTCGAGACTAAATAATCTGTGAAAAAGATCATCTGAATATTGAGCTTGTGTTCCTATTTTAGACCATGAATGGCCGAGCTAAATGTTAGTCCTTTACCTCAGCAAATTTGCCATCACACTGCTTGCAATTCAAATTGTATTCCATAATGTTTATGTGTTAGATAGACTACACCTGGACACGTTCTTCCATATACCCACTGCCCCACAGGGTCAAGACGAGGTGTTATACACCGAGTCGCTGACCAGTGGGCAGTGGGTATGTGGGAGAAGCCTGGCCAGGTGTAGTCTATCTGATTTAACCCTCGGGTATGCAATATACCCAATGTGTGAAGCCTTTGTTTCAGCCGCCCACCGTGGGTTAACTGACTTAACCCTCGGGTATGCAGTATACCCAAGGTGCGAAGTCCTTTGTCTAAGCCTTCCCCCGTGGGTTAACGATTGGTATTTCCTTTATTTGCACGGATAATTGAGTAATGTTTTAATATCCTGTCTAACTTCCTCTCCTTCCTGGACCTGGAGCTAACGCCCCGAGAAGGTCCTTCCAGTCTGGTTAGCCGCTCCGCGGTGACGATCACCAGGCTGGCGTTAAAATCTTACCACCACTCCTCTCCTTGGTTTACAACAACCCCTCTGGCTATATAACGACTATGCACCCTTATAATATTACAGAGCCATCTTGGTTTAGACATTGTTAAGTCGGAAGGCTCGTATAGGGATGGCTCCCTCACATGCAGGTTCTCCTACATCAAATCGGCTTCATTAGTCACCACTAGGACGGCCGATGTGGCCTCACTGGCCGACCTGGTCTCTACCAAATACCACCTTATCCTGGCCAAAGGACATGTCCAATCTGGTGAGTTGGTATCTTGAACTAGATATGGGGGCTGGTTTGTTTGCTTGAAACCTACCTTGAAAAACCTACACCTACAAAGGTTTACGGAGATTTAACTCCTTCTATATATGCAATTTAGTATTTAAACGATTATAATGATACGTGTATATACCATTTGCGGTTGTAGTATATGCTTAAAACAATATTAGTTTCTCGGGGAAATTGCTGTTGTATATCAATTATCATGTATCATCATGACATTTTATGGAGAAAGTTTTTGCCTCTAACTTAAAAGGAACAATTGGTTATCATGGGACGACCGGTAAGGTAGCATCTGACAGAAAGTTCCAGTTTGCTGAGGGCCACTTTATAGACGTAGGTAACGGTGTCAAGGGCAGCATCCATGCACATGGTGAGTCCCTCAGCAACATGCTACTCTCTATATGACGATAAGCGTCGGAGGATGATACAATATTCTGTTGAAACTCAATGCTTCTTTAATCCTTCATCAACGGCATGTCGCTAAAAGATGACATTTGTCGTCATGATGCACCAATGCAGCTGTGGCGAGTAACTCGCTTGTGCTACGGGCCTAAAGGGCCAATTATCATGAAATTAAGGATGCAGCATTGCAAATACACTTGGGTGTATGATATAATTAGCAACCGGGTTTAGCCATTACGTATTATTCTTACATTTCTTTTAGAGTATTTGACCCAATTGTTTCTCGGCTAACTCGTGGTACAATTTGTGCCTACAGGTTGCCTTATGATCATCGCCTGGATGATGTTTGCAGGACTCGGTATACTGATCCCACGGTATTACAAACCTGTGTGGCCACACGTATATGTGCGTGGCACACAACTCTGGTTCATTGTAAGTCCCAGTATTCATATTGTACTACATGTAGAACACTACATGTTATTACATAAGAATTATGAACTACACTTATACCCTTTAATTAAGGGCCACATTGTGTTTTAAGAATGTATCGGCCATTTGGTAGTTCCACACTGTTACCATATACTATTAGGGCAACTAGTGTAGCTCACTTTGTGACACAGGTGATGCCTCAAGCTGCATGTCTATAATGCTATAAGGCGCTATGCTGCCATGTTATCTATATAAAGTACTTAAGTATGTGGTTCTATACGTTACTTCAGGTTCACCTGGTGTGTGTCACCGCGGCCATATCTCTATCACTGATTGCCTTCCTGGTGATCTTCGCACATACAAGGTGGAACACATCTCAGGTAACATCTTCAAATGTCTTTGGGAGAAAACTGCTGTCACTGTAGTCCTACCCTTATTCAATATACTATTCAATACTATCCGTTTCAGACTAGATATGAGATGTGATCGAATATATGGTAAGATGGTATGGCTAGTGGATCATTACAGATTGTATAGGAGGCATATTCTTTCCATTTTGAGTTGTATGTAGGCTTCTCCGGTGACAGAGGAGAATGTGTCAAACTCTTGTGTGATTCTTAATTTGTACCATTTCAGATGGACACGTTACCACAGAGGATTCATCCTTTCCTGGGCATTAGCGTTATTGGCCTGTCCATTATCCAAGTATGAACATGTATTACAAAATTGTCTCAGGAATTCATGTGATCACCAATGATGATCAATACTTAACTTTATATCGACATGCATTAAGTGTCTAAAGAAAGAATCGTAAGAGTTACAAGGATAGCTGTCTCTAAAGTTGTGTGTCGAAATGTCAAATCCATATTCAATTTCCTCAATTACTCTACTCTTAGACTTACCAGAAATCTTTGGTTTTCAGCCAATCCTTGCCCTATTTCGCTGCAATGAGGAATCTGAGAATCGTGTAATTTTCACTTGGATACATCGTATCATTGGCCAGATTGTATTCTTCGGGGCAGGTACCACAATACTGTCTACATGGAAATGCTATTACTGGGTGATTTGCCCATGCTCTTGATAACACCTAAGTAGATCATATGTATGCCATTCAAGACATGCCTGTTGCTGTAACTCGCAAGCCCTTTTGTTCAGCATACATGTCCATAACTACTGAACACTCCCCATAAAAGAAAGCATGTGACAAGTTACTTGACATGGCCGGCCAGTAGTATAGTATGTATCGGAACGGGACTATAGTTAAGTACTGTTTATTACTCAATCGACATGCAGCCAATCAGAGGCCTCCATTTGACCGGAAGTGACGTCACATGCCCATATAAGGGCATACCGGAAGTGACGTCACGTGACCTTGACCTAGTTAGAGGTCAAGGTCATGACTCAGCCAATCAGAGGCTTCCATTTGACCGGAAGTGACGTCACACGCCCATATAAGGGCATACCGGAAGTGACGTCATGTGACGTCACACGCCCATATAAGGGCATACCGGAAGTGACGTCATGTGACCTTCACATGTACATATAAGGGCATACCGGAAGTGACGTCAAGCGACCTTGACTTAGTTAGAGGCTTCTGATTGGCTGGTACACCGGAAGTGACCCATTTATGCAAATGAGGGGCCTACTTCTGGTCAAATGGAGACCTCTGATTGGTTGGGTCATGAAGAAATGTGTCTCTTAATTTAATTTTGTTTAGGAAGTGATCGATTTTAGGATCACGCGACCGGAAGTGACCTGATGAGTCACGTGACTAGAAGTGACGACGACACATACCTTAATTAGACGATTCAGCAGCGACCGGAGGAAGTGTCACTTTAAGAGGACACGCTAGTTAATTGTTATATTTGTTTTACTTACTAATAAAAGAAGACGTATGAAAATAAACACAACAATAATTTTATTTTATTTTTTTATTTTCTTTTTTTCAATTCTAATAACACTCTATTTTTGAAAAGATGCGCTCAATCAATCAATAACACACTTTTTTCATATTTTAAAGGACTCGTTGTCACACCGTTAGAATGCACGCGACGCTTATAATACAAGTAGCGCACGTCATCTTTCTCTATGGTGTAAGTGGCCATTTTTGGTTCGTACCACTTTTGAAATTTATATTTACCGCAAGGAGAGTTTTTCGTTTTCGAAAACATTTTAAGAAGACGACTACTTCTGTACACTTTTTTTTGAGATTTTCTTTCACCGGTGCCGCTGATTTGATCGTAGCAAATGTAAGTCTTAGGGTTGACACTTGGGATCCCGTCACCTTCTCACGCCGCTTTCTTTTCTTTCTGAAGTATGTCTCTCTCAGGCGAGGTTTGACTACACACAGGCAAACATCAGAGGCACCCAATAGCGCTAATTCTACCTTCAGACAAAGGTCAGGCACGGCTGGCCTATAATAGATGGGTCAAGGGCTATTCTAGTGAGGGTCAGGCTACGCCGGACATTCAATAAAAAGCTGGAGTTTGGCAAACTTGCTTTTGAAAGTCTGACCATGCGGGATCCTCATGCCGTAGTCTGGCAATGCTGAACTCTTGGGAGAGTATGCCGGACTCTTGCTGGCCAGACTTTCAAGCAAATTTGCCAAAGTCCAGCTTGTTATTGAATTTCCGGCGTAGCCCGACCCTCAGTAGAATAGTCCTTGACTCATCTATTATAGGTCAGCAGCGCCTGACCCTTGTATGAGAGTAGTATTGGCGACATTGGCCGACTCTGATATTTACCCGTGTGTACGGCGGGAGGAGGGGGTTCACAGCTACTGCTTGCGCTTATAGAGCGCTACTAGCGGAGGTCTGGATGAGGAGACTACGGTGTTTGTCTTTTGCTTGTGCAGCTGCTGCTGCTGCTGCTGACGATGTCACGGATGCCGCTGACAGATACTGCTGCTTGTGCTGCACGAGACTGAGTAGCCGCTATTACTAATGCTACTAATACTAGTATGAGAAAATACATTTAGTCAATTGATTAAATCAAGGAGGTTTTCTGACTTCAGTGGATCGTTTAGCCATCGGCCACGGGCAAAACTTGAAACCATTTTATACATGGGACAATTGGCAGACTCGAAACGTGTTGGTACCATAGGGTCGATCATGTTCATCATCAGTTCAGGCAAAGGAAGTGTGTCGACAGCACGCGAAAACTTCATGTCTGAATGTTTCAACACAAGACTTTTTATCACACTCACACAGCTGCTTTGAAGAGTGAATCCTTGACCAAACTTGTGCTTTTCCAACACAGCTTCGGCCTCTTTCTGTGCAGTAAGGGATCTCTCTTTCGGGTTCATCTCAGTGCTGTCTAGCATGTCCTCAAAGTCTTTAACATAATGTTCCAACGGACTACAAATGATGGACTCCAGATCATCGTCCGCATATGTCGTCTCCTCGCACCATATTGTGTCTTCGCCTGTTTCGAATTCCGTCATTTTCTTGACAATCTCCTCCTGAGTGCCTTGCATATATCGAAGCTCCTTCAAGGAGTTGATAACTTGTATGGCGAAGACTGACAAACTTGAAGGAATTTCACCACAGTCAGGCCAAGTATACGGAGCTAAGAAAAATAACTCTAACAAAATCTTCTCCCTCTGTCCAAATGAAACTACTGTTCCGATGAAGTTGAAGCATGCTTCTATCCATTGCTCCTTGGTGACGTCCTTCCAATGTTTCTTTACCTCACATGCATCATAGGGCACCGTTTCTCTTCTTGCTTCAAGTGGGAGTTGCTTTTTCTTTCTTGGACTCATTTCGAGAGGGTTTCGATGCTCTGTAGCGTCAACACTTTCATAAACAAAGAAAATAGCAGAACTAACCATCGTAACGTGCTGAGCGAGCGTAGAGTGGACGATGCTACGAAGATGAAGGGCGGGTGGAGAAAGTGTGACTGGTGACAGGGGCGTTTCACTCCTTATGTACCCTGTCCTAGATAAGCCTCTTAAACGGCTGAAAAGACTCTCTAAGTACAGAGCTTCTACCGCAGGTGGGTTTAGACTTAAGCAGCTTAGTTCACACACATGTCTGTTAGAAAAAGCTACTTGCACACGCGCCTTCCTTTTTTTTCACTAGTATTCACCCTCTGCCGACTTATAAGACACCTATACACTCTTTCTCGTGAAATCTATGGAAGATGATGGAAGGACCACTGACTACATTTTCTTTGATCAGAGCGTGGAGGACGGCGTCGAACGGAGGGAACGTTGTGAACACAGCTTATAGGTTTTTTGGAAGAGGTCTTGTAAAGTCAAACTGGCGAGAGAGATGGCGTCTTTCAACATGACAATGCTGCTATGTTGGAAAAAAATAGCGTGATTTTTTCAAAAAGCTTCTATGAAAGATTTGACGTCTTCGTTGTTGTAGTGGATCGAGTAATCTGTCATAGTTTGCTTCTTCTTGTCATACTAAACTTTCTGACATGTGGCGTAGTCGGATTTCGGCCATTTTGACGCCCGTCAGGTCGCTGTCAAAAGTCGATCTCGGTGGCAGGGGTTTTTTGTTTACTAGTTTCTTGGTATACGTCATCCATTCGTAAGTAAAGCAACCTTTCTCTTCGGTTGTAGTGAAAGCTCGCAAATAATTCGCGTAGCTGTAACCAAGTGCTAAAAAAGTTGACTACTACGTCAACTATTGATTGCTTCTCTTTATGACGCTGAATTGTTGGTTTCTTCGGTCTCCGGAGGCAAATAACGAGTGAAGGCGTATTTTTTGATCAGGTTCAAGTCGTAACTCTCCGAGTTGAAGCGTATGACTGGAGCTTGACGGATGTATCTCAGAAGCCGCTTCTTCAGTTGAACTAACGGTTGTCTGGTGTGAGCTGCAGCGAAGCCGCCTGGAGAAGGGGTGAATGTCGCTTCCTCTAGCAGGAGAGCTTCACCTATCGCTACATGTAACTTCGCTAAGGTTGGTCGGTAAACTTCTAGCACAGCTTTCTCGATGACTTTGACGTTCTCGTTTATGTGATTTTTAAACTCGGTCTAACAAGGGGTCGGAATCTGCGTCGGATTCTCTGACGTACGCTGCCCTTCCTACCCCGGAAAGTCGTATGCGACGCTAGCCGACATCGCTGCATAGAGGGCAAAACTTAGGTATCGTTCTTCATTTTTCTACGGGTCACTCGTGATTGTACGGTCTTTTAAAAATTTTGAAACACTTTTCGCAAACGTCCTGCGGCATGTTTTTCTTTTTTTTGTTTTTTCACTTATTTACCAAATATTAAAAAAATAAACGTTGTTTATCACTTCGAATACTAGACGCCTCTTACCACACGATGCTATTAGCATAGTGAAAGACGTCTGTAGTGTAGGATCGATTTCAACAGATGTCCATCTTACTGCAGGGATCAGACGAGAGTCGTCAACACTGGAGTGTCACAGCTCACTTTTATTTCTTTGGGTACAGCTGCATACAACCCTTGAACATACATTGCGACGTCGCCGCGTCCCATGTAGTCTTCCAACACTTTCATCAGAGCCATAGGCTCAGACGTCTCGTTGTACTTCCAAGCTTTCAGCACTTCATACACAGGGTTCTTCACAGTCCTGTCAGAAGGCACAGGTTGAGAGATGGAAGTTACTTCATGAGAAGTCAACCCTAAGTAGATCCCTATGGTCTTCCAGTCTCTAGGGCAGAGCTCAGCTAAAAGAGAGAAATATTTCTGCACTTTCCACTCCATGTCTCCACTCTCTAAGCCATCCCACATGTCATGCTTGTCCATGTACTCACGTGAGAATTTGATGAGGTCCATACGGTAAGATTCTTCCAAGGCGGTGGCTAGGTCCTTCCACCTACTAGTACAACTTTTCTGGTACCAAGTAGTGAACATTTCTCTAGCTTGAGTTATGACACTTGTCTCACAACTGAGATATCCCATATCCTTCAAGTTCACTTCAAGGAATGAACCTAACCGTATGTAATCTGATGTCGGCAACTTACCACTTATTTTCAGTAGCATAGCGTCTGACAAGTATCCTAACGGCTCTGCTTTGAAGTATGATGATACAGGTACTACTGCAGCAGAACCAATAACAGGAGCAGCGTCTGCGCTGGTATCAGACGCTTCGTTGTCGGAACAGGGCAACCACATGACTTCGTAAGGTATTGGTGAGGGCAGGCGCCACGGACCGGACGCACTACCAGTGGAAATGAGGTCGAAAAACGGACTGTGCGCCCGTGACCCTTCGGGTTCCTCGTACGCCTCGTCGTCAGCGTCGTTCTCTGTTTCACCCTGTTGCTTTAGGACATGTATGTCTACTACGCGCTGCTGGGGCTGAGTGTCCGAATAGCTGTAAGTCTCAGCGCGAGCAGCGTTGATGGCGTCGGTTGATGAAGCGGTGGAGAAGTTCTGTGCAACGTACTGCGTGTCAGTACTAGTAGCGGTAGTCGCAGCAAGAGGTGTAGCAGCAGCAGCAGTAGCAGGCGCAGCAGCAGTAGCAGCAGCAGCAGCAGCAGCAGCAGGAGCAAGCGCAGCGCTAGCAAGTGCAGCAGTAGCAGGCGCAGCAGTAGCAGGCACAGCAGCAGCAGGCACAGCCGCCTCAGCAAGCGCCGCAGTAACAGGCGTGGCAGCAGCAGCAGCAGCAGCAGCAGCAGGCACAGCAGTAACAGGCGCGGCAGCAGCAACAGCAGCAGCAGCAGCAGTAGCAGCAGCACTAGCAGCACGAGGATCACTAGCAGCCGCAGCAGGCGCAGCAGTAGCGGCAGCAGTGTGCTCAGCAGCAACAACCGTCGCGAGTGTAACAACGTCGCTACTACTGCTGTGTGCGCTCGCTACAGCGGGAGGGTGATAAGACCAAGCGGTTGCGGCGGTAGTCTCAATTTCAGTAGCAAGAGGAGACGCTGACAGTAAACGATCACCGTTCTGCGTATTCTTCTTGTTCTTGAACTCGATTAGATCCTTGGACGACAGTAGTTGTTGTGTTTTGCTCATGGTGGTGCCTGTAGAGAGCAGCAAAAGACTGAGTGAGTGAACGGATGTTTCCAGGCCTCTTATATACGCCTTCTCGCTTCTAGAGCTAAGCTACTTACAGCTCTCTTCAGCTGCCCGCCGGCTGACCGGTGACCATTCACAAAGAGAAACAAAAAGTCATAAGGCATGATGTTTTCAGCTGGATCCCTTTCCCCCTCCCCTTTGAGAGATCGACTGACACGAGCTAAGCTACTTACTGCCTTGTTCAGCAATTCAACGTGCGTTAGCTGTATAAAGGATTAAGCAGTTGCTGCCGCCAGCTGACCGGCGGACATTCCCAAAGAGAAACAAAAGACATAAGTCATGACGTTTTCAGCTGGATCTCTTTCCCCCCTCCCTCTTTTTTTTTTGAGAGATGGACTGCCATGAGCGGGCGGTGTACCGACTGTACTAATTCAACGCGCATTAGCTGTATAAAGGATTAAGCAGTCATGAGCTTAGAGTGTGTATACAAAAAAACTACAGGAGGCGTGTAGTGTGAAGCAGGACCCCCTAAGACGGGAGTGTCTGTCTGTGAGTAGAGTCGTGTGCATGTGGTGAGCGACTTAAGTGTAAAACAAAAAAAAATCACCGCCTCCTGCCGTGGTGAGTAGACTGGCCGGCGGCGGCCGGCTAGTTCAATAGGGGTGACAGCTGACTAAGGCTGTGCATGAAAATCCGATTTTCACTTGACCTCTGACGTTTGTTACAATGAATGCCAAAGGGGGAGAGAGTTGTCCTCAGGTAGGGGGTAGGAGGTAAGGCTAATGGATAAGGAAAAAAAAACACCATTTTCAGCTGGCCACCACAGATGGCGATGACATACCCCTCGGCATCTAAGCTCTTAAGAAGCTCTTACGGAGCGGAGCGGCTGCTGGACAGCTGGGGTGAGTAGACTGGCCGGCGGCGGCTAGCTAGTTCAATAGGAGTGACAGCTGACTAAGGCTGTGCATGAAAATCAGATTTTCACCTGACCTCTGACGTTTGTTACAATGAATGCTAAAAGGGGGAGAGAGTCGTCCTCAGGTAGGGGGTAGGAGGTAAGGCTAATGGATAAAGAAAAAACACCATTTTCAGCTGGCCACCAAAGATGATGATGACACGCTCCTCGTCATCTAAGCTCTTAAGAAGCTCTTACGGAGCGGAGCGGCTGCTGGACAGCTGGGGTGCTGTTGGAAATAGGATTAAACTCCCTCTGTATAAAAGCTCTGATTTCTGTTGGAAAAAAACCATAGCACCTTTGACCACAGTAACGTCTACTACCACCACCACCAGCACCACCGTCGCTGCCACCGCCGCCGCCGCCGCCAGTCACAGCTGATCACCTCATTAAAAGCATGTGACGTCGTCGCTTCTAGTCACTTGCTTCATCAAGTCGCTTCCAGGCACGTGATCTTAAAGACCCTCACTTCTTAAACAAAAAAAACGAAGAGACACACTTCTTCCTCTCGAGAGGAAGAATGACGTATATAAGGAGGCTGACACGTGTATAGGTGCCTTATTAGTCGGCAAGGGGTTTTGATTGATTGATTGATTGATTTGTTTAACGTCCAGACGTACATCAAGTACCTCACGGGACATCTCAAGTTGGCAAGGTGTCATCCACAAATAGTGGTAGTCTGCCTTGCAGTAGTAGGACAGATATTTATATGCTGCTTGCCCAATACAGCAGTGACCGCATCTATGGATGATCGAATCTATGAAATGAATGACCGCATCTATGAGGTGAGGGAGAAAACCGCTACCGGGGCACGTCCCCTACTCTTTTCGAAGGATAGCAAGTGTTCTTTTATTTGCCTCTTCCTACCCACCTGGGCTAGTACCATAGTAGGCAGGGCCAGACAAACCACGGCCTTTCATATCTCAGACGTGGTTCACTGAGGAGGGATCCCATGCCAGACCACCAGCAAGAAGGCCCGGGCCCGTGCATATGGGCAGCGGTTGCCAAACAGCTTACGTGACTGATCACAGCAGTAAGGCACGAGACCCCTCAAGTTTTGTCGCCTTTTACGAATCCGGTATGCCCATTGGTATTATGGAAGGCTCCCGATGAAGTTATTCTACTCCTTCATGCCCCCATCATGAAGGTCCCCACTAACACAGGGGGAAGTCGGCAAGGGGTAAATACTAGTGAAAAAGGAAGACAGGTGTGCAGGTAGCTTTCTAACAGACACGTGTGTGCACTAAGCTGCTTAAGTCTAAACCCCCCTGCAGTAGTCAAGTAGCATGTGAAAACTTACTTAACAGATCACTTAATTGAGTAGAGACTCTGTACTGAGAGAGTCTTTTCAGCTGTTTAAGAGGATTATCTAGGACAGGGTACATAAGGAGTGAAACGCTGCTCTCATTCATCGTAGCATCGTCCACTCCACGCTCGCTCAGCATGTTATGAGGGTTATTTCTACCTTTACAGCTTCTTTTCTTATCGAAGTGTCGACGCTACAGAGCGAAACTCTCCAAATGAGTCCAAGAAAGAAAAAGCAACTCCCACTTGAAGCAAGAAGAGAAACAGTGCCCTATGATGCATGTGAGGTAAAGAAACATTGGAAGGACGTCACCAAGGAGCAATGGATAGAAGCATGCTTCAACTTCATCGGAACGGAAGTAGTTTCATTTGGACAGAGGGAGAAAATTTTGTTGGAGCTATTTTTCTTAGCTCCGTATAGTTGGCGTGACTGTGGTGGTGAAATTCCTTCAGGTTTTTCAGCGTTCGGCATACAAGTTATCTGGTCTTTGAAGAAGCTTCGATATATGCAACGCACTCACGAGGAGATTGTTCAGAAAATGACGGAATTCGAAACAAAAGAAGTATGGTGCGAGGAGACGACATATGCGGACGATGATCTGGAGTACATCATTTGTAGCCCGTTGGAACATTATGTTAAAGACTTTGAGGACATGCTAGCCAGCACTGCGATGACCGCGAAAGAGAGATCCCTTACTGCACAGAAGGAGGCCAAAGCTGTGTTGGAAAAGCTCAAGTTTGGTCAAGGATTCACTCTTCAAAGCAGCTGTGTGAGTGTGATAAAAAGTGTTGTGTTGAAACATCCGGACATGAAGTTTTCGCGGGCTGTCGACACACTTCCTTTGCCTGAACTGATGATGAACATGATCGACCCCGTCGTACCAACATGTTTCGACTCTGCCAATTGTCCCATGTATAAAATGGTTTCAAGTTTTGCCTGTGGCCGATGGCTAAACGATCCACTGAAGTCAGAAAACCTCCTTGATTTAGTCGACTGACTAAATGTATTTTCTCATACTAGTATTAGTAGCATTAGTAATAGCGGCTACTCGGTCTCGTGCAGCACAAGCAGCAGCATCTGTCAGCAGCAGCTGCTGCAGCAGCAGCACGATCAGCACAAGCAGCAGCTGCTGCAGCAGCTGCACAAGCAGCACAAGCAGCAGCATCTGTCAGCAGCATCCGTGACATCGTCAGCAGCGGCAGCAGCAGCAGCAGCAGCAGCTGCACGAGTAGCACAAGCAGCAGCATCTGTCAACAGCATCCGTGACATCGTCAGCAACTGCAGCAGCTGCACGAGCAGTACAAGCAGCAGCAGCTGCAGCAGCTGCACGAGCAGCACAAGCAGCAGCACCGACAGCAGCAGCAACAGCAAATCAGCAGCAGCAACAGCAGCAGCAGCGGCAATGTGGACCGCTAAATTCGAGATGGTGACATATCTGTTTCTTAGAATCGACATTCGACATGAGGTCTAGTGACATTTGACATGAAGCTTGAAAAACATAGTGACAGGTGACATGAGCAATTCTTAAAATCGACATGAGATATGAGCATAATTAAGCGACATCGACATGCGCCATGGCTATTTTTTATTTTTTTTGAAGACAACCGCCATAGCTTCCTTATCCAGACCTCCACTAGTAGCGCTCTATAAGCGCAAGCTTTGCCTTAAGAGAGCTGTGGCTGTGAACCCTCTCCTCTCTCCGTACACACAGGTAAATATCAGAGTCAGCCAATGTCGCCAATACTACTCTCATACAAGGGTCAGGCGCTGCTAGACTATAATAGATGGGTCAAGGACTGTTCTACTGAGGGTCAGGCTAGGCCGGACATTCAATAACGGGCTGGACTTTGGCAAATTTGCTTGAAAGTCTAGCCAGCAAGAGATGCACATCATCATAAACGCGATCATGATACCTTTCATTGTAAGTAGACTCGCCTCTCTGCCCTCTCTTTTAGAGAGGGCAGAGAAGCGAGTCTCACTCTTAAAAAACCCTGCCCCTCCCCCCCTCCCCCCCTCCCCCCCCCCCATGCATCTTAAAGAGTGCCCCCCAGAGTGCCCCTCTCCCCCCCTCCTAGAAAAAAAGAGCCGTATTTTTAAATTATTTTTTAGCAAGCTTTTTCAGCTTGCTTTTTTTTTCTTTTTTTAAATTTATTTATCCATCAAAATCTCAAGTGACTTATTTTGAAAGCCAACCTAGTAGTCACGTGACCCCCTTAAGTAGGTCACTTCCCGTCACGTGACCTATTTGAATTTCCCGCCAACATGGTGGTCACGTGACCCTCTTAAGTAGGTCACTTCCGGTCACGTGACCTATTTGAATTTCCCGCCCAAAGGTCACGTGACCGGAAGTAGGTCACTTCCGGTCACGTGACCTATTTGAATTTCCCGCCAAAAGGGAGGCCTCTCATTGGCTGCTTTTGAATTTCCCGCCAAAAGGGAGGCCTCTGATTGGCTGCAGGTCGATTGAGTAATAAACAGTACTTAACTATAGTCCCGTTCCGATACATACAATACTACTCCGGCCCTATGCGCATGTCTCATATTCAACTCTTGGATAAAAAGGGGAAAAGTTATTTTAGAGATATTTACAGATGGTGAGCCGAGCTAGTGATTTTTGGGTTCCTTTCTCTAAAAAGATTTCTCTGACCTAGCGGGTTCGTAGCATTGGTTTCCAATAACATGAAACACACCCCTTGTCTTTTTCGTTGTGTGTATGGCCTATGTTAAGAAATTGAAGACAGTGCATCCACAGATACCATGTTGTCCTGTTTCAGCTGGAAATATCCTAACTGCGACCTACATGAGTAGGACTATAGCTGACCAACGTGGTGCCTCGGCACTGGTGCTCGGCTTCATTGGGTTACATGTCATTACTGAGGCCGTATTAATTGTCATAAAAATAAACGAGCATGTCTATAGCACGCGTAGGGTAAAACGTAAGTACAAGCACTAATAGAGATCTACCTATATATGTTCATTGATCAAATGAGAATTGATTTCAAGTTGCATATTTTTGACATTTTTGAAAATTATTCTTTCGCTAGTTTGATATCAAATGCATAGAAAATCGATCATACATAATATATCTAAGGAATTTTGTTTCGAATATGTTCTATTTCTCGCAGACAATTAAAATTGGATCGTTCTCTTCAGATACCAACATGTTCACTCATACGTATCACAAAATCACAACTTTCAGCAATTCAATTGATCACAGTATCATCAAAGGTTGGACCCGACAACAAAAAGAACATGGATTCGACGTTACTCGAAGATGAGGTATGAGTGTGTAGTATATAGGCACCGGTATAGCTAGTACGTCTGACATCACTTGGCTTGGGAGTCACATAATAGATTATGGTTTTGTAATGCTATGATATGTATACAGCATGCCCCTCCGTATGTAAAGGAAAACTGTTGATATACCAACTTTTAAAGGAAAGCATCATTACTTTAATAATCTTGGAAAAAAATAACGTTAAAACCTTGTTTTATTAGGTCTAGCCTGACACACCTTAATTGAGAATCAGTTTATGGTAAAATAAGTAAACAACCATGATGATAATAAAAATCTTTTGCCCCATGGTAAGAAAAATGTGTTTCTTATTTTCCAGTTCACATCACGTTGTCTTGAGAAGACGATCCTCGTCATCTATGCTATTGGTGTTGTCGGCCTAGCTGCTGGACTTATGACAAAGCTTGTTAATGCACCCTAATGATAACTACCGGGACCTTGTCTATTCTGATAAATTTGCTTAATAACTTGAGACTGCGGCAGGCCATGATCTCAGTATTACGGGTTTAAGATCTCTATGAGATTTGTATATGCTGTTCTAATTCTAGTATGCAACCTATATCCATGTCAATAAAATGTGCTGTGATAATAACACTTTACGTTGTATGTACTATATATTTATTACAGCCAATGTAAGGATATGCGTTATGATATATACATGTATATATATAGCTACATGCATATCAGGCTCATCGGTGCTAGAGAAGGACAAAACATAATGAAATTAGAGTACATTTGAAACACTGTAGCAGTTAAGTTAACTGCATCTTTAATAAATTAATACAACTTCGTTATATTATCTTGATGTTAACGTGATAATCGTGGACATATTATGGTAATACCCTAGGCTTGCATGCTGTAAAGAAGGAATCTGACCTAGTGAAAGCGGGCTGAAAGGATAACTAATATCAGAGCTCAACTATTAGTCTTAGAATAAGACTGAGAAGACAATATCAAATCAATTAAAGCAGCCGCTTTAGCTCCAAGCATCGAATTTTCGATTATAACACGTCAGCAATCTACACAGACTTATATATGGACAGGTTAATTTATAAATAATATGGGTGCTTCATTCTATATGGAAATAGGTGAAATACCTCCTGTGAGAATAAAGCGCCTCTACATGGGTACCCAGAATTTTGACCATGTCGCCGTGTCGATTTTTAGTACAAAAGGGCCGTGTCGCCGTGTCGATTTTTATCCCATACATTTGTCCATGTCCGTCGATTTTTAGAAGGGCTGTGTCACCCGTGTCGAATTTTATTCATGGGCTATGCAGAGACACAAACCCTATGGTGCATACAAAGTGTATACAAAATATACCAAGTTCTCCCCCCCCCCCCACCCCGGCAAAGCATTCTCACGCCTACTGCAGGTGTGAGAATGCTGCTCGGACTAGGTGTGAGAGCCTACCAGCATACAACATTTCATAACTTATTGCCTACTAGGTTTTATGTATCTGTCGATTTCTATTTAAAAAATGTATGTGTCCGTCGATTTTTAAAACCCCCTTGTCGCGCGTGTCGATTTTTAAAAGGGCCGTGTCGCCGTGTCGCGCGTGTCGATTTTTACCCATGTAGAGGCACAATAAAAGTCAACCAACTGTGAACCGGATAACAATAACACTCTGCTAATTGCCTACTCAATGCTGCCTCCTGGTAGGAAATAGTAGACTCTGTTGGTAAGATCAGCAATGAAAGACTTTCAGGTCACTCAGTGCTGCTACCTGATGTCATTTTCTAACACTAAATTAGCGAAGGACGACAACTTTAGAGGAATCGAAATGGAAACCATGTGGAAACTCATGGAAACATGCATAGTACCAATAATTCTATATGGATGCGAAACCTGGGCGCCCAATAAACAACAAAACGCCAAAATGTACAGAATCCTGGATAATATGAATGGTATATGTGATTGATATCACATGTGAACCAGGGCATTTTTTTATTGATAAACCTACCCAAAGTCCCCCACCCCCGATGTGTGAGTGTAATATGTGTGATTGTAATATGTGTGAGTGTAATAATGTGTGAGTGTAATATGTGTGAGTGTAATATGTGTGAGTGTAATATGTGTGAGTGTAATATGTGTGAGTTCTGATGTTGAATCACCGAGATTGAGTGCTTACAAACCCCCCCCCCCCCACATACACACACAGTGCCGATTCCCAATGATCAGGTACCTAATTTTAGTACAATACGTTATTTCTCATTTCTGACAGCAGAATCATAATCTCCAGGAAACACTGACCCACTTTGATAGGTCACATGCCTTATCTAATCAAATTCCAGGTGAGCAGGTGGGTGTGGGCAAGCAGTTGGGTGTGGGCAAGCAGGTGGCTGTGGGCAAGCAGGTGGCTGTGGGTGTCAGCGCCCTGCAGCACGTAACCACCATTTTACGTCTCAGCCAGAGCGAGGCAGTCGGACGTAAACGGCAACAGCAGCTCCGTTTCTGTTTTCCTGTGTTGGTCGGCTGCGAGGCGGCATGTGTTGCAGATGATTTTGACCGTAAAACTGATTTCGTCCAAGCCCCAACCCTACCAGAGACATTTACTACAGTTTCGTCCATAATAATCATTCATTGGTTTCTGCTACTTAATAGGTCACCACAAGCCTCACACATTCCGCATTTGTCAGTATGAAGTCGAATGAATGATCTAATTTGAGTACAATACGTTATTTCTCATTTCTGACAGCAGAATTGTAATTGCCAGAAAAAGCTACCCTAATTTCATATATTACAAGTCATATATAATAGAATTCCACGTGGTGGCTGTAGGTGAGCAGGTGGCTGTGTGAAAGCAGGTGGCTGGGGGCGAGCAGGTGGCTGTGGGCATCAGCGACAGGCAGCGCGTAACCGCTGTTTTACGTCTCGCCCGAAAAGCGAGTCCATCGGAGCGTCAACAGCTATGGCATCTCCGTTGCCGTTTTACCATGTCTTTCGGACGCGGGGCGGCGTGTGCTACGTGTCCATGCCTTTGCGGTCGATCTATATTGAATTTCCTGTTCTCCGCTCTCCCCGCCCCCACTCCCCCCGCTCATTATTCCGTATTTGCGTTCTCTGTTTTCGCGTTCTCCCTTTTCCCCTTCTCCCTTTGCCCCTTCTCCCTTTTCCAGATTAACTAAGTATATGTGACTGACCATGCATGAAGGAGTCATTGCATAAAATCCCTGAAACCCCAGAAAACCCCAAAATCTATGCCCCTCATAATCATTCATTGGTCCATTCTGGCATCAGAAATGAATTCCTTGTTAAAAAGTACCCTAAGGTCATGTGTCATACATGTATGTTATTCCATTTCAGCCCAGCAGGTGGGTGTGGGTGAGCAGGTGGGTGTGAAAGAGCCTGATGTCTGTGTAAACTACTGCCTTACCTTCATTTTCATGAAGGTTACCAAAGGTAGAGGCAATATTGTGGCCTCAGAAAGTGTCTCACCCTGTTTTTACATAAGAACAAAGAGGATTCTGTGTAAAGGGACACTTCACGAAGATCTGTGCTTTACTTGAAACCCCACCCTTTGGCATTGGCCTGAAAAAGTTGGTTTTGTGCTATTTTAGTGACCCTTTTTCAATATCAATTTTATGTATGAAATATAGTTTTTTTGGTTTCAATCTTTGATGGCATGAATTGGCATTGATCAACACTTGTTTGTGGCAGCATTTAAATATTTTATTTCCAAATGTTTCACAGGAAAAAAAGGCACAGAAAGCAAGGGACATTTTTGACAAAAAGTCCAAAAATACCTGTCTCTAAAGAACCTGGCACTACTGTGCCCTGGTTCAATAATCAAGAGGATAATCCAAATCTCCCAAAGCACACCAAGAGAAAGCATCTACAGAGAACTCGGCACCCTAGATGCCGAACACAGAATCCTAGAAAGGAGGCTAAACTACATGCACAAGATCAACAAAGGATCAGAAGAATTCCAAAGAGGCATTAAGGAAGACACATCACCAACCTCATGGTGGTCGATAACAAAAAAGATGCTTGAAGGGATAGGAGTAGAAGAGGATACCAACTCCCTAAATAAAACAAAAAAAACAATGAAAGTAGTTATATGTAGAATGATCTCAGCGAAAGTGCAAGAGGCGCAAGAAAGGAAAATGAAAGAAGTTGGAAAGGACAAAAGCAAATACCAACACTTGTTAGCTAGCCTAACACAGAAGATGACAACAAGGGAGCAGCAAAGTACCTTACCATCCAAACAAGAATCAATACCAGCAACATATTTAAGGCTAGGACGAGAATGCTGGAAATAAAGGGAAACTTCAGCAATATGTTCCAAGATAACATATGCAGGGGGTGTGGCAAAAAAGAGGAAACACAGGAGCATATACTACAAGAATGCGAAGGACTACATACCAACCAAGACACAAAAATAACACCAAAACAACTCTACACAGAGGACAAAGAAGAAATAGAAGCAACAACAACAAAAATATAAAAAATAACGAAGACCATCAAACAATGGAAAGGGGTGATCCATTTAGTATGTCACCCTTTTTTTGGCCATTTTGAAGACCCCCTCACCCCCATGTCACACTTTCCCAAACACCCCCTAGAAAAGTATGTCACAAATCTGCTGACACCCCCCCCCCACCCCTCCCCAGTACCGTATCATATAAAAGACCATACACATATTGTGATAAGCCGTGCAATAAGGCCTATCATTATATTGAATATAAATTGTAACCCAGGTTTAATACAATTAGATTGGTACTAAAGGGTTGAAAGTATGACATGAGATATCAGTCAAATCCTTCAAGTCCTCCTAGACAGGAAAAGAATGGATTTTATCGACTAGAACCCTTTCAGATTACAACTGTTCAAAGAGGCATTAACAAAATCACACAAGTATCGGTGGCATCCTAGATTTTTGTGGCCTCTATCCATGGATTGTTGTCTGTTTTTACTGGAATATAAGGTGTGCTGGAACTGCTAAATGAGGAAGGGGCCTCAATTTTATTTCAACATAGGTGTGCGGCTGGCCCTCCAGTTACCCTTTTCCTTGGTCAGGGAGAAAAGTGACCCCTAGTGCAATGTCTAGGTTTAAGTAGATTGTCTGAGGAGTGAGCCTTGGTCAAAGGCATATTAGTCAAAAGTGACCTTGATTGCAAGTTATTTTGGTGAGAACTCCAAAGTGACCTTTGTTTTGACAGGTTTTGTTGAAATCTCTGAAAAGTGACCCTTGGTGAGGGAGGTTTTGGTGCAAATTGACCCTTGGTGAGGGGGTTCTGGTGAAAAGTGATACTTGGTGAAGGGATTCTGGTGAAAAGCAGACCCTTGGTGATGGGGATTCTTGTAAAAAGCGGACCCTTGGAGGGATCTTGCTTAAAATGTAACCTTCCCAGCCGCACACCCATCTATATAAAATATACAACCCCCGGGCACTGCTATCTTTTCCTCTGATGTGGTACCCACACACTGTTTCAAGTAGCACACACATGAGATAATGATGCTGCTTAAGGCCGCGGACGGGGGGTAGCTGTGTCACTTGTCCATTTTAAGAAATGCCAATGTCCCTTGTCGACTTTAAGAAAAGGGTCTTGTCCCTTGTCACTGACACTGTAAAAATGTCACTAGCCCTCATGTCACTTGTCGATTTTAAGGAATGCCCATGTCATTTGTCGATTCTAAGGAATAGCTCTTGTCCCTTGTCACTAGGGTCATGTCGATTTGTCAATGTTACCTGTCTGGGGCCCTCTGCTTAGTGGTAATGCATATACAGCTGTGCAGCATTTATTTAATATAGGGTTTTAAAAAAATCTGAAAGTGTGACGTCACACAATCCTATAGGGCCCTAGTGATACCCTCGTTCTACCACCATCCCCTAGGGGGTGCTAGTAGCGTATGCAATTTTGAGCCGTGAGGTGGCAGCACAAGTCGTGTGATAAGGTGCTCCCGGCCATCCAACCTGCAGTGGCATAAGATACGGGGGGGGGGGGCGCCCCCCCCAAGCCCAGAAGAGGGGGGGGGACAAAGAAATTTGCCAAGACCCTATGATATATTGCACAAAATTCCCAAACTTACCTCTAATGTCATTGGGGGGGGGGGGGGGCATGCCCATACTTTTCTCTATGTGGGAGAGGTAATGATACATAAAGCTGTTTGGAGTAGGCCCCCTGCCCCCCCCCCCCATGAAGATTTGCTTCCTACGCCTCTGGACCTGGCTAATACATTATTATATATATATATATATATATATATATATATATATATATATATATATATATATATATATATATATATATATATATATATATATATACAGTAAAATTCCACTACAACGAATTCGGTTATAAAGAATTTTCGGATATAATAAATAAATTACTGTGCCAAAATCATTTCCCATACATTCCTATACTAAAGGAATCCTAATGGTGGGCTTTATGACCGGTATTGTCTTTCTTCTCCTCACTAGGGCGAAGACCAAAGCTGGGGGGGGGGGGGGGGGAGGGCTTCTCACACTCACCTACGCCGGGTTGCAGAGGCTTGGGGGGGGGGGGGGCGGGTGGTGGGGGGCGTTGTCTTTGATTCTACTCACCTAGGTTGGACACCAAAGCTGGAGGATTAGGGGGGGGGGCTTCTCACACTCACCTATGCTGGGGTACAGAGGCAGGGGGGAGGGGGGCGTTGACTTTGATTCCTCTCACCTAGGTCGGACACCAAAAGGGGGTCCCCATGTAGCACACCAGTGCCTACATCTAGTCCCACTACGCTACCATACCAAAGGGATAGCCAGGGTACATTTTGTCTACTGTAAACGTATTAATTTTCGCTCAGTACATATTTTCGCATACCTATGTGCGTGAAAATATGATGTGCGCGAAAATTTTGCACAAGAAAATAGCTTTCCAATGATATCTGGCACTCTATATTGCACTGCAGTAGAGACTCAATTAGAAGTTATGTTCCGCTATCATTTAAAAAAAAGATTTTCCCTAGTGTAGGGTATCACCAAAGGGCATAAGACAAACCTAATGACTTTTAGCTATGGCAGAATTGTTATCATTTGAAAGACTAGAAGGGTGGGAATTATTTGTATGTAAAATAGAACTGATAATGGCTTAATTAGACAGATATTGGTTCTACACTAACAAATAACCAATCCATCAAATGAGATTCCCCCTTACATGGTGTATGGAAGACCAAGTAAACAACTCGCCTTATAATCTTAGAAATATATCCAAAAAAATCTCTTCCTGACAACTTATATACCAAAAACACTATCAATATGATACAGGGCTATTATATATATTTCTGCAATAGAAGAATTTTAGATACCCCCCTCCAACACCACACAGAGTTGGAAGGGGCTTGGTGTGGGGAGGGGTCAAAATATTTGAACAATAATTTTGGGCTGTAAAACCCTTAATAATTGTCTGATTGAAAAACCGTAAAAACTGACATGTAGCTAAAGATCACCTGATTGCAGCTGCGCGAAAATATGATTGCGCGAAAATGCCTTTATGTCCTAGGTGCGCGAAAATATAGCTGCGCGAAAATATCTACGTTTACAGTATTTTCACTTCAAAGTATAAAATTATACTTTAAATGTATATAGAATATTCATGTATTTCATAGGTATACTTCTTTAGGCCCTATTATTTATCTATTTCTACAATATTATATGCAGGGCAGTGGTAGCCCCTCCCCCCGCCATCCCCTTATAGATATGGTGTAGCCACAGGGGGCGCCACAGTAGCAAATGTGCTGCCACCTGGTGTGTCCTTTGGTCTCGGGTGACATATCAAAGATGGCCGCGGCCACACTGGGTAGCCTCTCACCCGTATACACCCCCACCCCCTTGTCACACTTTGTCATAGTTTATCGAGCTAAACAAAGATTGCTCCCGTGTCGCCTGTTCTTAGGTTTAGGGGCCGTCCATAAAGTATGTCACGCTTTTTTGGGCCATTTTGAACACCCCCCCACCCCCATGTCACACTTTGTCACACTTCTTCCAACACCCCCTAGAAAAGTATGTCACAAATCTGCTGACACCCCCCACCCCCTTTGCATATACTGTATCAGTCTGGTCCCATAATTTGATAAAAGAACATACATACATTATCTTAACCAGTTAAAGGCTTATTACAATTAGATTGCTACTAAAATGTGTTGAAGTATGACATCAGTCGCTGGAATACCTTTAGACCCAATGTTACCGTAAAATCTCTCGTATAAGCCTAACCTGTGTATTAGCCACACCTAGAGTTTGTGCTGATGCCATAAGCTGCACTGACGATCTGATTATGGTGACTTTTGATACTGTACCATAGTAGCAAAAAGTTGTGTATAAGCCACACCCTGACCCTCGGCTGATGCTATGAGCCGCACCACCGATTTGACTCACGTACTAGCCGCGGCTTATACGCAAGGTATTATGGTAATGGATTTTATTGAAAACACCCCTTTTGATTCCAATTGTTCAAAGTGGCAGTATCATGTTCACACCAATAGTCATGGCACTAGATCTCTGCGGCTGAGGTATCCTCGATCCATAGATTCTTTACAGTGTTTACAGGAATAACAGGTGTGCAACTGCTATCCTGTCAATTCTCTTGTGTTGGCAAATCTGTGGCAGGGGTGGATCCAGGAACTTGAGAAAGATGGGGGGGGGGGCTTGATATAGGCAATGTTCTGATGGTATTAGACCCAATTACATTAAAAATCTATAGCAATAAGGGGCGGGATGCCCCCCCCCTGCCCCTCCCGTGTCCCCCAACTGGATCCATCCTTGTGTGGTATCCAAATACTTGCTCTATCCACATAAGGTCTTCATGGTGCATCTTCTGGATAGCATACATGAGTTCACATTATTGCTTAGTAGCAATACTGGAATGATACAGGGGAATGGCAAGAAGTTTTGAAGTAGGGGGGACTGAGGGGTATATTGACCTTTTTGACCCCTTTTTGCTTGACCTTTTTGGATTGAACTTTTTTGGGGTTGGTCAAAAGTGGAGGGAGGGGACATGCCCCCTGCCCCGCCCCCCCCGTCCCCCTTGGTTACCACGCCTGTGTGATACGTACTAGTATCAGACTGTAGGTCATGCTGGAAGAACCTTGTTTTGATTTCTCTCCTTTGTTCTTCCTTTGACCTGGGTGCAAGGCTAACAAATACTGAGAGGTAGTTCCCTGACCTATCTAGTTTCACTGAAAGGCCATCTTTGGCTGTTTGACTTGGTCTTTATCTATCATGGTTTGTGACAAAACTTACGCCAAACCTCTCAATTATGTGCAAAGTTTTTCTTTTCCAGCTGATACATGGTCCTTGAGAAGTTATCCTCAGTTTAACAGTGTTAAATGAACTTGGTGCATTAATGACCTTCAAATGTGCATCCAAGTTTGCATTAATAAACTGATCTATCACAGTTATAGTTTTCTCATACCTGGGGTCTTGAATTGTGTGAATTTGGAAGGTGCTATGGCTTGTAGATCTACTACAACTACAAATCTGTATTTAACCTGCAGATGTCACTAATTTATACAGCATTTATAGTTTATACAAACTTCAAAAAGTGTGACGTCACACAAGTCCATAGACCCCCCCACCCCCATGTCACACTTCGTCACACAAAAAAAAGACCCCCCCACCCCCTCGGGCGTGACATACTTTATGGACGGCCCCTTATGGGGGCCTAGCGCCATTTTGTGGTCTGACGTCATTTGTCACGTGACCTTCTATAAATAGATTCCTCCTCTAACTGTCTGATCACGTGACTTCCGCCAATCTCTAATCTATTACATAAGGTGTGAGTTGAGCCAGCAGAAAAGCAGGGAACTCCCAGCTTTTCAAGATGGCGGAGCCAGCATGGGACAGTCCCTAATAACGACCCGGGGACTTCTCGACAGTCTAACTTTGTCACAGAAAAAAAAGACTCCCCCCCACCCCTTCGGGCATGACATACTTAATGGATCACGCCCCAAAGAACAACAACAGAAATTTAAACAAATTTAAACAAAAAAAAACAACAACGAAGAAGTAGTACCGGTACCAAGAATACTACTTCGAAGCGTAGCCCGTCACGACACCACGTGACTGAGCTCCCAGACCAATCAGGGAAGACGCCGAAGAAAGGTAGAAACAATATTTATTTCATGTGTAGAAACAAAGTTACTATGCTTAAGTACTAAATTGGTCGTTCTCCACACCCCTGTTGAGAAACTGATGCTCATTCTCCATGGCCTGTTTCTCCATGATGGCATCACCAAAATAGCTATGAAACCAATCTTTAAATGTATATTTTGATGAAATTAATCAAGAATCACATAAAATAAATACAGAGATCCACTCTAATCAGTCTGAACTCCTGGTTTCTCCACTCGTGGTGTATTGGATCGCATCACACTCGGCTCCGCCTCGTGTGATACGATCCAATGCACCACTCGTGGAGAAACCTGTCGTTCAGACAGATTATCTTGGACCTCTGTCTATATCGCTGCAGAAATAAGTATCTTGATATATCATATGAGTAGGGGGCTACAATTAATTAAGGCTGAAAATTGTCGATTGTTCATCGCCCAACATCACACGAACAGGACGCTAGGCTGACGCTAGACAGGATGATAAATGATACTTCCTATTGAAACAATTTGATCCTTCGTAGGCAGTGAGGTTGGTAAGCTAAACTAGATTGATAAATAATAAAATATGGGCGTGGCCGAAGAAACCCGATTGAACAGCTGACTCACCTGCCGTTTGTGTACCAGCTCATTGTAGACCAACTCTCCTTTCTGTTTTGCCCTTGGTACCGTATTCATGGTCCTCCTATTTTTGATATCTCAAATTGAAGTATTGTGACATGTGTCGGATCATCAGTGAATGTTGTTTTGATGATGAAAGAATGTCACTTGTCGGGCCAGCTGCAGCAGCTGCTGCCACGATGTCCGCACCGATCTTTCAAAGTGTCCCGCGAGTCCAACCAAACACTGTCATGTCCCAGTTACAACATGATTCACTTTACATTGCTCCTCAAATCGTTTTTCCTTGTGCATGCGCTGATCTAAGTATCATATAAGTGCTTATGGGGCGAATACGCTTAGGAAAACTAGAGAAAAATATCTCACTGCAAGAAATGTTTTGAAAGTTTCGCTTGTAGCGCTTGTCGAATACCAGCAAATCAAGAGGCACGCACAAATGAAAACGATGTCATTTGATTGGTAGAAAAAATAAGTCCTATGAAGTGTTACTTCTTACCCACATATATAATTATATTCAGATTTTGCACGTATATTGGAATAACTCTGTAAATTATAGTCGGAAATAAAAGCCCAGAACTATTTATCTGCAAATTTTGTATATTTTCCCCGGAAATATCTTTCACCCGGAGGACAACTTCCGGCAAAATCGCGAGTCATCACGAACCGGCAGCACAATGTCGACAAAAACAGAGACAACACCTGAACAAGATGCTGTTCCAAAGGACGTGCAGAAGACAAATCAAATATCAAATGTTGTTGTCCATCCACTGGTGCTTCTCAGTGTGGTAGATCACTTCAATCGTATGGGAAAAGTAGGAAATGTTAAGCGCGTCGTCGGCGTGTTGCTTGGTTCAAACAGACAGGGAGTTTTGGATGTTTCAAACAGTTTTGCCGGTGAGTAAATCTGACCAAACTCTATCGCTATCATACTCTCATGTTCATAGATATACATAATACTTGTATGTGTAGATTGTATATACTTTACCCGAGCCTCTGCAAATATATAACGATACTAAACCTTTATGTTTTTGTCTAGCATACCTCAATCAACTCTGACAAGTGTCCTATTATCGCTCAGTTGATTCTGTCTGTCATCTTTGTCAAGTAATAAACCAGGCTGATTAAACCAATAACATATTGAGCAATTTGATGTGTATTGTGTTGATTTAGTTGATGTATTCCGATCGGTTCCCCTGGTCCAATGCATTTGAATGCAAACAAACTACCGGTATTCATGGTATGTAGACTAGCTTGTGTCGAACTTATGACTGTCGAGTGTTGTTGGAAATTACTGCAACTCAGTCTCAGTAACACTAACACTGTAACAGTAAGTACATGTACCGGGGTAGGCCTAACACTGTTAGTAACAGTAAATAAAATAATTCAGACATTTCAGGTTTTCACTGGAACATACAGGTGGCTGCACCATTTTAGACGTGTGACTTTCTCTATAAGGATGTTTTGTTTGCTATGGAATTGGAATGGAAGTGTCAAGCCTCAATGAGTTTGGCAGTGTTTCGTATCGTTTACATAATCTAAGAGTCAGATGAGAATAGGGGGCGAAAGCCTACCCGTTTACATGATTCAATTGTGCAGGTGACGAAAACTCTCGAATCAGGACAGGAAGTGACGGCGCGGTATGCTTTAAGTATGGGCGCTTTTGAAAACATGCAAATCTCTCATTTCAGGCGATTCTCTTATGTAAACCATAATGTGGTACCGCAGGGTACTTGCCTGACATACAATTATCTCAAAGGATGCCCGGTAGAGATGCTTATTTGCTGAGAATTCATATTTTTTCCAAAAGCTCCCGTAGCGTGACATCGCTTCCTGTCCTGATTCGAGGGTATTAAATCACCCGTTTTTCCCGTGGCGTCGGGTTACTTTCACGCCCTATTGAGATTAGTCATCTTGACCATAAATCTAAATAACGTCCATGTCTAGACTGATTCTAGTGTGAATATTACCTCCTATGAATTTGATCAGGGATATAAAGTACTATTCCCCATGATATGATATAACCAAAAGGTCACTGGCAACCTAAGCCTTGTGTGCCTTCAGACGGGGCCGATCCGATCGGACAATATCAAACATGTTGATCATTCCATCGGAGGGATGTACCCTAAATGTCTGCACCCTAAGTGTCCATGCACCCTAACTTGGCCTAAGCTAAGCTAAGCCTAAGGTACCAGTTAGTGAGTTTTAGAATAATGTTGAGCTTTATTGTCTGTAATTTGATTCACGGTTCTTTCAATAATGACGTACATGTGGCATTCCAATTCCATTACCGATCGGATGGGCTCGTCTGCGGCGACTTTAACGCTATAGCTGCTCCTGTGCTCTTCCAGCATCATCTATGTTTGGGCCGGGTGCACCAATATTCTGAGGGTTTGAGGTTCAGTACAAGCGACTAAAGGCATTTGTTTTAAATGTACTCCCTGTCTAAGGGAGTGGTCATTTTTTAACAACAGGTGGGGTTGGTGGATTTGGGGGGGGGGGACCAAAAAAATTGCACCCCTTTTTAGCAAAAAAGCCAGCGCGTTACTATAGCTCAAAGGGGTCGGCCACGCTCAATTTCGACTTGCCCAGGGGGGGGGGGGAACCAACAAAATTTCGACCCCTCCCATGGGGGGGGGGACCACATTTTTCTCGACCCTCTCGCGTGAAAATCCACCGACCCCCCCCCCCCCCCCCCCTGTTGTTAAAAAATGACCACTCCCTAAGGCCGCCGCAAAAATGCCAAATGATCGGCCAACTGAGTCCGTAAATACTAGTAGCCAGAAGCTCTGACTGTGGCAGACGTCTTCCCCAACTTCATCGAGTCAGGATGATCAAACCCGTTTGATATTGGCCATTTGAGTCTGCCGCTCCGATCGGGTCCGTCTGCGATGGCCTGCCTATGTTATAAACCCCTCCCATCCATAGGTCACATATACCTTCATTCAAGGGTTGTATCAAGAAAGTTCCTTAGTTTAGTGGAAAAAAGACCCGTGTACGGTAATTATTCAAATTATTGTGGGTCGTGTATACACATGTTATAGATTGTTGTCTGCAATTAGGTCGAGTTATTCTTAGTGACAGTATTTCTACCATCTCCTTTGATGGTACAACATTAACTGGCTTTAAATATCTCAGTTTGTCCATCAATGATATGTCTCAACTTTCAAGCCATTTTCTTTTGCCCGCCTGTGGATTGCTAGCCCTCCTTCAACAGAAGTTTCCTACTTTTTCCTCCAGGAAATCGACCAACATTCAATGGGTAAGGAGAGATCAGTTGGCAGTAGATGCAGGAAAACAGAAGAGCCTGACAAAAATGTGTTCTACTTCCTGGTTCATTTTGTAGAACAGTACCAGTACTACTATAAGTACATGTAGGTTCATGATCTACCATGTGTAACAGGTCTTTCTTGTCATTACAGTTCCCTTCGACGAAGATGACAAAGACAAATCCGTCTGGTTCTTGGACCACGATTATCTAGAATGCATGTACACCATGTTCAAGAAAGTAAACGGTAAGATCGCTATTCAAAAACTAGAAATTTAATAGTACTATATCTAGTCTATAAGTTGGATATTCATGACTGTGCCATAATTGACAAGAACTTGTTTTTGTAAAACGTTGCTAGTTGGGAAACCATACTATAATATACAGTTAACTTTGTCTTGATGTGTCCTATTTTAATTTGTTTTCAGCCAGAGAAAAGATAGTCGGATGGTACCACACTGGACCGAAGCTTCACCAAAATGACGTATTGATCAATGAGCTGATCAGGAAATACTGCCCAAATTCGGTGTGTATTGTTATGTATATTGCATTTGGTAGATGTATTAAATGTGAATAGCTTTTGAGGAGAGAAGTGTAAAGTTAATTGGAGGAAACGTGTAAAGTTGATTTGATAGAGAGAAGACGTCGATACAATAGTATTGCAAGACTTGTTTGGTGCAACATGCAAATGTAAATAGTTGATGGTTATTTTCGATTACAGGTACTTGTTATCATTGATGCCAAGCCCAAGGACCTGGGTCTGCCCACCGAGGCATACATTGCTGTAGAAGAAGTCCACGATGTAAGTCATACTTTATCAAATTAATAAACTTTTTGTATCGATGAATAGTACAGTAGATAAAGCAGTGATATGGACCAAGATTGGCACATCTGGCGGCAAGCATGCAAATTTGCATACAGGGGTCTTTTAATGTGCTGAATCCATTTCTAAGTGGAGACAAGAGTTTTTAAAATTGTTTCTACTTGAAAAATTACTTTGAAAATAAAAAGTATGAAATTCATATTTAATGAAGTGAAAAATCAGTATACTTTTTAAGTGACTGTAAAAAGGTTGTATATAGACTGGAAATTACTTATATCCATCCATGTTAACTATATGGAGTCTAAATCAGCAATATCTGATTATGTTCTTACATATCAAAGTCCTAATTTGCATATTATAATTAGGTATAACTACCCGCTGAACCATGGTAGTGTAGTTCATTCCGGGGAACAAATGGTATACAAACTACCAATATAATACCTCTAAAATTGTAATCAATGTATAACTCCTAAAAAAGGTATAATATTATGTTATGGTGATCTTCCTAATTATCATAATCTATGCAAAAATCGCCACCTTGTTAAACACAGGAAACAATTATGTGCAGGAAAACGACAGTTCATCATAATTTATGAATGTGCACCCCTTGCTTTTTAATGCCTGCTAATATTAATTTATAATGCAGATGAAGCCCTACAGTCATACATAATTAGCATAATTTATACAAAGTCTGAGTCATATCCCTACATAAAGGTAGAATTGATAAATAACAGGGTGAGGATTCTTACCCCTCCAGGTGATAGGGGATGACAGGGGAGGGTGATGACGGGCAGGAGGAGGAATATGTGGGAGATGTGAGAGGATTGCGGAGTGATAGGCAAGGAAAATGAGAGGCAGATGAAGGGACAGCCAATGGAAGGGAATGGTAAGATGAGATAAACCTGGCCAGGGTGCAAAGTAGAAGAACAGGAGAGCCAGAAGAAGGGATGGCATGGGCAGGGATATTACTAGGGGAATATAACATGACTATAACATGAATATGATTGGTTATTCATGGATAAGGCCTGCACTGAGTGATGTCGGAGAAGAGACAGGGGAAGCCAGGCAAGGAACAGGGAAGGTCAGGAAGGCACTGAGAATGTCGTAGAAGATACAGGGGAGGTCAGACACGGGAAAGAGAAGGTCGAGGAAGGCACTGGGAATGCCAGGAAGGCACTATGATACCAACATGGATAGTGTTGGATGTGAGGAGATGGTGCTGGTTGTTTCTCCCGACCTCCCTAGCTCATTCTCTATAAGTCTTACAATCTATATAATGAATATATTTATTTAAAGAAATTACACTGTCTTCTCATGCCCGATACCATCTCCAACACCATCTCCTCATATCCATCATCTCCTCACTACCAACTCCTCATATCTCCGATTTCCTATATATATTATGGACCCCCATATCTCCTTTTCCCCCCATTTTTACAATATATGCTGCCTCCAGAGGCGCCGTATTAAGGGGGCAATATACAGGCCTTATGCGGAATTAGGGGGGGGCCATATTATGTGGTGAAATGGAAAAACGCCATATTTGAATATGGACTCCCCACATTTGAATTCATCTACCCCCAGATTATGTGGTGAAATGGAAAACCCCCGGATATGATATATGGACCCCTGTATTAGTCTTACGGGGGGTCCATATTATGTAGTGAAACACACATCACCCATTTCACCACATAAGTACACATAATATGGACCCCCCCATATCAGTCATATGGCGGTCCATATGTGATAAACACTCACTGGCACTAATGCAGCGGTTTTCCGGGTCAACACATAATATGTAGGAAATTCTTTTTGAATGTGGGGGTCAGGACATGGTGTTGGATGTCAGGACATAGTGTTGGACATGAGGACATGGTGGTGCATGTGTGGACAAGGTGTTGGTCGATATTCTTTGTTTGCAAGTCAGGCTTATTTCAATAAGTTGAAGGGAGGTTTCTTCCCTGTGTAGATCCATGTTGGTATGTGTCGTATGGAAATGGTAGGGGACATGAGGAAATGGTAGGGGTCGTGGGGAAATGGTAGGGGTTGAGAGGAAATAGGAGGGGTCGTGCCAGCTATCATAGTTGCATTGCACTCAAAAAATAAACTTGTCTCCAGACTCTTCAAAGTGACGGTCATAAAATAAACGAGTCAAAAACTTGTCTAAGTGACAAGGAAGCGGGTCTTCTAGCTGGAGATAGATGACCCACTTGGTATGTGCCAGCCCAAAACCCGACATTTGCCAGCTCCAGATTCCATTTGTGGGATGGTAACCTGATACGTTAGACAACTTTTGACTCGTTTATTTTATGACAGTCACTTCAACGAGTCTGGAGACAAGTTTACTTTTTCAGTGTGGTGTTTACATGAAAGGGGCATGGCCTGTTACTTCACCATTCAGTTAGACACTCACATACCAACATGTAGGCACACAGGGGAGAAACCTTCCCTGTGTTCAGCTAATTGAAAGTAGCCTGTTGTTTATATGGCCCTTAAAAGGGTTCCCTGGTTATTTTCCCTGACTCCCCCTGTGCTTTCCCTGACCTCCCTGCCCATTTGCCGACTCCCCTGCCCATTCTCCAACCTCCACTGCCCATTATTCAACCTCCACTGCCTATTCCCCGACCTCCCTTCTCCATTCCTGACCTCCCCTCTCCATTCCCCGACCTCCCCTCTCCATTCCCCGACCTCCACTCTCCATTTTCTGGCCTCCCCTCTCCATTACCTAGCATCCAAAACAGAATGCGGACCCTCATTCATTTTGCATCCAAACACCATCTCCTCAAACCCACCACCATGTCTACACGTCCACCACCATGTCTACACATCCACCACCATGTCCTCACGTCCACCACCATGCCCTCACGTCCACCACCACCTCCTCAAGACCAAAACAAACATGCGGAAACCTTTTTTAAAACATACGGCCCTACATACGGCCCTTTTTCCTCCATTTTCTCAATATATGCTGCTCCTAGACCTGCCACATTCGAGGGGAAATATACGGACCATATACGGATTTTTTGATCTCCACATTATGTGGTGAAATGGAAAAACGCCACATTTGAATACGGACCCCCCCACATTTGAATACGGATCTTCACATATTATGTGGTGAAACGGAAAAAAGCCGTATGTCACATACAGACGGGTCCATATTATGTGGTGAAATGGCCCCCTGGTGCGTTTTTGATGCATTAATTATGCTAATTGGGTCGGCATATAAACATTGCATGAGTTTTATAACCATTGGATGTATACTAGTATATCTAAATTAGGCTTGATATATATTATGGCTTATGCACTCGGGTCGGTAATGCTCTCGATTTTGCATAAATTATGCTAATTAGAAGTATTAATATATAATATAATGTAAGACTGGAGTACACTGATAGTGAAGATACATAACCAAATTCATATTAAGAGACAGTCAAAGAATTATTCTCAAGCCATGGGTCTCCAGATTGACTTAGCCTCAGATGGTTTGTCACATAGGCCTACCTAATTATGATATGCAAATGAGGTCATTAATATGCAAACAACCTATATGAATTATTGAATATTGCTGATTTTGATCCCATGTAATAGCTTTACAAAGCTTTTAGTCATTTGATTTGCTTTAACAGCCCTTCATGTTCTGTTAAAATGTATTGTTCTTTTTATTAATATTAAAAAGTTAATTTCTACTTTTTATTTTCAAAACGATTTTTTAAGTAGAAACATTTCTCAAAATTAATGTCTCCACTTAGAAATGGATTCAGCACATTGAGAAGGCCCTATAGGCCGACTTTCATGCTTGCCGCCGGAAGTGCCAATGTTTTTGCTATATCTACTGCACTAGAAAGAAGTTATATGTAGAATGATCTCAGAAGTAATGGCATATTTTGTATTTGAATATATTCAGAACCGATCGTATCATTACTCTGTCATTGCAGCCACAGTCAGTGTTGCTGATGCAGATAAAGATAAACTCATTGGACACAAAATTACATTAATGAAAAGATAAGAGAATGTATTCAATCATATCGGTGATTTTAATTAAACACATTTCCTTTGATTCAGGATGGTACGCCAACAACAAAAACCTTTGAACATGTACCCAGTGAAATCGGTGCCGAAGAAGCAGAAGAAGTTGGTGTGGAACATCTTCTCAGGTACTTACATGTTATAAGCGCATTATATACAAAGCTTCATCATCATTGACATCGAAGTTTAATTTTAATTATATTTGAAACAAATTAATAAATTCTTAATCTGAAATAACTGTTTACATGATAGTTGAATCGACGTCTCTAAGCAGAATATTGCACTGAACTGGGTAATATTAATTGACCAGTTTCCCGGTTTTCCGGGAACTGGTCAATCACACCCATACGACCCATTGACTTTGCCTTAGCTGGACCCTCCATAGACTTTGCATTGGCCAACAGGCAAGGGTCCAACTGTAAAAAGCTCTTTTATGTGCATAAAGTCTATACCCGGCTACTTGTCACCCACCTCCCACCTGCTGTCTACCATCCCCTTTAAAAGAAAAGACCAGCGTAATTCCATGTGGCATTATATCTGTTGTATCAGCTGTGTATTGCTTTCTAGATGGGCTTCCTTGTATCTTTAAGGTTTAAAAGCTACATGCTGCATAGTTTGATAGTATATATGTTAGAATATTGCTTATAGATGCCAATACTACCTTATATAGAAGGCCACATAAAATTATGCTGGTCTTTTCTTCTAATGTTGGTGCAGCCCACCCGCCACCCCTACCCACCCTCCTCACACCCCTGCTGCAGGTCAGCAGTAGAGTGTTGTGACGATCCTATACCTCTCAGGCCGCTCAGGTTATAATTATAGGCTCATTGAGCCGTGTACCAGGCGCCCAGGCTAGCAGGAGAGTGTTGTGACACGATCCCCCCGCCCCCGATCCCCTCGCCCCCGATCCCCGGTACATATAGGCCAGACCAAAGAAAAAGTTGGTCATCTGAACCCAATGCTGCACCATCTGCGCCCCATAGCATCCTTGTTCCGCTATCACATCGACCAATGATAAAGACCCTTTCTCTCTTGGTCAGTCAGTAATAATGCAGTGCTTTGTATGATAAACAGGGACATTAAGGACACGACGGTAGGAACCCTATCACAACGTATCACCAACCAACTGCTGGGTATCAAGGGGCTGCACTCACAGCTGGGTGACATCCACTCGTACTTGGAGAAGGTCTCCAGCGGTAAGCTGCCCATCAACCACACCATCGTCTACCAGCTACAAGACATCTTCAACCTCCTACCCGACATGCACTTCCAGGTAGGCAGACGTTTTGATAAACCAGTGGTTATTAAATCTAAATTATAAACTTGCAGTGAAATAAAAGGAATGAAAGAAAAATAATGACATAAAAAAAACTTTATACTTCTTTTTATTGGAGAATATTGTAACTTAAGGCTGGCCTCGACCGAATTCTTCGATTTTAATCAGATCAATTTGACTTTATTTTGCCTCTGTCAGGAGTTCATCGGTAACAGTAGTTTGTACACTTACTATCCCCATTACTGTTTCACCTATCAGGAATTCATCCTTATTGCAATAGTTTGTACAACTGGTCTTTATCTCTATATCAGGAGTTCATCAAGTCGGTGTACATGAAGACCAATGACCAGATGTTGGTGGTGTACCTCGCCTCCCTCATCCGCTCCATCATCGTCCTTCACAACCTCATCAACAACAAACTCCAAAACAGGGACGCAGAGAAGAACGAGGGCAAGAAGGACGACAAAAAGAAGGACGACAAGAAGGACGACAAGGATAAAGAGACAGATAAGGACAAGAAAGACAAGGACAAAGAAAAGGAAAAGGACAAAAAAGACAAAGACTCCAAGTGATATAAATGAAACTCAAAGCTTATGATTTTTTTTCACAGTCGACTATTATATCTTTATTTACATATTGTAATAAAGTCTGAGGACATATATAGGTACTTGAAGAAATATCTGCGTGAAAGAGTTTATAAGTACCCTTAATACATCTAGAATAAATCTTCATAGAAGATTTCCTGTACGCTTTATATCGAATCGTAAATTTCCAAATCAGCTGATTCATTTACGGTTTAGATATGATTGTCCACTTCTTGTACATAAACCATCCTAAAATATGGATAGACGCATAAGGGTATATTGATGAATAATTGTGATGGATGAATGAATGATGTGTAATATGGTGGTCATCCATTAAAAAAAGTTTCTTAAAACAAATAGTTTTGTTTAGTCGCTTGGTCATTTTTAAAGCTAACAGGGATTCTGAAGTCAAAATAGGATACGGTTACATAACTACGGTAGTCAGTTTATGATACTTTATCGCATTTAGATCCAAAACAAGGGGCGGAAGATGTACATTTAAGACGAATATTATAACATGATAAAATATAAAGGTGGTATTATCACCCCCTTCTATGACTCCGTAGTTTGCGTATGCTGGGTGGAAAGGCGGGGGGGGGGGGGGGGTAACTAAACTGGTCAAACACTAAAATGTAATGACTGGTATGCTGTCAAAATTGCTGAAAGTAATCCTACCTTTTTGAAAATTTTGGGCCGCCCCCTAGTGGAGAGCAGATGTACTATCCCGCACCTGCCCCCATCTAGCGGCAATTGTGTGAACCTCGAAACAAAACAAGATTTTCCTAATCTCGCACATCAATACATCGGACACAAGTGAAGAGTAAAATACAACGCAGAGAGAAAGCTCCCACGATGATTGGGTTTCACACGAATTCCCACTGATCGAGGGTGAGTACAATTATGATGGTACCTACCTAGAATAACTTGACATGTGTTTAGTGGTCGAGTAATCGCCGTGCAGCGAAAGGAAGGGGCGTGGTGATTACTAGTAATATGATTGACGTTTGACAAGTAACCTCGACAGTTCTTTAAAAATGGTGGCCTTACGGCTTAACAGATCTCTAATGATCTTCCTGTTTCTCAAGTTCAGTTGGCAGGAAGCCATGATAATGTCACGCCACTGAACGTGTGCAGGACTGCTTTCATGACCAGTGGATGGACTTTTAATTTGGGTAATATGGTATTTAGACTATACTGCTGCGACTCTACTGCCTACTCTTCATATAACAACAACTATTGAGCAACACTTTAATTAGGGCCTGATTCATGCTCATACTGAACACCCCACCTTTTTTGGGGTAGGGCTACTGTTGGATGCTGGCACATATAGGTGCCATGCTATAAATGCATAGGCCTACATGTCATTGGTTTTCTCAACAGACAGAGAACAATTGCCCATAGGAGATATATTGACGTGATTATATTGGCGTACGGTATATGTATCAAATGTCAATATAATATGTCAATGACATCCCTTAGGCTAACAGCCCCTCTCCACCTGACCATAGATCTTCTCATTAGGGTAGTCTATGCCTACTCCCTCCCTACCGGTTACTATGAAATGACCATCTCTTTTCTTTTATCCTATAATATAAGAGGATTAGGCCTATAGCAACCAAGTACCGTAACTTTCCACGTACTACCCACATCGTGTAACACATACCTCCAACCTAGGAGAATACCAGGAGAATCCTACAACCCATTTTTTTATAGATTTTTCTTGTGAAGGAATTATCGCTATTTTCTATTAGCTTCTATTGACATCCCAAAAATCTGCAGCCTCTTACTGACTAGCCACACTAGTCCAGGCCCTGACGCAGTCAGAGCTGGACAGCATGATAAGGAAATCTTGGCAATATACATTCTTGTGTTCCTCACCCTGCTCCCAATGGTTATAATACATGTAGATCTAGTATTGTTTTTGTTACGTAGCAGATGCAGTTCTGATTCAAATGTCACCAGAGGTCAGTCACTGAATGGTAATTTCATTGGATTACCCTAGTGTGTACATAGAGAAAAACATCCAGCCATGCATGATTGGACACCACACTCAATCATCCCTCAGGGAACTGGCCCTAATTGAACCTGGGCACCCCCGTACCCGCAGGTTCTTATACGATGTGTCACGCCACAAAGGGGTACCGGTAGATATGGGGTCGGGGGTAGAGGTGGGGTTGGGGTAGATGTGGGGTCGGGGGTAGATGTGGGGTGGGGGTAGATGTGGGGTTGGGGGTAGATGTGGGTTGGGGGTAGATGTGGGTTGGGGGTAGATGTGGGGTCGGGGGTAGATGTGGGGTCGGGGGTAGATATGGGGTCGGGGGTAGATGTGGGGTTGGGGGTAGATGTGGGGTCAGGGGTAGATGTGCAGTTGGGGGTAGATGTGGGGTGGGGGTAGATGTGGGGTTGGTGGTAGATATTCACAAAATTTAATTAAAAAAGTGCCCTGGTTCTCCAGTGCTGCCTATCACTACTACCATTCATTACCTACGATGCACTGAGCCTGGGTAACTTCCACTTCCAGGTAGTTCAGCCATGTTGTAAACACTCACAGAATTGCCTGCATTCAGGTGGTAAATACACTGTTTGTGCTTAATTAGGAGCATGGCACCATGTAAATGTTTGAGCCCAAGCAGGAGGAATACCTATTTCACACATATATCAAGACTACAGTTAGTGAGTACATGCTTTTATTCAGAAGTGCAAGCCTTTTTAATGATCATCACCAGCAATTAAACATACTTGCTCACCAGCCAAGCTTGCAGATTGGATGGTGGGCACCGGTTACTTATTGACTATATAGGTGTATGTGGGTGTACATCAAAGTGGGGATGGTGCTGATGATTCGAAGAGCTGCTGATTTACAGGCTCCAAGGCCAGCTTGGTATAGGCATTCTGATTGGCTAACAAGTGTTCAAGATGCAATTAATTGTGGACATGAAAAATCCTGCTGTGAGAAGGAGATGAGCATCCAGGGGTGCCCGGACGTGATAAATTCTGCTGTGAGATGGAAACGAGTGTCTAGGGGGTCTGGACATGATAAATCCTGCTGTGAGAAGGAGACAAGCATCCAGGGTTGCATGGACATGATAAATCCTGCTCTGAAAAAGAGACAAGCTTCCAGGGTTGCATGGGCAGATGGTACACACAAGTGCACGAACAAACGTTTACTGTGAGTCTTAACCCAGTCTCACAAATGTCTTAAACCTGATCTTAAAGTCTTTATAATAGGTTGCACTGTTACTAAAGAAGGGGAAAAAAGAAAAGAAAAATGGGGTTCAAGGGGCAGAGCCCCCCATGAGTAAGACTCACTGTAAGCATTTGTCCGTGCACTCACCTGAGCTAGGTCGGTTGTGTGTTGCATTGACATGATAAATTCTACTCTGGGAAGGAGAAAAGTGTCCAGGCACAAAACACATTGATTTCCAAGTTGTATACAGTGTTCAGCTAAAAAGAAAAGAGCTCTCCACCTTATTGAATTAGAAAATTTCAATTTTAGTACTGTTCTATAGTAATGAAACTCCTTCAGTGTTGCCGTCAGGGAATAAGTTCAGCGTTTTCCATACATGGACTAAAATAACAGTTCCACCAGAGGGCAGCAGTGTTTGGACAGGGGACCATGAGCATTGTCCAGCTACAACATATTCACCCTATCTTGTGCCTGTAAGAGCTGAGCTCCCAGCCCTTAAAGGGGGTCTGTCCCCGCCAGAGTGCATCCATCTTGTGCCCTATGCTATGATTGGACCCGGCCACAGGTTGTGTTATGCACCAACCACCAACTAGAAGTAGGATCCTTACCATAAAAACTCCAGAATTGCCCAACCAATCATACAATTATACAAATGCAGTGCCCTGTGCTAGGTGCAGTCAGTAGGGTCAGTCTGTCGGTTTGTTTTGATCCCCATATGGTCCCTAGGAGCATGTGTCTATAGCCTGTTTACGGTAAGATGTGGGGGAGGGGGGGGGGTAGGCTATGGTAGAATACCCCCCCCCCCCCAACACACACACAAACTCTGGTCAGGCTTATTACCCCTGCTCATAGGCCTAAACTGAGCAGTATGCTTAGTTACTTGTAGTATAAGTGTTTGTCTTCACAATTGCATGTGCACATTTATTGAACATATAAACATGAATCTCACTCTCATACCTACTTCTTTTATATGTTGCATAATATTGAAAAACCCATGGAAACATATTATAGATGATTCCTGGATCAGGGACTATGTTCTTCCCCTGAAATATCTCAAAGGAATACCATGTGCATATTACTGTGAAGAAAGCAATAAAATCTATCAAAACTCAAACTCATATACAGTCATCTACTCCTAGCATAAGCATGCTACTCAGTTTAAGCCTGTGCCCTTGCCTGTCCTCCAATACAGGCCGTTGCCAACTCCATATCATCATCTCTATACAGTAGAATTCAGGTGCCAATAGCAGGGTCATGGCTGAGTGGTGCTGGTAGTCTAGACCCTTAGGTTACCCTGACCCCATGCTTATATGGGTTCCCTGCCTCTATGCACGCCTCAATACACTTTGGAATAGTCCAGTTTAATGTATGCAGCTTTGATACATGTATACTAGATCACCTGGGCGTGTCTAAGGACACAGCAGTGAGAGAACAGTGGCGCCTGCAGGGCAATATAGTGCCAGTTTAAGAGCCCTCTCATGAATGAAAACTGAACTATATCCAAAAGTGCTTTTGGCCTCACTTCAACCATGACGGTTAAGCTTTAATGGCCGGCGTAGGGCCTTATAACGCAGGCCAGAATGGCCTGCCATGATCTCAGCTTTATATTGCTGAAAGAATTTTTCAAATCGGCCAATTAAAAGCGAAGCTACGCCAATTTTAGTGAAGCTGTTTAATATTCAAATATGGTTATAATGAAGTTTATATGGGCACCTTAAAGATAAATATTCATATGGCCTGCGTGAAAGGGAAATGGCCTGCGTAAGATGCCAAGACGCAGGCCCCTTTGGCCTGCATTAATAAAAAGTTTTCAGCAACACTGCTCCTTGTATAATCCACATCCTATAGATATAGGCATGTTTGATGTGAATTAAAAGCTGAATTTGATTCGGGTACAACCCTCAGGTTGTACGTCGGAATTTACAATAGATCCAATTAAATTTTCCACTAAAAACCCTTACCTCGAGTTTGGGAAATTCCTATAATCCACACTGAACATTCATTTCAGATCAAACCTGCTGGTTGTAACCAACATTTTACAGCTTATTTGATTGACATTTTCATAAGGGTATTTCCTTTTATTTCAGTTCAGAGTAGCTAAGGCACGAATGGACAGAAAACTGCGACCACGTCGACAGGGAATACCAGCAGACCACAACTACTTTGCCCCATACCCTAACACAATATACACGTTTCCTCTCTCATCTACAAGAGAAATGAGTGAACAGAACGATAATTCAAAAACTATAGGTATGCAACCTCCATCAAAGAAGAAGCGCAAACCATCTGCTGCCCGTGGTAGGCCTACACAGCCCACCACCTTCGATACAAGTAAAGGCAAGAAGAGATGGCGATATTTTGGGTATCGTCGGAAGCGAAGAGCAGCCAAGCCATATTCTGAAGCGACGAGTGGCACTATGAAAAGTGATGGTCACAAACAAGATGTTGGTCAGAAGAAGAGGAAACCTAGTACTAAAATGAGGAAATTTATGATAATAAAAGACCCTAGACAGATTCCTTTGGACAGACCTGAGCTAAAAGAGGGACAAATGGTGGGTTTACAGAGATGCAGTTGTTGCAACCGGTGGCGGTTATCGAGAAAGGAACGCCGCCAATCTCAGCGCTTGGTGATAAAGAACTATAAGCTCCCATTCGACAGATTGCCAGACTTGTGCAAGTTGAAAATATTTTCTTTCTTAAGTGTATCAGAACGTGGGAAGATGGCCCAGGTGTGTCAGGAGTGGAGGCGGCTGATGAGGCATCCTGGCCTCTGGTCCCATATAAACTTAAGTGCCTTTAACCCCGCGTACTGCAGTGGACCTTCTCCACGTGGCACGGGAGTTTCCCAGTTTCCCTGGTTCATGACAGTGACTGACTACAATAACTACTGTCTGCGCTTGCAGAAGTACTTTCTCTTCCTGGAGGAAATTACTCCACACCTGAACACTCTAAGGTTTGAGTTTGATATAGTCACACCAAAGGATGACTGGTTGAAGCATCTGTCATCCTTTGTGCAACATGCAGACTGCAAGAAGTTGCAGGCTGTGGACATGAACTGGACTCACACACCTGTGAGGCCGCCCTGTGCTGACCGATACTGCTGCTTCTTCAACAAGGCCCGCATGGCACTGCAGAAGCACATCAAGCGCGTCATTGTCTTCCACCAGCTTCTTAATGAACTGACCAAGGCTGCACCAATGGTTAAGAGTGCATCTCTGCCTTTTGATTGGTCTGAGCGCTCTGTCCTGTTGCTGTGCAGGTGGCATGACATGGAGACATTGAGGCTTGACTCTTACATCCAGCTAAGGCTGATGTTGCAAGAACTGGTTGACCTGTTGCTCGACAAGCTCAAGCGGCTGCGAAAGCTACATATCAATGTCTGCTCACCACTCATTGACACTGCTGTGAACAAAAACTTCTATTCCATTACCCACCCTAGGCTCAAAGAGCTCGATGTTGCAGGATGTAGTGGTATCTTCTTGCGGTCACTCAACACTCCTGGCCTCGAAGTACTGAAAACACCCGAGTCCCCGTGGCTCAAGCTAGGTGGGAGCACTCGAAGACGGTTCTACCCACCTTGTCTGTATGTTGTTCTCAAGCGAGGTGCTCCTCAGTTGATGTGGTTCAACAACCACCGCCTTCTGGACTACTGGCTCGAATACCCCTATGAAGAGCTCGAAAGAGTCCTGAAAAGGACCTGCCCTTGCAAAACGCATTCCAGACGACTCCAGGCAGAGCAGAGTGATGCTCAGGACTAACAACATTGACAACTGCCATTCACCATTCTCTGCATGTGCCAAGCTGGTAAAACATAGTCAGCAGTGCACACAAGGCCCCAGCTTGGTGAATGAGTAGGCTTTAGGGTGCCATGGGAAAGTGTGCAAATGGACTCTACAAACAGATAGTGTCCACAACAGGCACCAGGGATGCATTAGTGCCAGCTCTAGCATGATCTGGATACTACCTGTTTGTAGAGTCTATTGGGAGGGCACTAAGATGACCGTGGACATTTGGTGGCACACCTTTCCATGGTACCCTATAACCTACCCACTCACCATTCTGAGGTCTTGTTAAAACCTGTTCCAGTGCATAATAGTTATACACGACTTTAGTTGATGCATTGAAATTGCATTTAAGCACATGATGTATTCCATTGGCATAAGCAATAGTGTAAAATGAACATTTCTAAAATAAATGTGGTGTTTCAGGAATTGACAACTATATGATTTATTTTCCTATTCTTATGACTGTATGCAATCCTTTGTGATAACGTAGGCCTACACCGAGCCATGCCTCACAAATAGGCTTCTATCAAAGCCCATGGTGCAATATAGAACATATTTCAATATTGTTGAACCATTTACTGTCACTTTGCAACTTATTATTAATGATTAGGAATTTTATAAAGTAGCCCCAACAAAGATTTTCTCAATTTATCATATGTTTTGACACTTTTGAGGGCAATACAATAAATGAAGAGTGTTCACATTACATTACTATTGAAGTTCGTGGTGCTATTCCTGAGCAAAATGTTTGAAGGGGGCATTTTTCTAGGTGTGTGGCGTACTGACATCCTCCTTCCTTAGTGTGTTATCTATAAAAAAAAGCTTGCTATGTCAGGGAACACTTACATGTGTGTATTTGGTTGTCATGACACATCAGTATTAGTATTATTTTACGATTATGTCAACTACATGTGTATATACAATAGTCTTTCTCCTGAATAAACTTAAAAAGAAAGGACGATTTTCAAACATCTAGAAAAGTTAAGAGTGAAGCAGTGATCCATGCATATATTCAATGCCTCTGGTAACGTTTGTACTGAGTGATACCTTTGTAAGTAGATATACACAGGACAGTAGCTCTGCTATCCTATGTGTAAACCTGTTTCCTACGATGTTGAATATAATTATAGAGACTTACAGAGCAGAGAGTTGATATTATCATAGAAAGATAGGATGTAATCCTCACCCGAAGCCTTTTGCAGGGTACGCAAATGTCAACTAGTTAGAAAAGATGCAATTTGCTGTTTCAATTTCTTTACCAAGTCTATTTAAATTTCAAAATTGTTTTCTTCTGAACTTAGTGTTAATGTAGAAAAACACTATTCATTTAGCAGCCAGGTACTGAGACTTGTAGATTTTGTCTCAGTGGGGCTACAATGATGCACTGCATAGATATCCAGTTATTTTTGAATTCATGTTTGATATGTAATGTTTTTTTCCGGTCATTTCTCTATTAATAGTGATGGACCCTCATTGACGAGTCTACTTGTAATATAGACATGCAAGAGAATGCTATGAACCTTTTTTCCTTTATCCGTTATGTTGTATAGAATATTGTTTGTGAGAAAGACTGGGCATTACTTTGGGTTGAGTTTGAAAGTTAAAATGTTGATTAAGTTAATATGTTTGTCAGTTATATCATAAGTATTAACCAATAATAAGGAAGATTACCATACTGTTGTGTTAAAGCATTTCTACGGCTATTGTTTTGGATACAATTATTCACCCAGTTTCTTATTCAGCGAGACAGCCAATCAAGGCCCAATGTCTATTTTTCAGAGGTCAATAGAGGAGACTATAACTGATAAGAGCGGGATACTCTATGAGCATGCCTGTCAGTTAGGAGGTGCGTAAGCTACACAACACTGCCATAGCTGGCCTATTTCACACATAGGCTTGTAAAGTATCACACCTTACTGCACATCACTACTTATTTATTTTTTTAAATCGCATGTTATAACTAAGGGTAATATTCTCCAATAAATTCACTTTGTAATGAAGGATATAATATGGTTGGTTTAAATAACATCAAGAGTACCATAACAGCCATAACATGTTATATCTGTGACACCCTTTGCAATCTGTGTTAAAGACTCTGCATGACAACTTTGTATAACGTTATTATTATTGCACCATAATTAATAGACCTATCATACTTTTTTAAATGTTACGGCGGTCGATGGCGGTTAATGGTAGATTTTTATGGATCTGCAGGGCAGTAAAGGTCACAGGGTATGACTTAATGGGAAGATTTGGTTCGTTATATTACAGTTGGGTTTAACATACTTCTAAATGTTCAAGGCACTACATCCATACATTATGATAAAAACAAATTTGTATTCCAACTTTTGGGAGAAAGATTTTATATCTAGTTTTGCTATGTAATATGAAGTCACAAGAAGTGCTGTGCTATGTTCCCCTTAACTCTCTTTATTTCTCACTGTTGGGTTTCAGATGTCATTATCAATAATGACAAAAAGAGTTGACCAAACAGACTTGTAATATTCTGTGATAAAAGGAATTGCCATGTATACTAACTGTACTATATTTGAAAATTTACGTTTGGATATTCTGTTGGTGATAGAGATCAAACTACAGATCTGTAAAGCTATAGTATAGGCCATGTTATCTGAGCTGGCACTCAATCTGGTTTGCATTGTCATTACAGTTTATAAAATAGGGTTTCCTCTGAGTGACAGTTGTCACTATTTCTTCATTATGCTATAGTTAATTCACATAGATTAGTAGAGAGGAATTCATAATATGAATACATATTATGTAGGATCAGTTTTATTGAAGTTAGTTATTACGTTTTATTTTTTTGCAACAAGGTAACTAATAAGAGAAATAAAAAGACAGAAATGATATCCACGATGTAATGTGTTGAGTTGCTTCATTCTTGGAGGTAAGATCGTTCAGCCATAACCATGGGTCAGTAATCCTATATGTGTCTTTGTCACATGTGGTGCTCATATGAATATTTCTTAAAACATGCCACATAAATCATCACTTATGATAACTAGAAACAAGATTTGTTACCATTTAATGGCAAGGTTTGTGCATTTGTGTTTCATTTTTCCTCTTCCCCCTTTATCTTTAAACCCCATAAATTTTACGGCGAATGTCCTTCATGTGGGACGTTTTTGACATATTGTGATGGATTTCTAAATGACCATAGGGGCTATTTTGAAAAACTCATAAAAAGCCCTTTTCTTGAGCTTGATCTATGAAACTTGGTCTTTTGGTAGGTCAATTTACATCTGTGTCTCTCTGTGAAATATGACTCTGACAACTCAAAAGATACTTAATTCTTATCTCATTTGTATTTTCAGACTTTTCACTACCTTTCACTATTCAATACCCAGTCTGTACTTTTTGTCTGTGTATAGGTTATAAGCCCCGGTGATACGGGTGTCAATCTGGACAGCTTTCCAACCCCAGTCCAGAATTATTGAATATTCTTCCACGGGCACTACCCGCTCCCAAATGCCAATGAATCATTGAATGAGATTAAGTGAGATCGTCATGTGAGATTAAAACCGAACACTACTCTTAAAATACTATAGTGTACAATTTCACATTGAGCCATCCCTGGCTAATATGTCAAGGTACCTTCAAGCTAAGCTACATTTAGGTTTGAACTGTCATAGTTTGACATCGCACTCCCTTTTCAATGGTATTTGAATGAGAAGAAGAACACAGTTATTAACCAGGGACTTACATAATAAAAAGTATTAAACCAAAACCAGTGGATTTGCAATCAAAGTATATTCAATAAATACATCATTTTGCTTCCTTTCGTTTCTTTCATTCATTCTTTCCTCTTTGAGCTTTTTCAGTCATAAGCGCTTGCTCCGGATCCTAGATGTTGGCATATGGGCCCTAGATGGCCTCGGCGTAGACTCAGAAGATAGATATCATACACACACCAACCATACATAACTGATTTGATTCTATATAGGACAATGCTTTTACCTATGCACAAAGCCATGATTAAATAATACTGACGATCTGCACCATGCATCATGTATACGTGCATAGACTAGACCTATGGGTAAAACATTTAAATAATTCTGATTAACATATTACCTGGCCTGCTTCAAAATTAAAGTTGCAACATATTTCCTTATCAGGAATAGCTGGTAGGGCATATTGAATATGCTGTTATACAATGTATATATATTTATAATGCAAAAGTACTGGCATTGACGTAAGTTCTCAAAATAGAGTCTTATATGTGGATCCTCCACCAAATCTGATTTGGGCCCAATTTGAAGCGGCTCGAAAATATGAAACATTGTTATATATTATCAGGCATATATTCGTCCCTGTTGGTTTCCAATTCACACTCTGGTTTGGTGGGTTGTCTTATATGCTGTCAGGAAGACATCCACAATTACTCTTCTCTATCCTTTGATGATGTTGTGTTCGGGACCGTAGGGGAAACCAGTGATGTTCTCTGCACCCTTATCGGTGATAACGATGATGTCATGTTCCCTGTAGCCCCCTGCACCAGGCTTCCCCTCGGGTATGGTAATCATGGGCTCCATGGACACCACCATGCCGGGGGCCAGGGTAGTCTCAATGTCCTCCCGGAGCTCCAGTGCTGTGGATAGATAATAAGGAACCAACAAGTTAGGCAGAATGCACTGACCGTGACTCACAGTGCTAATAATAGTGAAGCCCCCACTTATACAAGTGTTCTTTTCCTACCCCAAATAAGAGGAAATACCGGGGTTATCTTAATAGGGATAGATTCTGACCGTTTTAGAACCTGATTCAAAGTACCCCGTCCATATACTACTTACTATGAACCGGCCTGCCTGCTGCTGGTTGCTGCCAAGCGGGACTAGTATAGCCTAATACGGAGCAGCCAGAGTTCATATTTTGTACAGAATCCACGTTCAGAATACATTGTGTGTGTTTTTGGAGGGGGATTTAATTGGACAAATAACAACTAGGCTACATTTAGGGCCACCGCTATACATGTATTTGATTTAGCCCAGACTTGCCCACTTGCATCACTTACCCTTCTCACGTCCATAGTAATGGCAGAGTGACCCAAAGGAGTGGCCGTAGCCGAAGGAGCGGTATTTGAGCAGGTCATGCTTCCTGTAGACCTCGTTCAGTTCTGTCGCTATGTCACAGCACCTCGCACCTGGTTTGAGCAGTTCGATTCCTCTCCTGTGCACCTTGAGGGGGGGGGGAGTAACAGCAGTGGAATCAAAATATACATAATACACAGGAAGAAGATTGTTATCTTACAATAGGTAGAACGGTGCTGATACATTATTTTTCAGTCACTCTCTCAAAGCTTCAAACTTTGTGTGCCCCCCCCCCCCCCACCACCACTTGTTTTTTGAAGAGGCCATGAACGTGCAAAGAAACAAGGATTAATATTGGTTTTTTACTGTTATACTTTGTGATTCTGAGGCACCTACTTCGCAGTTGATTTCCCAGAATTTCAGGTAATCGTCTGTGCAGTGGTCTAGGAATAACGTCCTCTCCAAAGCTGTGTAGTATCTGGGTGCAAGATGTTTGTAACAATAATCCTTAACAGGCATGACATGTAAAGACATATCACATGTATAATAAATATGCATCCCTCAACTCAAAAAACTAATGATTACAATATACATGTAAATGTAGCTGATGTTATCTTCATGTTAGAATGGTTATATATCGCTCCTATCCAGGTATCAATGTCGATTTGTAATCATACTACAACTTTGGTGACATTACAGACAAGAGGCTCATGTACATCTATTTGTATGAGTCATTCAGGACACTATACACCAATGCAGCAAGAAAAGACTTTTCAGAACAGTTGTTGAAACCTTTCTGATGCGTCACTGACAAATGTAACCTGAAAATCCTGCATTATAATATACACTATTTTAAAGATAATTATCTTGTGAATCCCCTGACCAGAGATGTTTACAAATGCAGCCATTACGGACAATGTTATTAGGATTCTGCTAAAACAGGTAAACGCATAGGTCTATAGGTTGAGAGTCCATTGTGAGGAGTGTCATATCACATAGGTAAATTATTACAGTGAAATCTCGTTATAACGAGGACGGTTATAAGGAGCAGACTGTTATAAGGAGCACATTTGCTTTGCCAGGATCTTTTCTATACTTTTCTATAGTAAAAAAAACCTCTTACAACGAGCATTTCTAGCCAAAAATCGTTTATAAGGAGGAGATTTTTAAAAACTAATAAATATATTATTCTTTATTGAAATAGGGTAAAAATTCACGTCCCACATCTCTTATGAGGGTGAGTGGACGACTCTAGGTGCTAGGGCGAGTTTAACAGCTTCCTCCCGACTCTAGTGCATCTTCAAAGAGTGGGAGGACGACTCTAGGTGCTAGGGCGAGTTTAACAGCTTCCTTCCTGTCTCCAGTGAATCATCAAAGAGTACAAGAGTGGGAAGACGAGTCTAGGTTCTAGGTCGAGTTTGACAGCTTCCTCCCCGTCTCCAGTGAATCATCAAAGAGTACAAGAGTGGAAGGACGACTCTAGGTGCTAGGGCGAGTTTAACAGCTTCCTCCCCGTCTCCAGTGAATCATCAAAGAGTACAAGAGTGGGAGGACGAGTCTAGGTTCTAGGGTGAGTTGGATAGCTTTTCCCCTAAACACAAGGGGGTTTGGGGCACCATCCAAAATTTAAAAAAAAAAGATTTTCTTATTTCACTAAGGCCGATGTCACATGTTGGATTGAAGAAATGCCCCAAAATGACCAAAATCGGTTACAAGGAAGGTTGGTTATAACAAGCAAATTTGCCCTGCCAAAAGGTGCTCCTTATAACGAGATTTTACTGTAATGAGTCTCACCCTCCTATCATGGGGAAGCAGTTCAAAGATAGGATATCGCCCTTCTGCACCTTGCGTGTTGTCACCGGGTTGTGAGCGCCATCGGTGTTGATACCAGACTGGAACCATGTCCATGCTGTAAACCACAACACGGTATATTGTGTAAAGTTAGGGAATTTTGGACCAGAATATCATGTAGATATAGACACAAACTGGACTCCATTAAGTGCAAGTCATCTCTGTTTATTCAGTAAGGGTTCAGCAGCAGTAGACAATGCTGGCTTCTGATTGGTCGATAATATAGACATAATACTATGACATCTCCCCTTTAAATACCAGAAGTCTCTTGTTGACAGTCTCATAGTCTTCTGTTATAAATATGACTTTCATCGATATGATACTTCAAACTGACTGTTTGTTTTGACTGTTTGTTATGATTGTATGACTCAGAAACTAATTATTTTTCTATTAAGCGATCTGGCCTCTTAATACTTCTGCTTGAGCGGCGTAGTTCAGGTGTGGCAGAAGCTGCTGATTGACTAGTCCCTGAATCAACAGAACCAGAAGCACCAGGTGTCTCTACGGGACCTGGCATCGGACTCGCACAATATGTTTGCGGGTCTCGAACTGGTTCCTTGGGTGTCACACTCGGAGTTGGAATAGCTGGTTGGAGATGTCGTCTGTTTCTCCTAGTTGTTCCAGTCTCTGTCTGCACGACATACGACCTTGGTGTGTCAGCTGCACTGCTAACAACTCCCGGCCGATTCCAGCCCTTCTGGTTGTCATCCTTTATGACGATGCTCTCGCCCGGCTGCAATGGTTGCAGGGGACAAACGCCATGTCGATGATTGTAATGCTCTGCATAAGTCTCCTTAGTCGCCTGATCTCTGTGGAGAACAGTCTCTCGATCAGGCCACCTAGGCTCTAGGGTTGCTGGAAGCACTGGCAGGGTTGTCTGGATATGGCAACCCAACATAAGCTGAGATGGGCTACATCCAGTTGCTGCTATCAGTGTGTCTCTGTAAACCATCAGACCTAACCAAGGGTCTGTTTGGCTGATAATCCGCTTGGCAATTTGCACGGCACGCTCTGCCTCCCCAGTTGCATTCGGGAGATACGGGCTAGAGGTGATATGACTAAACCCGTGCTTTAGCTCCAGCTTCTTGAAGTCAGCAGAGATAAACTGGGGACCATTGTCTGAAATCACTTCCTTTGGTGACCCAAACCTGGCAAACACACCCTCCATTCTACTCGTCACTGACTCTGCAGTCGTCTTATACAGGCGTAATACCTCAATCCATCTTGAGTAATAGTCAACTAACACAAGGTAATCCTTGCCTTTGAACTGACAGAGATCTTCCCCAACCCTCTGCCATGGACCTTGTGGCAAAGGTGTAGGAAGCAGTGGCTCCTTTCGTTGGGTTGGTCTGGCTATCTGGCAGTGCTCACATGTGCTAACGATCCTTTTCACATCTGCAGTGAGGCCTGGCCACCAAACTCCAAGTCTGGCCCTCTCTAGACACTTTGTAATACCTTGGTGTCCATCATGAATCCTACTAAGGATCTCACGTCTCATGACAACTGGAATCACAATCCTGTTGCCAAACACCAATAGACCGTCTGTTACAGACAACATCGCTCTATGAGCATACAGCTCGTGTAAACTTTCGGGCACATCCTTCTGATATTTTGGCCATCCTGTCAGGGTAAAGACTATCGCTGCTTGTAATACTGAGTCATTCTGCGTCGCTGCTCTCAGATCGTCTCTTTTCTGACGTCATGCAGGGAACCCACCCAGCTAACAAAAAAACGTTTTCCTAACGGTCGGAAAACGTTTGCTGGACTCCAGGTTTACAAACGTTTGCAAAAAACGTTTATAAAACGTTTTAAAACGTTAAAACGTTGACAGAAACAAACGTTTGTGTTAGAACGTTTTAAAACGTTTTATAAACGTTTGGAAAGGCTTGGAAAAAGGTTTGCAAAAGGTTTGGAAAAGGTTTGCAAGCAAGCTTTTGCAGACGACTTTGGATGACCATCTAAAAGCCAGGCTGAGAACCGAACCCAGGATCTATAGATTCGGAGTCCCAGGCTCTCCTTCATGAGCTAAGGAGGCTGATGGCTGAGGCACCATGTAAGCCTGAAGGGATTCTTATCAAGACAACATAAGAATTGTATGGAATAATAATACACTAGTTCTTCAGATCTCCACCAGAATCTGTAGTGTAGTGGTTATGATGCCTGCTTTGCAATCAAAGGATCAGGAGTTCTATCCCAGAAGGTGTCATGACCTTTTCTCAAAAAAAAGTAGAGTTATTTTCATCATCATCTGTCCTAAATAACCGTTTTTATTCAGGCCGGTATTTAAGCAGCAACGTCCATTGTTTTAAAACATTCTAACACAAACGTTTGTAACCAAACCATATACAAACGTTTTAAAACGTTGTACCACAAACGTTTGTTTCCAAACCAAAAACAAACGTTTTAAAACGTTCTAGAAACGTTTTTTGTTAGCTGGGCAGCTACGACGGATTGGACATAAAGATCCACATCCTCAGCTGTGCTGCTTAAGGCCTTTGTTGACATCGGACTCCTGCATAGGGCATCAGAAACATACATGTCCTTCCCGGGTACGTACTTTGCTTGTGCGTTATACCTCATGAGTCTCATGAGAAGTCTCTGGCACCTCAGCGGCACATTATCCAGGTCTCTAGAATTTATTAGAGGTACTAGCGGTTTGTGATCTCCAGTGTGAAGGATTCCAGTCCACATAGGAACCGGTCGAACTTCTCACATGCCCACACACCAGCTAGACACTCCTTTTTGATCTGTGCGTAGCGTTGTTCTGCTCCACTGAGTGTCCTTGAACAGTATGCTACTGGCTTAAGGATACCTCCATGGTCTTGTGGCAGTACACCTCCCAAACCATAGGAACTAGAATCTGCGTTGACGGTTGTGGCCTTATTGACGTCATAATAGGCCAACACTGGGGTTGATGAGATGAGTGGCTTCATCTTATCGAAGGCTTCTACCTGTGCAGGCTCCCAGATCCACTCCACGTCGGCCTTCAGGAGATCATTCAGCGGACGGGTGATCACATGTAGATCTGGCAGATATGATCCAAGGTAGTGTACCATACCTAGCACCTGCTTCAGCTGAGTCACTGAAGACGGTGGAGGCATCTTGGATATAGCCTCGACCTTTTCAGGGTCGGCTGAGATTCCATCCTTGGTGAATATGTGACCGAGGAATTTCAGTTCCTTCTGTCTGTAGGAGCACTTCTCTTGGTTGAGCTTCAGTCCTGCTCGTTTCAGAACATCGAGCACATTCGCTAGTCGATCATCATGCTGTTTAGGAGTGTTGCCGTAGATGAGTACATCGTCCATGTAGGTGAAGACACCTTCTACTCCATCTAGAACCTCCATCATCTTTCGCATGAACATTTCTGGCGCTGACGTGATACCAAAAGGTAAGCGTTTGAAACAGTACCTCCCAAATGGGATTAAGAACGTTGTCAGTTCCTGGCTTTCCACATCAAGTGGGATTTGGTAGAATCCACTGGCAGCATCTAGACATGAGAACATTGTGGCTCCTAAAAGCTTAGATGTGAGATCTTCCAATGTCGATAGGATGAACCTCTCACGTCTGACATTGACATCAAGCTTCTTCAGGTCAACACACAAACATACACTGCCTGACTTCTTGATGACTGGTACCATCGGTGCACACCATGGGGTCGGTTTCTTTACTTCCCTAATGACATCTGATACCAACAGTCGATGCAGATGGGATCAGTGTTGAGACATCCAAGGCCATCTTTTAAAGTGTCTATCTTGGCGATGAGGCCCATTCTGGATGCGACTCCTCTGCCCAGGATGGATTCAACCTCATTTCCAACTACCAAGACTCTGAAGTTGTAATGTGTCCCTTTTACCTGGGTCCTAGCTATGAAACTTCCTTAACAGCTAAGGGGACCTCTAGGGCTTGACAAATTAGCCTTGACTTCACTAAGCACCGGTCTTGGCTTCATTGACAGATATCTAGAGTATGACATCACAGAAACATCTGCACCAGAGTCAATCTTGAAGTCTACAGGTTGACTACTACCAATGCGTAGAGTGACTCTCCAAGCTGGATCACAATCATCATAGTTGACAGATCCACAGAAGTAATCAGATTCCTGCTGGTCATCTTCATACACTTCTTGGACGTTCTGGCGACAGACTGCTTTGAAATGTCCTTTTCTGCGGCAGTTCTTGCATGTCTTACCAATCGCGGGACACGATCCAGGCTCAGAAGATCTATGGACATAACCACAGTCACCACATTTGGTCTTTGACTTCTGACTATGATTGTGTGACCTTTGACCATTACCAGACCCTCCTCTTCTTCGTCTCCTGCCACCGTCTCCCAAGTCGTTCACGGCTTTGGCGGGCTCGTTTTGGCTCTGGACAAGCTCGTTGTGTCGCGCTTGTTGAACAGCTTGGTCAAGAGTAAGGGTGTCTTGTTCGAGTTGAAGTTTCTTCGACATCTCCTTGTCACTCAGGCCACTGATGAACCTGTCTCGAAGATGCTTGTCTTCCTTGTCCTCTAATCGGCAATGTTTGGCGATCCCATACAAGCTCCGGAGGAAGCTCTCAATGGACTCTCCAGGCTCCTGGGTCTTATGATAGAATTTAGTTTGCTCATGAATAGTGTTCTTCTTTGGCACGAAGTATTCATCGAACTTCTTCATCACTGTCACGAAGTCCTCTTTCGGATCTACGGGATGTGGTACGGCTTCGGTTGCTGCTGGGACAGGATCAAAACGGAATGACTTGAAAATGCTCTCTGCCTGCCTTCCCATACAGTATATGAGTGTGGACACTTGGACCTCCCCATCTTCATTCTTCTGCTTGGACACTGACCTGAATCTCATGAACCTCTCTCTCCATTCAGGCCATTGGGAAGGCTCTTCAAATGTGAATGGGTCTGGAGGACTAAACTTTGCCATGATTCAGAATCACACAGAAGGCTGAAGGAAGTGTAGGGGTCCTGCTGCTACTCACTGTCACTGCACACACACACTCTGCAGCACCATGCACTGACTTGACTTGGATGATGGGCCTACCTCAGCAATGGCACTCACTGAAGCACCACTAATCTGACTTGGAGGATGGATTTTCTGAAGAAGAGTCACTCTCAAAGTCTCTCCTCAGTCACTATGACAGATATGATGTAAACTGTGTTGTCCTGACTGGACACTAACAACAGAATAGGCAGCAATTTGCCTTGAAAGTGTAACTAAGTCTCTCCTACCTCTTTGTATCCCTACAGCAGGTTGGATCTCCTACCCAATTTCAACAAATCATAATCCGTCTCCATCTCCTCCCATTTTGACCATCCGGCTTCAATCCTCGTCCAGAATGTAGTCCAGGCTTAGTTCTTCCACTAACCAAGTCAATTAACCGCTGTCACCATGTAAATAGGGAATTTTGGACTAGAATATCATGTAGATATAGACACAAACTGGACTCCATTAAGTGCAGGTCATCTCTGTTTATTCAGTAAGGGTTCAGCAGCAGTAGACAATGCCGGCTTCTTATTGGTCGATAATATAGACATAATACTATGACATATTGTACAGTATTATGGAGCTGGTACATGATGTAAGTAGTACATGAAAATAATTATTTTCTTCAGGAGCCACCTTCAAGGGGGATAGTTTTACAATTTAAATAGATTGGAATGTACACCTGTCTATGATGTTGCTATGGTGACAATAGAGTTCTGCTTCTGAATAAACGGCCCCTTTTGTTATACCAAGAAACGTAGGCGATAATCTACAACTATATTGAAAACAACTGCCTTTCCTCAAATAGTTCTGGGCATGTAAAGGTTTTTCTGCCACCATAATCATTCTCTTTACTCACATCAGTGCAATAATAGAGTGGATGCCGTGGTCTCGGTACCAAGTACATTTGCCCAATTGTTTGATTCAGACTAATATAAATATAAATATAGGGAACTTACTGTCTAGCAGTTCAGCATCAGGGTAGGTGCGTGCTATCTCCCTCACCATGGCTGCCGTTGATGCCAGTGCTACCTCGTGTTCAGGAACGTCCTCCTTCAGGGCCTCGGCCACTTCAGCACCACCGATATCGGCAATACGGGCACCATTCTTGATGACAGCCACCTCTTCAGGGCTCTTGAGCATCCTCATATGCATCGTAGCTGCACCCACATCCTCAACCTCAGATCGCGGGTAGACCTCCTCAAACTTACTCTTGTTCTCTACACTCACATGGTCAAACTCCAACCCCAGACCACCCTTAGCATTGCCAAGTAGGGCCCTCACCACGTGGTAGAAGTTGTCTCTTCTCCAGTCGGTATAGGTGATGTTATCACCATGGGAACGACGCCATGGCTGCCCAGCATCTATGCCTGCAGAGACGGTGACACAGTCGTCAGGGGTGACGACAAGGGCATAGTTTCGACCAAAGGCACAGTAGAGGAAGCCGGAGAAGTAGTTGATGTTGTGGTAGGAGGTGAGTACCACACCACCCAGTCCCCTCTCCGCCATGTGCTGCCGAAGGTTCTTCAGCCTCCGGTCGAACTCAGCCCTGGTGAACACAGCAGACACCTATAACAACATGAAGGAATTTTCCCTATTTAAAAACGGCTGTAGGCAAAACATGCTGTAATTTTTGCTTGCGCACTTTGTCATAGATTATTATCATTTGAATTATTAGACTTGGCTAAATAGATCACATGATGATTGACCATAGTCAGTGCGCTGTTTGTGGTGATATTGATGACTAATTGTATATCATACTCACTTTATCCCCTTGACGCATGTCGGTGATCCTTGGTAGGTCCGGGTCATCACCAATAACGGCCGCGGCTGCTAGTTGGTGGACGCTGCCGTAGAAACGGCTACTGGCGCACCCTCTCACCAGACGCAGACAACATGTGGAGGCTAGTTTCTTGAACATGGTGATTGCAGCTGTGAGCCACCATGGAATAAAGAATAGAAAGCTACTCTTGATAGCCTCGCACAAGAGTGCTGCGATGATTATATTATATCACCAGCAGAAGGGTGGTCACTTTAAAAAAGGTCAGGATCATCCTACTTTTCTTTTCTTGGTCTCAGAAAAATAAACCAGGCATTTAGCATCCAGATACACGTCCACATGTAGATATACACATAGACAAATGCCAACGCCCATTGATACTGTCTCTGCTGTATTTCACGAGTGGAGGCTGGGGCAGTATCCCACGAAGCCGAAGGCTGAGTGGGATGCGCCCCAGCCCCCACGAGTGAAATACATCAGAGCGGTATCAATGAAGTTGGCATTTGTGTTTATTGACCCAGGGGCACTGCTGTGCGTCAGGGTCTTATACGACGGTTCTGCAGAAAAATTAAGACATTTTTCACATCATTTTAACCATCAATAATTCTTTCAATAAAAATTGCAGAATCACAATTGTTGCCTTCACCTGAAGCTCTGACTACCTCATTTTGAGTTTTTTTTTTTTTGTAATTTTAAAATTTAACCCTCCCCCCGTCCCTCCTCCTCCCGTCCTTCCTCCCCCCTCCCCCTCTCCCCTGGGTCGCACGTGATGCAGGGCTGGGCAACTGTCGCATTGTCGCAAAAAATGTGCGACAGAGGTCTTGGAAAATGCGACAAGGGCATTAGGGAAAGTCTGGGCTTTCTAAGGGTGAAAGAATTTTGTAAATATTCCAATTAGAACCAAAGTTAGGACTATTTCAATAGATTTCGCAGTGTTCCCAGTGCAATATTCCCCATAACCCATATAACATTTGATTTTCAAAATGAAATTTGCTTGGAGCTATACACCACAAACCCCTCAGAATACACCACAACCCCCTCAGAGTACACCACAAACCCCTCAGAGTACACCAATCTCAAGGTGGAATTCCAAACTTTTTTCAGGGCAACATGCCAACAAAATACACCAATCTGAAAGTAAAATGCCCATATTCTTTGGAGGAACATGCCCAAAAACTACACCCAAACTTAAAAATAAATTTTCTCAAATTTCTTGGAACATTGTCGCACAATCCCCTCAAAATCTGCACATGGAATTACTAATTTCTCCTGGAACGATATGCTCCCAAAACACCACAAACATACACCAATCTAAAGGTAAATTTTCTAAATTTTCCTGGCGCAACATAGTTCCAAAATGATCAAAATGCATCTAAGTTAAGGTGAAGTTTCTAAAATTAAAATTTTCTGAACAACATGCTCCCTAAACCATCGTAATACATCTTTTTAAAAGGTAGAAATTCCAAATCTTGGGTGAGCAGTATGCTCCCAAACTCCTCAGAATATATTACCATTCTAAAAATAGAAATCCAAAATTTTCCTGGAGCAATATATACCCCCAAAAGTTCATAGAAAACACACATCTAAAAGTAGAATTTTGAAATTTTCCTAGAGCAATGTGCCTACAAACTCTCAGAATGCACCATTCTAAAAAAAAATTTTGGGAGCAATGTGCCCAAAATGTATTACATGTATTTAATAGCAATCTGCCCTGAAGCCCATCAGAGCACACCAAACTAAAGACAGAAATATCCAAATTTTCTCTTTATTTCACCCCCAAAATTTACCTCAAGGAGGGTCCTTTTTTGTGTGTGTGTTTTATTTTATTTTATTTATCTATTTTTATTTATTTAATTTAATTTTATTTCTTTTTGGGGGGGTGGGGTCCCCCGCCACACACACATCTAGTTAATATGTGCCCATCTGAAATACTTTGCTCCAACGATTTCTAGGTTTGCTCCAGCATATCACAACATGCCCAGCCCTGTGATGGCAATCGCCTATACCATTCATTTTTTCATTTTAAGCTATTTGATGAAGGAAAAACAGCTTTTTTTCGTCCCCGATATGACTAGGAAGAAAATACATGTAGGGGGCAGGGGGTGGAGGGTTATAATAATACTTGAAAATGATAAATAACGCAATGTTCATTGATGTTTGTCCAAAGACTGCATGATTATAACTGGGGCCATTCCTGTTTACACTCTCCTCCCTGCGACTCCCTTATCTGTGACCTCTCCCGCCCCTCTCCATGAACATGCTTCATGGAGTAACCAAAATATACGAGATGGCTGATCCATTGGCCTTAAGTAGGAAGTGATGAAGAGCCCGAGTGTAGAGAGAAAACAGTGATAGTGACAAAGTACACAAGGGTATACACACTAAGGTAACTGTAATGGATCTAGTACCCAGTGGGCACAGAACATTGAATCAACTATTTTATATGGATGCAGTGCTGTCCAAGCAGATCCTCCCAAAGTATCTTCTAGCGTTTGGTGCCTGATTTCAAGCACTCCTCTTGCAAAGTATAGACATAATTATATGATACTGTCCCCAATGTGAACCACATGGTACAGAGCTGACAGCTAACAACCAGGCAGGGGGCATAAGGAGGCAAAAATGGGTAGAGAGCAACACAAAACAAAAGAGTCAGAGAAAAGAGAAGATCTAATGACGACAGGGAAGCCCAATAACCATTTACATCCACTGGTACACTGTGTAGGCCTAATGACACCACAGTGGTATAGGTGGGCCAAGGGTAGGAATATATAGGTGACACTGATACCAAATTACTGATGAGTGACAAGGGCATACTACACACTGTACTAAGGTCGCATTTTCAGATCACGGCAGAGGTTGCTGCATAATGAAGCCAAACATAAATAATCTGACGTGGTTGACGCCAAGACCCTCAGTCTCTCTTTTCTGCAATTTTGTGTAATTCCCTTTTAGATAATAATTACTTCGGAGTGGGCCAACCTATTAAATATTAGGATGCGCATATGATTATATAGGTTGAGGGTGAAATCGTTACTAAATAATATTATATAACATAATTAGAACATGACACTGTGAATAGATATAATTCCATGCACACTGCTCTTGAGAACAATCCTATAAAGGGGAATGTGAAAATATTGTCTATTTACTTACTGTTAGATATCTGTGGCCAGGTGTGTGGTGATTGTTGTTCTCATCTGTTGACTATTGATTATCCGTCCTGACCAGTAGCCTTTATAACCGTATAGTACTAGAACTACCGTAAATTCTTGCATAGAAGCAGTGGCTAGTACGAGGGTCAGATCGCCAATGCGGCTTATAGGAGCGGCCCAGGGTCAGGGTGCAGCTTATATGCGACGTTTAGCTACTATGGTATAGTACTAAAATTACCATAATCAGATCACCAGTGCGGCTTATAGGATCAGCCCAAAGTCGGGTGCGGATTATACGTGAGTTAGGCTTATACACGAAAATTTACGGTCCGGCCATGTTCTGGTATGTTCTGGTTCACAGCTGATAGCATTTCTGAGTGCAAATCTCTGACCGGAGTGTGTGGACAAACGTTCTGTGCACAATCTTAATGAATGGTATAGTAATATGCATCACAGGGGACCAACTGCAGGACAAATGGTTATTTTGAACACAAATGATGTTCTAGAGACACAATAGCCTATCAGGTAAAAGTAGACTGAAATATGTCTCTTTTTTTGGCAGAACGGTCGTTTAAGATCCCAAAAGCACAGACATACCCTGGGTAAGCTAGTTTCTCTCTTAATCATACTCAAGATGCAAAATATTGTGCCCCTTGGTTAGATTATAAAAAGATGGCTCCCTCCCTTTTTCAGCTTTTTCACACAGTATATGGCGTCTGAGTGAATTGCTTTCAGACCTCCCTTCACAATTTGCTGTGCAAGTTTGAGCTGATTTGAGTTGAAAAGGCGTTTCATATACTGTCTGAAATTTGGTCTCACATATGGAAATGTATAGCAATCTCAGTAATTGACACTCTTTTGGAGGGCAGTTCTGGGGAGGCTTCCCATAGAGCTCAATGTTAATGAAGTAATGCAAAGAATGGCAAAAGTGACAATTTCTTATTTTGCGGATTTGAAACAGAGAACAGAGCCCATACAATCAAAGACATTTATGCAGAGAAGTGGTAAAGATCTATGTCTGATTGGACTGAAAGGGGTGCATTAAAAAGACAAATTGAATATAAAGTGGACCGAATTTCTTTTTGTGGAAAACCTTCATATGAGACCCTGAGGGTACAGAGGTGCCCTGGGTCAACTATAATCTAATCTGATCTACTAGTATTATCTTGTTGCAATATTATCTTCTATACGGAACTTTGGCGCAATCACTATTTGGTAAGTGGTACTGACATCTGTCCAGGTCCCGTACTTCAAAGACAACAGCGGTCCTGGACTGCGATGGGTGGAGGGAGGAGGCAAAGTCTATATGGTGGAAAGGACACCATTTTTGCGACAAGACGCAAAAATTAATGCATATAATTATCATCACCATGTACATCATATATAGCCCTGTCATGCGATTACGTATACACAGGCCCTGTGAACCTGCTGGCCAGAGTTCCGCTCTGTTGGTTTTAAAACTATTGTCATCATCATGGATTACGGTTTGGACGTTTCCAAAAAAACACTGTCCCAAAAAAAAACTGTTTTGTAAGTACTGGTACGCTTTAGGCTGAAAATATATAATCTAAACGAACTCTGCCCCCTGTTGTTAGAATACGACTGCTCCCTTTACACTGTATCACATGATGGGGGTGCTACCCAGATGTAACTTTCTCATAAACCATTTTGCCTAGATCGATCATAATTGATACGTAATCAGATCTGATTCTATATATAATGATATCGGAGCTCGATCAGTTAGAATTGATAGGTAATCAGATGTGATTCTATATTGAGTTTCAAATTCTCAGAAAGCTATTAACTAGATAGCATCAGGTTATTATGAGGATGCAAGCTCATGCGTAGAAGTGTTGTTAGTGCACTGTTCCCTATCGCTGACACACTCAATTGAAGTCTTATTGTAAGGTGACCATACGCTAAGGTATTCCGGTACATACACTTTAGGACTGCTTGTAAACTTTGACCGGCTTGCCAATTCTGTCATAAGTTAATCCTATGCGGGAGGTCCTTCCACACTGCCATACTTATACCCTTACCTAGGAATTGAATTACTGTAAATGTAGATATTTTCGCACGCTGTATATATTTTCGTGATTTTTGCGATTTTTTAATATCCACAAAAATATGGTCAGAGCGAATATTTATACAGTATTGAATTAAATAGCCGTGATCTGAAAGCCGTGAATTTTAATATCAGTTAAAATGTCCTTTTTAGCAAATTCATGAAAATTTATACATGCGAAAATATCTACATTTACAGTAGTTAGTAAGCTGACAATCAAATCACACATCACTAAGGTAAAGAAAAGTTTCGGCAACAAGAACATCAAATTGACCCTGCTTCACATAAAAGCATGACTAAGGATGTCAGTCTGATACTCTTTAAAGTAATGATGTCACCCTCAGTGGAGTACTGCTTGTTTTACACTGGCAGTGCCTTAAAAACAGAACTAGATAAACTACACCGCATGCAAAACCAAGCTCTTAGGACCCACCTACAAGCATTATTGACATAAGGAGTATGGGGTCGAAACTCTAAGTGTGCAGTGTGAGAAGCAGTTATTATGTATTATGTAGAAGTAGTATAGTATGTATTGGGATGGGACTATAGCTCAGCTACTAGAATGGTCCAAACGACAAGGGACCAATCACAGGCCTCCATTTGGTCATGTGACCTCATTTGCATATGAGGCCACGCCCTCTTTGGGTCACGTGACCAGAAGTGTCCTTATTTGGGCATGAGCGTAACCAATCACAGACCTCCATGGGGTCACGTGACCTCATTTGCATATGAGAGAGAGAGAGACAGAGAAAACCAGAGGCCTTTTGGCCTCTGGTTCACAGAGGCCTGTCGGCCTCTGGTACAACTAACTTCTTTACAAAAGATGGGTGGTCGTATGATAGTGGGTTAGTTATAAATAAATCTGAAACAGACTTTTTCATTTAATTCTTTTATTTCGATAAATTATACAATAGCGCAGACACATTCAACACGACAGAATTTATACATCGATCAGTACAAGGTTCGAATTTTTTCAAAAGTACTCACGTAATACATCAACACACAACACACTGAACACATTCCACTTTTGTTTTTTCCTAATGGAGACTGTACACGGTGCAAGCTTTTGACATATTCACAACAGAGTATACACTGTCGTATAGTAGCAACGTGACAGAATTTATACATTGAGCAGTATATTTTTTAAATCCACGAATCGGGGAATAAATCCACACACTCTTTACATAATGAAGCACAATACCGCAGAGGAACATGATACAACTCACACTTCCAAATGTACATGTTCGCTTTTTGTTTCTTGTAATCGAGACTGTACAAAGTGTAATCTTGGCGTATCACTTTCGTGCAAGTGTCTTCAGGATTGGGGAAAGTCGTAAGCCATGGTCGCCGTCCACAACTCGTCCCGATTATAAGCCGAATCCACTGAAGCGGTCCATTCGGATTGTATCGACATGACGGATTTCACTTGAGCAGCCTCTACACCCAAGTAGGCAGATTTCACTTGAGCAGCCTCTACACCCAAGTAGGCATACTCATTGCGGTCCTCTGTATGTGAACGACGGGCGGTGGTATATGATGGAAGGCAGATTTTATTTAGCAGGAGGAGATTCGGATGGGGTGAATATCCACGAATCGGGGACATGGACACGGATGACAGATTGTCTCAAACTTATACCCAGGGCAATGACACGCTTTTTCCATCAAGTCCATGTCTTTCTCTAGCATAGTCAATAGCGTATTGCAAGATTCGAACGTATACCGCCTTTTGATGAGAGGACACTCCTGCCCGTCGTGAAATTGATATATCGCGAGACATCTGTCTCTCAACTGGTGGTTCGTTCTCCAGAAACCATCTTTGAAACAACTGTCGAACGAAGGGAACGTGAAATTTGAAACGAACACGTTTTTTTGTGGACTCAAATCAACGTTTATTTAACCAATTGGTTCAACGTTGAGTCAAAGTTTTTTTGTAATTTCTGTCCAACTTACCAGGTGTCAGTTTAGTATGTAATGGAAATCAATTGACAATGCACAGCAGTATCCGTCTAATATAAGCTACAATAATAATAATTTATGACATCTTTATCAATATCAATGACAACATTTAGTGTTTAAATATATCTAGGCTAAATCTGTTGGTCAAATTATGATATAAGTTGTTTATTTGAGGGTGCATTATGGTAAACACCCATTTTGTAGCATTGTGATAATTATAAATAAAAAATGCCCATACATGCATGTGAATCGAAACACTGCTTATAAAGGAGTAAAGGCTTCATGCAACTCTTTTAGAAAGAGTATCAATAGTGTACATGTGCGGATGTATGAAAGACATAACAAACAAAGTAAAATAAAAATAAGTATTAAAGAGCTGTAAATAGACCTTTTTTGTATCATAATGTGTTTACTAACTCAATGTTTTTTCACCCATAGCTCAATGTTAATTCAACGTTAATTCAACGTTGAATTGAGTTAGGCTAGATGCAAAATAAACGTTTTCTCACTCTGTAAATGACGTTAAAAGAATGTTTAAACAACTTCAATTTGTTACCTGGGAAGCTACTTTTTTTTATGATCTTTTTTTTTTACTACTCTAAACTCACACTGTCGCTGAAACTAATTTTTAAATTTTTGGATTTTTTAAAAAAATTTTCACTCAGCCCTTTTTTTAAAGATGACTCCGTCTTTCATATCTCTAAAGGACTCGTCGTCACACCGTCAGAATGAACGCAACGCTTCGAGTATAAGTAACTCAGTCCCTTTTTATCTATGGTGTAAGTGTGCATTTTGTTTTCTATCACTCTAAAATTTGTGTTGGTGGCGTTTATAGATTTTAACGGCAAAGAAGTCTTTCGGTTCTTTAGCGTGTGTTTTTTTTATCACACCCTTGGCACTCATTTTCTGACATTTCATTTTACCCGCGGAGTTTTTATCGTAGCAGATGTAAGTCTTCGGGTTGAGACTGAGAATACCGTCACCTTCCCACTCGTATTTCATGAGACCCAGAGTTTTCATATCGTGAACGTAACGTCTCTCGCAACAGGTCATCGGGGTCCACTCTCTAACGCCTTCCGTTTTTGTCTTCACGAAAATCTCTAAGTGCTGGTCGCACACAGCTGTTGGAATCCAGTTACGTTTCTCTCGGAAATATGTGACCAGGTGAGGGAAAAGACCCCTTCAGGGGGGAAAATAGTTATTAAAATTCGTGTCATAATCTTTAAAATGAGATATCATCAGCTAAAAAAATCCTGGTAGTTTTGTGGGAATTGCTTTTCAAACATTAGTACATATCACTAATTCAAGATGGTAAATAAGCTCTAATTGCATTGTATCCCATAGTAAATGATGATAATTATGAAAAATTGGTTTTATTCAAAAATAACCAAATAAAATTGGGTTTATTAGTCTAAATGATGGGATTTTCCAAGAAATCCGGATTATTACCTCCAATTTAGGATTTTGGGATGGTTTCCATGGCAACCAGAAAGTATCATATGTGCTAATTCTTCACAAAAACGTTCTTTTTGCATTCCAAATATAGAACGTTTTCATCAAAGATGGAATTATTTTATGAAGATCATTGCATTCTACATAAAAAATGGTTTTAGAACTTTTTTCATGTATTTTACACTCTTTTGCAACTATGGTGCTTCCTGGTAGCCAAAACCAGAGCTAAAAATCCCGCCTGAAGGGGTATTTTCCCTAGATGGGACACATATGTTTCTCTCAGCTCGGGTTTCACCAGTCCGTCTAGGGTCTCTCCGCTGAGAGCCATGTAAAGACTGTCCTTGTCCATTTGACAGAGCGCGTTATCGTGCCGATCGACGAACCTATCCAAAAATTCGAACGTGAGCTCCAACATTTTCAACTTTGCTTACTGGTACACCATGAAACCTATTTGTATAGGACCAAATGTCACAGATCTTCCTGATTTGAACTTTTTTCCTTCTCCAATCAATAAAATGTTCCAAATGTCATATAAAGTTACCTTTTTATTTAGGGGACCAGGGGGGCAAAAACACCCAAAAATGGACCTTTTTTGACAATAAAAAAAAATAATTTGACATTATCCTGTAAGTACCCCTCTATAAATAGAGCTATCTGCACATATCTTTTTTTTGCCTGTTCCCCCATATGGTACAAAACATTTTAAGACCATTTAGGCCTATGTGATATGTTTGATAAATATTATGTATGATCAAAAGTGCTGGGGTAGTTTTGCATAGACACGACTGAGCCCAAACAAAACATGGCCCCACCTAAATATAAATGTAGTATGAACATAGTAAAGCTGTTGCAGAAAAAGCGTAAATTATGTACCTATACAATAAAAAAAAATTGTAAGTCTACCTCCAATAGCATATCCTATAGAGCCCATTGACTTTTGACCATGTTCCAGGGGTAGTTTGACCATAGGCACGACTGAGCCCAAGTAGACACGACTGAGCCCTTTGATGAAAAGATACTAAGGGGACCTATTATGCACATCTCAAGTTATTTCTATTATAACTTAGAATGTATTATTCATATTTAAAAAGAAATTTCCTGGTAGTTTTGGCTTATAGATCAGAATACTTTGTTATACACCAGTTATCACAGTAGACACGACTGAGCCCTCCTTATAAACCTTTCAATCCATATAACATGCTCCAAACCATGTACAGTCAATTCCTACCTTACTGTAGCCATTCTAGTACAAAAACCCTATAAAATGCACCATTTTTCATAGGGAATTATCCCAGATACATATAAAAATTCCTACACTTTATAAAGAGGGCTCAGTCGTGTCTATGCACTTTCATATGACCCTGTACTGTAATAATGATATTTAACCTACCCAAATATATGGTCTATAATCCCCAACAACTATACTATTTGTATAAAAAAAATTGAAATCCTATTCAAACATTTACTTTTGAGCCCCCTGGCAGCTCAAATCCAGACGATTCATGACATTTGGTCATAGGTAGGTTTGGTCACTCTTTTCAGTTGCAGTTTGACTTCCTAGAGGTCTCCACTCAATTCTGTACCCTTTTTGAACCGCCACGAATTGGTCAATAGTTCGAAAGTTCGACTGCTGGTGTATCTTACGTTGGAGTGTTTTTCTTTGTTGCAAATGGTTTTACCGTACGCGCTGTTTCCCATCAACTTGTAACAGTCGGACAGGATTTTCTCGTCAGAGTTGGACTCGCCACGTCTTCGCGCCGCCGTCACCTCGTCCACGAAGTCGACAAAAGGGCGTCTGGGAAAGTATTCGACAAACCAATACACCTTGGTCACAACCAAACCGTGACTCAGATACCACCGGAGGAGAGGTGTTCCAAAAAGAATTTTTTGTCCGTGGTAACTTTCTATCAGAGATCTCTGAGGTGTGTTCATGAGGTTTTCTCGGTTCGCGAACTCTGACATGTGGACGCCTATGTCGGACTTGGAAATGGTCACATTCTTGAAGACGGGGGTCATTTCTTCGAAGTGTTGAGGTGTCGAGGCGTTGTTATGTCCACCTCGATCAAACCGAACATTTTCCGTTTTTGACGCAGCATAGTATTTCACTCTCAATCATGGGAGTGCAATTTACCTTCAATTCGTCCACCTTCCAGCGCTTCTCGGATGCGACGACCTGCTAGTTTTTGCGTTTCATCTGGGTCCGTTCGCACTCCCACATGACGATCGACTTGTGACCCAAAGCTTTCAGGTAAGCGCCGACCCTAGCCGTTCGGGCCCGTCTCTCGTCCCTGACGGTAGGGTCCACGTATCTGCGCGACGGTATGCAGTCGTGAGCGTGGTACCAGCACCCATGAAATTGGAAAACGGTGTTAGAGGGCGAGTGAAAACCGTCTACGCGGATTTGTTTGCAACCTAGTACTACTTCTCCTCCATTGAAGGCTTGGCGAATCTTCGCACCGAGAGCGTGCTCCATGTAACGTAACCACTCGAGAGCCGTCTTGGAGTGTCTCTGCTTCATTTCCGGTTTGAACTGGGTCTCGGGTCTTCTCACCAGGTAATAACCTGTGCAATGCTCATCCTTCATACAACGCAAGTAGAGGGAGTTAGTGTCTACTCCTAGGATGTGTTCGCACCTTCTCGCTTGTCTACCGTACTTGTGTTCCCTTATCAGCGTCGCACCCTTTTCGTGAAAGCTATGGAAGACGATCGAAGGACCACCGACTAGATTTTTTTGAACAAGAGAGTGAAGATGAGCATCCCCCTGGTGAAAGGTCAAGAACGGAGCCTCTATGTTTTGGAAAAGGAATCGTAGTGTGAGACCGGGGAGAGAGATTCCGTCTTTGAACATATCGATGTCGCGCTCCGTGAAAAATTTGGCGTGCTTGTTCAGGGCCTCTACAAACGGTTGCATGTCTTTGTTGTTGTAGTAGACCAAGTAGTCTCTGAAAGTGTCTTCTGTTCCGTCCAAACCTTTTCACACTGGGCGTAGTTGGATACCGTCATCTTCGTGCCGCGGAGGATGCTGTCGAAAGCAGACATGGGAGGTAGAGTTCTGTTTGAAAGTTTTCTGGTGGACGTCATCCATTCGTAAGGAAAGTGACCCTAGTGCTGATTTCTGGTGAAAGCCAGTAAATAGTTTGCGTAGTTGTAAGCAGAGGCCAAATAGTTCACAACGTCCAAGAAAACGGTGTGCCGTGTGTATATTGCCAGGTATTGGTTACTTCTTTTTATGACGCTGAATTTGTCTTTCTCTCAGTTTTTCGAAGCGAAGAAGGAGTGAAGGTGAACTTTGATCAGGTTCAAGTCGTAACGCCCCAAGTTGAAGCCGACGATCGGAACTTGGCGAAATTACCTCAGGAATCTTTTCTTCAGTTTCACTAAAGGGTGATGGTCTCGAATTTTGGCGAAGTCGTCGCCTGTAGACGTGGCGGCCGCTGCCTCTAGAGCTAGAGCTTCTACTATTCGTGCCTCTAGTTTCGCTAACGTTGGTCGGTAAACTTCCAGCACCGCTTCTCTTATGACTTTGGCGGTGTCGTCGATGTAGTTGAGAACCCTGTCCAACAAAGGGTCCGACTGCACGTCTGACTGTCTCACGAAACACACCGGACCTTCGCATCCTGGAAAGTCGGACGCCACGCTAGCCGAGAGAGGGACGTGCTCATACAGTACGGAGACGTTTTGCGTGGACGGTGCTTTGGCGGGTATGAAGAAAGCTTCGAAATTGAAGGTTATTTTGTAAGGGTACGTCTTGGAAGCAGCGTCCGGAGGATAAACGGAATAGTCTGCCAGTGCTTCGAACACCGAGTTTTTGGTACACTCCACCTACGTACGAAACGGAGACTTGTTTGCAAGGCGAAAGCTGACTCCTGTGTCTTTTCAGTAAGAATTTGGTTGTGAACGCAGACTTACAGTCGGGACATTCGTTTATGCCAGCGTATTCCTCGAAATCCGTTATCAGGGAGACATGCAAGGAGCCGCCGCCACACGACGCAGAGAGGTGTAGGTTGACTTTTCCTCTGGCACCCTGTGTCTTTGAAGGAGGTTTCATCGGTGAAACTCGTTCTCTCAGGTTTTTACCTTTGACTCTTTGCGTTCTGTAAACCGCTATTTGTATGTCGAACAAGTTCTCCAAAGTCGGTATGTCTCCCAAGTTCAACCCGGGAAAGGTTTCAGCATTCGCGGAAGGACGGAACCGGTGCAATAATTTCAAAGCGTGCTTGCACGTCTTGTGCAAGTGAAAGGATATGCAGCGGAACACACATAACTTGTCGCCGCTCGGAAAATCTAACACGCCTCTTTTATTCCTCAGTCGACCTGTTTTGGTTACTCTTCCTCCTATGGGAAATTCTTGGGGTCCCATGAAAATGCAGATGTTCAGATTGGTGGGAAACAGAACTTGCCACTTGGTGTCAGCGTCGCGAAGTGTTGCGACTTCTTGCGATGTGATAGTGTTTTCCATGACGGAGATGAGATCTTCCAATGAGGCGGAATACATTACGGTGGGAGGGGGTTGGAGAAGAGTGGCGTTGTTCTGGGAGGCGTGAAAGTAGCATAGCTTGTCTCTGTCTTCTTTGTGTTGCAGGATGAAACCGACGGACAAACCCACTTTGTATCTGAATCTTTGCGTGATGTGGATCTGACGCATTGTGCTGACGGCGTCCCGCAACTCATTGGTCGGCAGTCTCACGTTGGTTGTAAACGCTGACACGAACACCGTGAGCTCTGACGCCTGTCTGTATCGCGGGCCAATAAGTGGTGAATATTTCTTCACCTTGAGGTATGGCGGATATCCCCGAAGGAATCATCACCCGGGCGATAGATTCCCGTCTACAGGCCCTTTTCCTACAGTTACCTTCACCACATAGGGGACAAGATTTCGGTAACACCGCGCATCTTTTCACGTGGGTGTTATAACGGAACGCCTTTTTGAATTTTTTGAAACACCTTTCGCACACCAGTTGAGTCATCTTGACTGAGTTACTTATACCTAAAGAATTTTCATTTTTTCTCTCTCTCTCTCTACGTTTTTTCGTGTATTTCTTTTTCCTCCAGCTAATCTATAATGTACACCACTCATATATACACAAGCTATATATTTCGTATACGTTTATGTGTACGATCATGTAGATCATAAACGTGTGGTCCGTGTCTCATTCACTGGTGTGCATTCTTAGCCCTGCGTTGAGCACTGATAAATTCCACCATGATCTCTCTTTTGTCACCCAGTTCGGTCAGGGCCTTGGTGGAAAGCGTCACGCGGACATGTCTTGACCTTCTTACTTATGCACGTGAATGATATTCTTGCCCTTGTAGTAGCTGACTCCTACGTGTAGGTTGTGCCTATCGTCTAGTTCCACGAACCAAGTGTTGTGATCAGGTAACGCTTGAGACACAGATCTGTCACGTTTCCGTACCTCCTCTTTGATGTCGGGGACGTTCCTGATGAGCTCGAAGAGGGCAGAGATGGAGAATGCCATTTCCTTGGTGGATGTTATTGCATATCTAGATTATGGTGAGAGATTACGGAAAAAGATGTGTCTCTCTTATGTTTTGAAGTTTTGAAACTGTGGCGAGCTTCGCCCTCCAATTCACACCATAGACTCATTCCAGTGTTAATGGATGACTTTAGAAAATTCGATCTGTGCATAACTTTATTGCATGAAATGGTAGAGAAAGAAAAGCAATATCACACAGCGTGGGAAAATACCTTTGGTAGTACATGATTGATAGAAAAAAGTCACGATACAAGAGCTCTAATAGGTGGTGGTAGTGGTAGTGGTGGTGGGGACAGAGATAGAATAAACAATCTTAAACGAAACCTATACATGGAAAAAAAACTTCCTTCTTCTTTTACCAGCTCACTACCCCCACCACCGCCACTAGCGCCACCGCCACCACCACCATTAGCACCACCACCACCAACACCACCACCAAAAATGGCTGCCAAATAGGAACAGTTCAACAATTTGGAAGTGAGGCTTGACACTTTTAGAGGAATGTCATGGCATCACGGAACAGTTTTCCCAGAGAAACTCGCCGCCCAAGGTTTCTTTCACATAGGAGGCAAGGACACGGTAGTCTGCTACCACTGCGGAATCACCTTACACAGTTGGAGGATGTGCGATATCGCTGTCGTTGAGCATTTCCGACACTCACCTCAATATCCCCTCGTCGTGGTCGCACTGAACAAGAGTCCAGTAGACATCAAACTACTGTCGACTATCCTTGGACAGGCGACAACACTAAAGAAACGGATGAAAATAGTGTGTTATCAAGTGCAACTTCTCCAAGTTGAGGTGCAGCGTAACAAACGACAGGATGAGAAAATGACAGAGATAGAAAAAACGGAAAAACCAGAAGAGGTCGACTACTGGGTAGAGAAGGAGAAACTGGTGGACACTGTGAGTATCAGACAAACAACAACACAACTGAAAGGCTGCATGTTACACAAAGCGCTAGCACCAGTAGCACCACCAGCACCACCATCATCTCCATGCATGGAGAAGGAGGGAGAGGTAATGGAAGAAAGGTAGTGGTTTGTAGCTGAGCTATGGAGAGGCTACCCCTATTTCTGCTCTTAATTATAATGATAAAAGTGCTATGTATCTACCATTGTAGCAATAACAATAGTTGTGTACATCTGGAAGTGTGGGTTGTGTCATGTCCCTCTGCGGTATTGTGCTTCATTATGTGTGCGGCTTTATTTCCCAATTTGTGCATTTAAAAAATATACTGCTCAATGTATAAATTCTGTCACGTTGCTACTATACGACAGTGTATACTCTGTTGTGAATAAGTCAAAAGCTTGCACCGTGTACAGTCTTCATTAGGGGGAAAAAAAGTGGAACGTGTTCAGTGTGTTGTGTGTTGATGTATTACGTGAGTACTTTTTGAAAAAATTTGTGAGGACTCTTGTACCGCTCACATGTATAAATTCTGTCGTGTTGAATATGTCTGCGCTATTGTATAATTTATCGAAATAAAAAGAATTAAATGAAAAAGTCTGTTTCAGACTTATTTATAACCAACCCACTATCATACGACCACCCATCTTTTGAAAAGAAGTTACTTGTACCGGAGGTCGACAGACCTCTGTTAACCAGAGTGACCACACACTATCCCCTATACACAGAATCCATCATATACCTCCACCCGTGGCGTTGTTTACAAATAAAGGACCACATGGTCGGGTCACGTGGTGTTGTTTACAAACAAGGTCCGCCCGGAGGCCTCCGATTGGTCGAGAGGCTCCGCTAATCCCCACCAAACCTAGTAAGTAGCTTCTGGTTACGATCCTGCCCAAATAAGGATGCTTCCGGTCACGTGACTCCTCCAAGAAGGCGTGGCCTCATATGCAAATGAGGTCACGTGACCCCATGGAGGTCTGTGATTGGTTACGCTCATGCTTTTTCAAAATAAATCTGTTATCTATTCAAATAAAATAATGTCTACATTTTTTTTCTTAAAAAAACTTTTAAAAATATAAGCAAGGGAGGGACATTAAGGGAAATGGTTGATACGGATTGGGGACATTTTGCTGATATGAATTGACACTTTTAGGGATTGAAAATACATATTTTTGACTGAATTACAAGGATTTAAACAAAATGTCACAAAACGACCATGTTAAAGGTGTCCGTTACGATTTGGCTATGTCCAGACCTTCTTATTACACTTTCAAATGGCTCCCAAATATAAACCGCTTGACCGATTTGTATCATATAAAAACTGATTTTCCTCTCTTGACAAGGTCTACCGATCTCATTGGTTTCCACATGTGCATCAATGATAATCTTCAAACCTCCTGGGATACCTACTGTAAACTAAATTGGGACTAAAGCTGCACACTCACACTAATTATATATTCTTGTTCAAATAAATCCTTCAAATTCTGTCTCTCATATCAATGTACTCCAATAGTTGAAATCATGTTGTTAAAATTCATCTCATATACCCACGATATTGTCAAATTACATCATCCCAAAAGGAAGAGGCTCGCCGAAGTCGTGATCTTCGGGATACCTATGAAAGCGAGATCGAGCGACAATCCAAAAGGGTCAAGAAAATCAAGGCTGATTATTCGAAGGAAGAGAAAGCCGGCAAGGCCCTGCGGGAACAGTTCGAGCAAGAACGAGAGGCGTTGAAGCAAGCTCGAATCGACATGAAGGCTGACCTCGAAAATATTCAGAAAAAGAAAGATGAAATCAATGATACCTACCTGGCTTATCAGAGTCAGATAGAGGAGATCCGCAAAGAAGAAGAGACTAGGAGGCGGGAAACAATGAATGAGGGAGCCAAGCTACCTAAACACGTTGCATCCACACCTAGTCCGATATTGAGTACGGTAGAGCCCATCGAAACACGGGGGGTTGTTTCGGAGGGGAAGTATGAACGAACCCAGGGAGGGACTGTCCCGAATGAGACTTATCGTAAAGTCACGTATGGGGGAACCGAGGAGAAAGAGATCTCTAGCACCCATGATATGACGAGCGAGGCCCCACCCAAACGAATGAACCATAGTTACGGCTCTCTGCATCCCTTTGCGGACGACACGCTGGCAGGACATAATTATACGGTACCACCACCACCGATATATAATATAACCTACCAGTATCGGGCACCATTACCCGGAGCCGGATCGAACGAAGGACATCAGTCCTATAATGAAGGGGGTGGATCGATTCCGAGCAGGGGGACAGGTGGTGCTCCGAACCCCGGAACGAATCCGGGAGGAGGAGCCGGAACTGTACCGAACCCTGGTTCGTACGGAGGTTACCCCCCCAGTCCTGAACGAACTCAGCCAAATCCAAGAGGAGGGGCACCAAGACCGGTCCCTGCCCCGAGGAGGTTGACAAAACGATCATCTATGGGCCCGAGGGTTGCTGCCATAGTGGAATCCGATCCTTGTATACAAGGAATGGGGATAGACTGTTGCAGTCGGACCCGGGAAGATGAGTCAGAAATAATGGAATGGAGCCGGAGGCAGTCTGATAGACTGGTATGGAGTCAGAACAGTGCCCGGAAGCCTGTTCGAACTCCCCGACGGTTCAATGGAGAGAATTGGAAGGAAAGCTACCAAGACTTTTGCGACGATAACCGTTATCATGGGTGGGACAAGGAGGCTTCCTTGGGTCCTCTCATTAAATGGTTGAGTGAGGGTCCGGGACGAATAGCTGTAGATGATTGGCGAGAGACGTATGGGGAAGATGGAAACTATGACCAATTGGTGGCAGCCGCCACACACATTTTTGGGGTGCTGTCCGCGAATGATCCTTGGTCGGAGTTCCAGGTACGAACACAGAAACCAAAAGAGTCTCCGAAAGTATTCGGACTAGAGCTTCAAAGATTGTTGCAAAAGGCTCGACCTTATTGGAGACGGGATGATGAATATTTCTTAGATGAACTCTTCACACACTTTATAAAAGGACTGAGGGATCCGTCCCATGCTGAACTCGTCCAGAAGGAATGGGGGCGAGGATCCTCAATGGTAGACTTCTTTTTGGCTATCGATCAGCATGAAAAGAAGAAACGACTACTTTCTGGGTTCGTACCCAACCAAAGAGTGGCGTCTGCACATACGGCTGCTCCAGAGGAAAGCGATTCGGACGCTGGTTCGGATGAGGAAAGAATTGCAGCAATAGGGGGAGATAAGTGGGATCGAAAGAATCGGTGGAAGAAAAATGGTAGTAAACCACCCGAGAAAGAGAAGCCAGTAGAGGCAAGCTCTAAGCCCATCCCTACCCCCCAGTTAGGAGCGTCATCAGAGAATGAGAAACGGTTAATGGCCATGATGGAAGAAATGAAAGGATTGTTGGACTATCAGAAACGACCGAAGCTAGATCGAGCAACGGTGAAGTGTTTCAGGTGCCAGGAGACCGGACATTTCGCAGCCGAATGTACGGCTGAGAAACCAGTTTGGAGAGAAAGAAAGAGAGAGGAGACGGAAAATTAGAGCGGGTTGTCCGTGAAGGCAAGCTGACGACCCCGAATAAAGTATGCCAGGATACAATCCATACGAACGCGATTGAGGAGTCTGTAATGTATCCGCCCAGCAGCATGGGAAATGCTGATGAGCCGAAAACATGTGGGGCTGGGGGTATTGGTGAGACAGTTGCCAGGGAGAGCAAAGAAGGGAAACCGATCACCAATAGAGAGGAAGGTTGGGTAGAGGAACTATCCAGGATCGGGGGGATCCGCCTTCCCCAAGGTCATCCGTGTCTGGAGTATTTGAAAGGATTCGGATTCAATTTTGACATGGCAGACGACATCAAAAGGTTCGCAAGTAATCCCTCTATGATGGGAGGAAAGAGATGGTATGTGTCCGTATCTGTAAACGGCAGAATGGGAGAATTTTTGTTGGATACCGGAGCTAGCCACTCCGCTATGTCGAAAAGATTCTACGATCTGGTGTCGAACATGGATGATGACCTCACAACGAGGGTAAATGCATGTGCGGCTGATGGGAGCAAGATACGAACGTTTGGTAGAACTTGTATGATCATCTTGGTGGGTGGTAGGGAATATATCATTTCCCCTACTGTCGCTGGGATAGAGGATGATGGTATCATTGGGATGGATTTCGCTTCCTTATATGGGGTAAAATTGGACCCCGTCACTGGAATGTTGAAAGTAAATCGTCCCTACAAAGACAGGATACAATGCCTGGCACGAGAAGTTAGTGGAGTAGCGAGTGTGGTACAGACGGTAAAAATACCTCCCGGAATGGCATGTGATGTGTTAATAGCCTCCAGTAGGATGAAGAGGGGCGTTCCGGGGGTTTTCGAACCTAATGTGACAGTGTTGGGAAAGAAGGGTTTGGAGTCAGCCGACACCCTGATAGGCAACATAGCATGGGGGGTGGCCCCTATAACGAACCCGGGTTCGAAAACCATCTACCTAGAGAAAGGCACTGTAGTGGGAGAAGTGATATCCGCGGAAGCGGTCACCAGTAGCTTTGAGAATGGAAGTGGACTAGTCCCGAACAATGAAGTAATGGAAGAAGGATTGGAAAAGTTAATAGAGGGATCCGGAGTAGAGACGGAGGAACAGAGGAAAGCCCTGAGGGAGATGTTAACTGAGTGTAGTTCAGCCTTTGCGCGGCCCGGAGAGCCGTTGGGACGAACGGATCGAGTCCTGCACTCAATTAACACAGAAGGGGCAAATCCAGTAAAGATACCATATAGACGTCTTCCGCTAGCAAAGAAAGTGGTGGCGGAAGAAGAGATTACGAAGATGTTGGCGGAAAGAGTGATAACTCCGAGCACCAGTCCTTGGAGTAGTCCAGTATGTATGGTAACAAAGAAGGATGGGAGTATCCGGTTCTGTATAGACTACCGAAAACTGAATGGCTTGACTAAAAAGAATTCGTATCCGCTCCCCCGGATAGATGAGACCATTGATTCCCTCGGAGGAAATAAATGGTTTTGTACGATTGATTTGCAGTCTGGTTATTGGCAGGTGGGAATGAAAGAAGAAGACAAGGAGAAAACTGCGTTTTCGAGCCATGTAGGGTTGTTCCAGTATAACGTGATGCCATTCGGACTCTGCAATGCTCCGGCCACGTTTGAAGCAATGATGGAGACTTTACTGAATGACTTATTGTGGAAGAAATGTCTGGTATATCTGGACGATGTGATCATATTCGGAAAGACATTCGAGGAATGCCTGGAGAACCTGAAGTTGGTGTTGCAGCGAATAATCTCGAATGGGTTAAAGCTGAAAGCTAAAAAGTGTAATATGTTTCAGAAGAGTATTAACTATCTAGGACGGATCATCTCAACAGATGGGGTGAAGGCTGATCCGGAGAAGGTTAAGACTGTAACAGACTGGAGCATTCCTAAAGGACCGAAAGAAGTAAGATCCTTCCTAGGATTTTGTTCTTATTATAGAGATTTCTTACCGGGATACTCCCGGATAAGTTATCCAATACAATGTCTGTCGCACTGGACCCCAGGGAGACGTAAGGAGAAGTTCCCATGGGGGAAAGAGCAAGGGGAATCATTCGAACTGATTAAACGGTTGTTCGTGGAAACACCGGTTTTGAAATACCCCACTGCGGATGGTCATTTCATATTAGACACTGATGCGAGCAATGAAAGTATAGGAGCAGCTTTGTCTCAAGTCCAAGATGGGAAAGAGGTTCCAATTGCATTTGCAAGCAATACAATGAGTAAGGCACAAAGAAATTATTGTACGACAAAGAGGGAATTATTGGCAGTGGTAGTATATACAAAGAAATATAAGCACTTTTTGTGGGGATCTGATTTTACTTTACGTACGGATCATTCCTCCCTGCGGTGGTTATTAAACTTTAAGGACGCGGAAGGTATGATAGGACGGTGGTTGGCACACCTATCTGAGTTCGGATTGGACCATAGCCAAATTCAGCATAGAAAGGGGGCTAAGCATGTAAACGCTGATGCGTTGTCGCGAATCCCGGTGAGGAAGTGTCAGAATGACGGATGTGATGATTGTGGGAAGCATAATGCCGTGTTGGCAGGAGTCCGAAAGCCTTTTAGAGATCTCGAACCCATGATACTAGAATGGGACGAGAACTCCATTAAGAGCTTCCAGGAGAGAGATGCGAATAGTATCCGTCTGAAGATGTTACTTGTAGAAGGAAGGGTCCCGACTCGGCCAGCAATATCGTTGGAGAACAGGGAGATGAGGCGACTAATAGCTCAATGGACAGAGTTAGAGGTGGTAAATGGACTGATCTATAGGTGGAAGACGAATGCGTTGGGAAATAAGTCGAGACAGATCTTTATTCCTACTGCCATGCGAAGGGATATAATGTTCTTTTGCCATGGGCATCGGACCAGTGGCCATTTTGGGAGAAAACGGTCTCTGGAAAGGCTGGCTAGAATGTATTACTGGCCAGGTATGAGTACGGATCTGTTGAGATGGATAGACACTTGTCCGAAATGTTGTACGAGCAAGCCCGGACCTGGGTTGGGTAAAATGCCCTTAACCCAGGAACTGTTTGGAGTAAGGTTCGCAAGAGTGGCAGTGGATATTATCACAGGATTTGTGACAACTCCGGAAGGAAATACATGTATGATGGTAGTAACGGATTACTATACGAAGTATACGAAGGTATTCCCAATGAAGGATCACAAAGCAGCAACTTGTGCTAGAATGTTAGTGAAGGGATGGATACTGTACTTGGGAGTGCCTCTGATGTTGCATAGCGACCAAGGGAGAGAGTTCGAATCGAATCTATGGCAGGAAATGTGTCATCAATTGGCCATTTGCAAGACCCGAACCAATCCGTATCGACCACAGAGTGATGGTCAGGTGGAAAGATTCAATCGTACCCTAATACAGGTCCTGAAGAGTTTAGTAAATCAAGAGATGGATGATTGGGATGAACAGTGCGACTTCGTTTGCCATGCTTATAATAGCACGGTACATGCGAGTACGAACTGCTCTCCGAATCTGTTAGTATTCGGGGAGGATCTGATTATGCCAGCGGACCTAGTGTTCGGAGTAGTTGGTATGAATCCAGATGTCCCGTGTCAGATCATGTTTGTGGAGGCGTTGAAGGAACAATTCCGGAAGGCGTACGAATTAGTAAGAAAGGAATTAGGAAAGACAGCTAAATGGCAGAAAGTGGGCTATGATACTAATCTAAAGGTTCGGCGGTTTGCGGTAGGGGACTTAGTAGCGAGATACCACGAACCTCTGGTTGGCATCAAGCTGAGAGATAATTGGGATGGTCCGTGGAGGATTACCCAGAGAGTAAGTGATGATACAGTCCTGATGAGAGATACCTTCGGGAGGAATCAGAAATCGAATGTGGCCCGGTTGAAACCATGGAAGGGGAGAGAGTACTCCACGGAAATGTTCAAGATGGGACAAGAGGAGAAGGAGGAAATGAAAAGGGAGTTAGATAAAGTAATCGAGAAGAGGGGTCCGGGTAGACCCAGGAAGGTGAAGAAGGAAGCGGTGCAAATTAAATCATCTCCAAAGAGATCGGAGAAAACAAAGAATGTCTCGGCAGGTGTAGACAGGAAGAGAAGGACTGTCCCCTCTGTGGCTACGAGGGAACGGGCGAAAACCTCTCCGAATGTCAGGTGTAAAGAGAATCCAGTAGGGGTTCGTCGCAGCCCTAGGTTGAGGGTGAGGGGTGCTGTTACCTAACCTGAAACACAACGATGTAATCAGTTAAATATTGTCATAATTACCGGGGTAACCGGGTAATTCGTCTTCTATGTAGGAATGATCACGATAAAAGTCAGAAATCCAACAAACTTACCTGTGAATGTGCCAGTGGGTAATGGACGGATAATCCGGCGGATTAGTAGTTGCTATCCGTATTTAGATCCATAATGACTCGAGATGAATTCGACAGGGCGGTGAGGGTATCAGTGCTATAATTACCTGATCGTAATGCGTGACGCGCGGGAAGGATGAATGATTGTTTATATTTTGCAAGCGCGGGAAAACTGAAGTCTCGCCGAATGCGCGGTATCTCGCGAGACCGACGCGCGTGCGCAAAGGTCGACGCGGGTCAGCAATCCGCCATATTTGTTTACGGTTCGCCGGACAGAGCAAGGGGAAGCGTATCAGAGCACAAAAGCGAGGAGATAAAGACTGTTTGAAAGTGAACTCGGTGTATAGCAGGTGGGTGAAGTCGCCAGGATCCCGCAGAAAGGGTCCTGGTACCTGTCATTCATTTATTATCGAGTGAAAGAACTTTTTGAGTGTCACGATGGCTTCGGCGTCTGGCTCTCATTCCGAACGATCGGCCCTCGACGAGGTGTCCGAAGCATTTATGGAGACCGAGGCGATGTCGCCAGTTACCAAGAACGAAGAAAGTGCATTGAATGAATCCGAAGCAGAGGAGAGTAGCATGGGAATGGAAGGAATGGAGATTGAAGAAATCCTGGAACGATCGGACGAGCCGCTGCTCGAACCGAATCTGGATGGATTTAAATCAAGGTACGACGGTCGGGAAGTCCATATTCACGACCGGATCTTAGAAGGAGACCGAAAGTGTTGGGACGCAACCACTAGGGACTGCGTTCGACACTTCCTATCCCCGACAGAGTACTCAGCACTGCCATCCGAATGGCTCCTGTTTTACAACCGAACTGAGGCTGGACTGCAAGTGAGTCAGCCGTTCCGAAGGGCGATGTTCGATTGCGAAATCGCATATCGACAGAATCGCCTTCCGTACCTACCCCATGTATTGACTGACCATACTGGAATGGGGGTGACCGGAATGGATATTGCAGGAGAGGTACTGTACCGGGAACCCGACATGGAGAAAGAACCCAGGACTGCAGAAGACTGGGTAGAACGAGCGGAGCATCCGGACGCCCCGAGGCTCTACACTCTGAATGGAGACGAATTACTTCGTCGACTGGAGGAGTGTTCGGAGCCGGAGGAGAAATTGAACGGAATCATCAGCACGATGATTCCAGAGGGGACCTACGCCACTAGGGCATATGTTCCCGGGGCAGAGGAAGAACTGACCTCTGCTGAGCATAAAGAACGACTGGCATCCATCCGAAAGGGCAAAGCAATCCTGAAGGCCGCCAAACAAAAAGGTGGTGTGTCAACAGGGAGCGAAACCGAAGGAGAGGAAACCCCAAAGAAAACGAAAGGTAAAGGCGTGAAGGGAAAGACGAAGAAAAAGTCTCTGACCGACACCGAATCTGACAGTGACCAGGGTGCCTTCACACCGGTTCTGTCAGCGAAAGAAAAAAAGAAGTTGAAGGAATCTAAGAAAGACACAAAAATGACTGTGCCTCCGAAAGTGATTGCTAAAGTCACAGAGGTAGTGGGCAGGAAAGATCCTTCAAGTGATAATCCACTGGAAGGAAGGATGGCTGCCGTTCAGGCTGCTGCCGCCGCCAAGGTCGGCAGTATTATTAAAGGAGCCACTAAGAAGGCCGTCAAAGTGAGTGAACCCGAAGATAGTCCGGACGACGAGTCTGGACCGGACTCGGGTGGCGAACCTCCGGAAACCGATCCGGCTCCAACTACACAGGATCCGGAGGAGAAGATGGAGGTTCCAAATGAGGAGGAACCAGAGGAGGAAGAAGAGGGAGAGGATAAAGAGGGGTCGAAAGATGAGGAAGAACGGGAAAGAGATCAACGAATCTGGAAGAATAGTGAGGCGAAGTTCGCACACTTCATTCCGGGTTCGTTTGAGGAATGTGCGAAGGGCAAGAAAGCGTACGGTTGCCCCGAACCCCGAAATATGAATGGCGAAAGTGATGACGAAGATTGGATTCGGGAAACCGAGGACGATCCCTTGCCATCAGATTTCTATGTGGAGTGGTTTAAACAACTAACGAAATACCCCGATAGTTACTACATAAGAGACCAGAAGTCGAAGTTGCGCTGGGCCTACTTATGTTGGTATCAGAAAGACGGTGAGCGACATTGCCCGTTCACCATTTGCATAGAGGAGAAAGGAAAGGACAGGACATATCCGACAGCAATGCGGTTCCTGAGGCATCTATGCGAACGGCACTTCCACCACACAGTGGTCTACGAATGTGCCAATCAGAAAGGACAGAGGGATAGCGCAACCTGCAATGGTTGCGTTACTCCCCGAAGGGGTGTGATGCTTCGCCATCTGAAGTTTTGTCATAGCCCCGGACTGAGTGCAGCGCGCGAGAAAGTAATGAGTCTGCACGACAAAGTGATGACAGAATACAACAGAATGATCCCTTCGGACTTCAAGCACATCGGCGTGAAGACGGATTCATTCTGTAATGTGCATGAGTCCAAGAAGGGCAAGATATGTGCGAGAATTGCCCTAGTGAGAGCTCGAGGGAAATTTCAAATGACGAACGAACTATTCTCTAGAGTGTGTGAATGGAGGGGTGATCCACCCAAGGCAAAGATTGACGAGAAGAGGCGAGCTAGCCGCAGCCCAGCAAGTGTCAAAGGAAAGAAATCTCGGTCCGATTCTCCCGAAAGCTCGGAGTTTAAGAAGCCCCTGGCTGTGGCTCGTGACTCCAGTTCGAAGCAGCAGAAACGGAAAGATTCGACTGACTATCAGTCACCAATGAGTGGGGGGTCGGAGTCACGTCCGTCCTCGTCAGCAAGTTCGGCATCAGCGTCAGCTTCGCAGAGTGATAATCCACCTGCTTGGTTCGACCGGAAAGAACCGACCCGTGAGCCGGAGACGGGTGATTTCCCAGAATTGAGCGCACAGAAGGTTCCGGCACGTGTCGAACCTGTATTGACTCAGATTCCGGACAATAGGCCCCGACTGAGCACGAGACCGGTGGATCTGTATTTTGATCCGAGTGACAGAGTGGTGTGCGCCCAAGCCCAGCAGGCAGTGGACGACTTCCAGGAGACTCAGAGGGAATTGGCTGTCCGATACAACCAGGGGGTGGCGAACTTATTTGCCCGCTCTCTGGTTGAACAGGAGGCCAAAACCAGAACGAACCTGGAAAAAGACAATGAGGCGCTTCTGGCCGCCGAAACGAATAAAATTCGGAACGAAGCCAAGCTAGCCGCTTCACGGACTGCTTTGGCTCAGAAACGCCTGCAGGAGTCAAATGACCGGAACGAGGCTATGAACGTCAAGTTCCAGCAGGTATTTGGAGTGTTCTTGGACGAGTGGGATGGCACCCGCGAATCCGCTCTGGAACTGCTAAAGAACCAGAGTGAGGAAGGGTGAGCCCACGATTCGAGAGTGAGAAAATATGAGTGATTTGATATTCGAAAGAGAACGAGTTAGTGTAGTATGAACGTCTACTGAACCATCAAACAGCAGTAACCGAAGTACGCAAGATGAATACGGTGACCAGACATCTGAAGAGGAGAGCACCATTCACCCGTTCGGAAGAACGTGTCTGTTCAGTTAGAACAGAGGCAGCAGTACGAGAATGAAGAGGAGAGCACCACTAACCCGTTCGAATGAACGTGCCTGTCCAGTTTGGGACAGGACGGCTGTTGAAGAGGAGAGCACCACACACCCGAGTCCTTCCGAAAGGATGGTACTTCGTGCCTAACCAATGTTGAAAAAGGTTAGGATGGCTGCCCGGATCTTCAGTTTTTGTTCCTGTGTTTTTTTTTGTCATGAGAGATGTCAAATTGTTCTAGTCGCTAAATCTATATATGATTGTATGTATACTATACAAGTGTCCTTAATCATTCGAAATGTGTCGAGCCGTTCGGATATATTACCACCTATGTAAATAATATTAGTTTTGTATATTTTTATATACCCTACTGTGTTCACGACGTAACATAACGCTTTACTAGAATAAACTCAGTTGTATGAGTTTATATTATATTGTACATATATTTAAAAGCGTAAGCGTATGTAATGTCTGGGGGGGGTGGTGTAGGGACACTAATATTAGTATTGTAATCGAACGCCTACAAGGTAGTTCGGGCGGCCGGAGCCAGGGGGCACCCCTATCGGAGGCGGACAGTATATAAGCTGTCCTCACCCCCTTGCTCTGGCAGACCTTCTCAGGTCTCTGACTGTGTGATATATAGAAAGTTATTTGAAAGCCAAACATACATTGATCGAACCTCATATACTTCAAGGATTAGCATTGTTGTACAGGTGAACGACTAATAAACCCTGTGTTCTTGCATCTCTACATGAAAACTGCGGTTCGAGTCCTTATTTAATCGAATTACATAAAGACGAACTCTACAATAATAATAATAATACACAGCCCAAGCAATTCACAGAATCTGAGGATACAATAACTAGTGCCCATACAAGATAAGGGAGTGGTCATTTTTCAACAACATGGGGGGGTTGGTGGATTTAGGGGGGGGACCAAAAAAATTTGGACCCCTTGAAGGTGGGGGACCAAAAAAATTTGGACCCCTCTTGAGGGGGGACCGAAAAAAATGCACCTCCTTTTAGCTCAAAAGCCCACTCAAAGGGGTCGGCCGCGCTCAATTTCAACCTGCCTGAGGGGGGGACCCAAAAACTTTCGACCCACTTTTGCGAAAATCCACCGACCCCCCCCTGTTGTTAAAAAATCACCACTCCCTAAGGGATTTATGATGTTCAACATAAAAAAAAACTCTTTTATATACACACAGAGAGAAGTAAAGGCGTCACCATGACTCTTTTACCATAGTCAACTCTAGTTGACTCTTGTAGCAGAGTCATGATGACTCTGGTGGAGGTGTCACAGGCACTCCAGTCATACCCCTTGGACGTTGTACAACTTGACTCAACCTTCATTGCACAGTCAAGTGCAGTTGACTCTGCCCACAGCAGAGTCATACATGGTTTGACTCTCCATGAAGAGTCAAATAAAAAATGTGTTGACTCTGATAGTAGTGGTATATGAAACCACATGATGGGGCAACCTGCACTAGTTTGGTACCAGTGGCAACCACAGGCTAGAGCCACTATGAATACTTCAGACATCTGGTACATGCCAAACAGTTTTGGTCCTTTATAGAATAGTACACTATGTCTTTATTTGTCTAAATAATGTAATTAAGGCATGTCAATGTAAAAGCTTTTCCAATTAACCTACCTGAATCAAATATGATGATAAACTTTACCATACATTCCAAGAACATTAACAGTATAGAGCTTAGCCACCATATTTGTGGGTAAGGTAAATAAACATAAGGCTGGGCACTAACTGTCTGAAATATAATGTATGGTACTGCTTAAACTACACATAGACCTATGATATTGGCATGTAATTTGATGTTTGTGGCCAATGGTCTGCAGAGTGTAGTGTGAGGCAGATATATCTTAGCCCTCTCACATAAGGAGAAGTGGTGGACATGACAACATGTCTTGTTAACGACCTCTCTTGGGCAATAACTTCACCTACTCACTTCTCTCACAGGCTCACCTGGCCTGTCCATTAATTGTATACACCTGTTGCCCCCAGCCTAGCCTGACATAATTACACAATCCACCTGACATGCATTCCCTCATGTTTCAAGTATCAATTTTGACTCCCCCTCCTTTGATGGGTCAACTGTGGTTGACTCTTCAGGAATGGAGAGTCAAACTCATTTGACTCTCCTCTACAGGTGTCGTGTGGGAGACAAACTGCGACTCTGGCTCTCAGAGTCCTAGCGACTCTTTTAGTTCTCTCTGTGCAGGGGAGGCATGGTTACAGGTGGATCTATAGCCAAACAAGTCTCATGTGTCTGGGACACGAGGCATCATGCAGCTATGATGCAATACACATATACATGTATATACACATATACATGTATATACATTATAACAGTTGATGTACACTGTGAAAAAGATGCTAGGATTTGAACATGTTTAAGTCTAAACATGTTTAAAATCTAAACATTTTTCTAGGTTTGTGTCTTTAAATCCTTCTGTTTAGGAATTAAGCGCCTTTATTCTAAGCACCTAAACGGTTGTGTCAAACATGTTTAGATGTTGAGTATTCTAACAGTATAAAGGGTAAGTGTAAAGTATCACTAATTCAACAACTTTCCTGAATCATGATAAATTGATCACTCCTCAGTCAGTATGAGGGCCTATAGGCATGGGGGGGGGGGTCAGCTTCCCAGTGATCGGAAAGTCACCAGAAAAAAGGAGCCCAGGTCACAAAGTTAGTTTTTAGACCCTTTATTCTATTTTCAAATATGTCCAAATTAGTCAGGGCTGCTATGGTAAATTTCAAGACATCGATGACCAAGGCCCCAAATTTTGCCAAGTTGTCATAAATAACATATATTTTGATATCATAAGGGGTGCCAAAGTGAGGGGTGGCTTTGAGGGGCATATGACCCCTTTTTGGAGTCCTGGTCCATAAAATTAGTTAAATTTCTCATAATTGATGCAAATATAACAACTTTATCAATGTTTATGCGTAAAAATCAAAAGATTACACCCAACAGTATGTACTTCAAAATGTTTAAGTGCTATTGAGGTCCCAAGGTCAAGATCAAGGTCACTTGATCCATGATACTTTATGATTTCAGGGAATAGTTCAACCATTTCTTATATACACTATTTTTATAAGTCAAAAGTGAGTGAATGCTTTTAGGTGCTTTGCCTCACAAGATGAACTTCTCTTTTAATGTACTAATGTATTGGTAACACTTATTTAGACATAAACATTGGAAATTATTGGTATATGTGAAGAAATATGAAACATATGAAAATTAGTTATACTCAAATATGCTTGGTGATTGCCACCTCATGAGACATAGTAGCGACTAATATCTTACATTACATTAGCCCACACATAGATTCAGAGCAGATTATGAGATAGTTATCTATATATTTTTACTATTGGTGATCAGAAAGATGTTCAAAATGATAAAAAGGTCTTCATATAGTCTCAGAGCCTGCCTTTAATTTATAAGTCCAGTAATCTTTGACAATTCTTGCTTGCAAATCATCTCCCTCTGGTATAGAAACATGAATAAATCTTCCTTAATCAGGGCAATAGTTAGAGCTATAGACATCATTGCACATGATAAACAATAGCATTGTTTCAATGTTGCCTATTATTGTGATGCCTTACAATAACTAAAATAATAATTATAGAGGGCTGTGTAACATGGTACAACTGACTACTGGGAGAGAATAATCTCTTTGTTCACAGATATATATGAATTGGATCTCTAGAAATGCTGCTGTTGGAGGCAGTAGGCCATTGGAATATCCCTAGTAGCAAGCCCACATAGGGGCCGTCCATAAAGTATGTCACGCCCGAGGGGATGGGGGGGTCTTTTTTGTGTGTGACGAAGTGTGACAGGGGGGTGGGGGGGTCTATGGACTTGTGTGACGTCACATTTTTTAAATTTTGTAAAGAGTATAAATGCTGTATATATTAGTGACATCTGCGGGATAAATACATATTTGTGATTGTAGTAGATCTACAAGTCCTAGCACCTTCCAAATTCACACAAGACCCCAGGTATGAGAAAATTATAACTGTGATAGATCAGTTTATTAATGCAAACTTGGATGCCCATTTGAAAGTCACTAATGCCCCAAGTTAGAGTGCATCTAACATGGGCAAAAGGGGAATAACTTCTCAAGGACGGACCATGGATCAAGAGCTGGAAAAGAAAAACTTTGCACACACTGGAGAGGTTTGTCACAAACCATGATAGATAAAGACCAAGTGGTTGCAAGGTATAAAGAAGAAATAAGTAGCTACAAAGTCTGAGAAATTCAGAGCAACACGTGTGTGACGTTGCTCAAATCCAAGGAGCTCTTATATGGCTGTGGTCCACACAGCCAAAGATGGCCTTATAGTGAAACTAGATGGGTCAGGGAACTACCCCTCAGTATTTGTTAGCCTAGCACCCAGCAACAACATCTTTCGAAGATCTGCAGACAATTACCCAAAGGGTCTGCCCCATGACTTTGCATGTCCTAGTCTACAGAACAAGGCATCCAAATGAATCTGCAAGGAATGTGAATTGTACCTAACATCAATTAGGTCAGTCACCTGACATCTGAAGACATGTGGCCAAAGGAAGAAGAAAGGAGAGAAATCAAAACAAGGTTCTTCCAGCATGACCTACAGTCTGATTCTAGTATATATCACAGGGGTGTGGTAACCGAGGGGGATGGGGGGACATGCCCCCCCCACACTTTTGACCAACCCAAAAAAAGTGTGATCCAAAAAGGTCAAGAAAAAAGGGGTCAAAAAGTGTTAATATGCCCCTCAGGGCCCCCTACTTTGAAACTGCTTGCCACGCCCCTGTATCATTCCAGTATGTATTGCCACTAACCAATAATGTGAACTCATGTATGCTATCCAGAACATGGACCATGGAGATCTGATGGATAGGGAAAGTATTTCAATACCACACAAGGATGGATCCAGGTGGGGGACATGGCGGGGGGAGGGGGGCATCCCGCCCCCTTTTGCTATAGAATACCATCAGTACATTGCCTATATCAAGTCCCCACTTTCTCAAATTCCTGGATCCACCCCTGCCACAGATTTGCCAGCACAAGAGGTGTGACAGGATAGCAGTAGCACACCTGTTATTCCTGTAAACACTGTCAAGAATCTATGGATCGAGGATACCTCAGTCGCAGAGATCTAGAGTGCCATAACTATTGGTGTGAACATGATACTGCCACTTTGAACAATTGGAATTAAAAGGGGTCTTTTCAATAAAATCCTTTAACATTGGGGTCTAAAGGTATTTCAGAGACGGATGTCATACCTTAACACATTTTGATAGCAATCTAATTGTAATAAGCCTTATAAACTGGGTTAAGATAATGCATGTATGTTCCCTTATCAAATTATGGGACTAGATTGATAGGGTACCTAATTATATGTGGCGTGTACTGGAAAAAGGAACCTTAGTGCACCCTGCACTAAGGGCCTTTTTTGCAGATCGTGTCACAATATTATGCAAAGGGGGGGGGGGGGTCAACAGATTTGTGACATACTTTTCTAGGGGTGTCCGAAAAAGTGTGACAAAGTGTGACATGGGTGTGGGGGGGGTGTTCAAAATGGCCCAAAAAAGCGTGACATACTTTATGGACGGCCCTATTAGGGCCAAATAGTTTTTTTGCTGGGCCAGATCTCAGTACTTGGGTTTTACCTGGGCTAGTGGCTTGGCTTCAGGCACAGCCCAAACAGGTTGCTCAAATTAGGAAAACCGATTAAAGCCCGTTTTGAGCCCATAGGTTTTCGTCATTGGGTTTTTGTGCGGCCCCATGAGGGCTGCCTGATGTGGGCGCAGATCAGTTTCAAAGTCGGCTACCTGGTGTGCGCTGAGGTGGAGTGTGGACAGGTCAAACTTATGTGATAGTTCTGGAACATGACACTAGATGGCCCTTACTATACAATATGTAGACATTTTATCCGAACCAGGACCTATTTTCAGAAGTACAATGAAACAAAAATAGGTTACTAAGTTGCAGGTATTTTAAGCAAATTATAGGTAATAATGAACAGATTTTCTAAAGGTTTTGAGATATATGAAGGTTCCTGTTTGAATATGCAAAATAAGGTTCTCCAAGTAGCAATAAACCATAGACCCCCAACTGTCACTTTCAAATTACCTTAAGTAGGGGCACATGCTTCATGCTTGTAGGAACTATAGGCTTCAAGGCCAATATGTCCCTAGATCAGATGAGTGTGACTTGTCTCATCTGCATGGCTCAAAACTGATGATCATACTTCACGCGTGTCCATAACTGGATAGGAAGAGTATGATTCAACCTTGGGTGCATTAATTAGCAGCACTTGGTATTTTCTAGTCACTAATTGTGTGAGCTTGCTGTTGTAGAGGGCAGCATATTTTCATTCTCTCAGTCTCAGAGGTGGGGAGGGTTGGACTTCATGCTAGGTTGCCAGCCAGAGAGGTTGAGGCCCTTTCAGGACAATTCTGGAGCAACAGCATAAATAAATCATATCTATACCAGTAGGCGTATACCCTCTTTACTGTAATACTGACCTCAGACACATTGCTGAGTAGTATAAGCATCAGTATGAAGCAGTAAGACATTATAGATAACATATTATACATGGCAGGAATCTTAATTTTCTTAAGGTTTTGTATGGAAAAGTATCTCAGAATCCAAGATGGCTGCCACATAGAGTCTACAAAATGGTTTGATTGAATTCCCTGACCTCTTACTTGCACTCTTCAAATTGTAATTTGTTTTCTTAAGTTAATTAGAAACAAAGAGCTCTTTCAAGTTTTCGTTAGAAGCCATTTAAGAATATGGTGCCCATATTTGATAGGAATTTGAAATTGACTGGCCCAAAGTTTCAAATCCTTTTTCATGTAAGCATAAGTCTACTGAGTCTCATTGATCTAGTTTTATTTGTTCTTATGTTTTCCTAATTTATAAGAATACAAGGGTAATTAACTAGTTAATCTTTTTTTTTTCATAAATTATGCTGACTAGGTAAAACTGAAAATTTGAATTCTGTTGTAGTTCTATTCACAAGAGCTATTTCTTTAAGAACTGACCCTTTATGAATATACATATGGGTGTTTTTGCCATCATTGCCATGCTAAATAGGGTAATTTACCTGATCTAATTAGATACACTAATTAGAGGCCTAGGTATGCAAATGCCAGAATGGCCCCAAGCAGATTCTGATTCTCTGGTAAAAACTGAATAAGAATCACTCATTGTGCATAAAAATATGATTGTGGTGAGCAGAATAAAGAATTGACCTGTTCATTGTGAGCAGTTTGTAATTTTAACAGAGTTCACTAAAATGATAGCAAGTATGTCATTTCTTAACACTTTACTAGGATTAGCATATTGTTGCGAAGCTGATGCCCGGGGCTATCATCTCCATGTCATTTTGAAGATCTATGTGTCATTTGTTTGACACAGGAGTTAATGTTCTAAAGACATTTTTGGAAAAAGAGGCATTTTTGGAAAGTATGACCTTGAAAAATGACCTTGACCTTGAGTAATGAGCATACCCATGAATAAGTAGATACATATGTATGTTGTCAGTATCTCTGAGAGTTTATAGACCTAGACACTACATATTTATAGTGATAACGTAAGTCATACCAGTTCCAGACATTTAACTTTTTTCATGAAAAATCTGAGTTTACAAGGGGCCCCTCGGCCCCCTGGCCATAGTTTTTGTTGGCACCCCTTCTGAAATCATTAATTACATATTTTTCTATCCATAAAAAAAAGTTGGTGCTTTGGTCACATCTGTCTTGAAATGGCCCTGGCCAATGCATAACAGCCCTGACTAAATCTACAATAGTCATTGAGATTATTATCTGGGTTGAAAATGGCCAAGGTCACAAGGTAGCAAATATTTGCCCTTTGCAGTCAAATTTGTGGGCCCTTTACCCCTGGGTGGGGATAAAAGGCCCACTTTCAAAAGAAATATTCCGGTCAATTCTTTCCTCATTTCTTGCAGGGTAATGCTGACAAATCATTGCACAAATAGTCATTTTGAACCCTTTTTATAAGATGAAATAAAAGATACTCAGAAAATGTGAAATTTTTCCTTATCATTATTTACTCATATGTGAATTAGGCCTAGTGGGCCTTTTACCCCTACCTACCCTAGATAGGTTCTGGCAGCAAGCATGAAAGTTTCTGTATAGAGCAGTGGCACCTATCATCGGGAGGGTCCTGTTATCGTCATATTTGACACCATTCAAGCCATAACCCAGTGAATAAATTGTTTTAAATATGTACTGAAGACCAAAATGTACCTGAGAGTATTCCCGACAATTATGACAAGCCATTTCATACTTCACCAAAATTAAGGTTGGTTTATCTATTTTTGAAAAAATGTAGGTCGATCATGAATTGACCTTGATGCTGATTTCAGGCCAATCAAAAAAATGATTTTTTTGTTTAGAATTGTTCAGTGCATAAATACACCAAATTGTAACATGAAAATGTCCCAAATCATTTAGACAGACCCTAATTCCACAGTCTGAGGCCTAAAATGTATTCTATCCTTACCATCTTATTAAATAGTAGGGGTGCCGATAATACACTCCAAAATAAGCCTATGTCTCCTATTATCGTCACATAGAGAGAAAATGGCCTCCCATAGCATTGCAATTAATTGAAGAACATATTTCATTGACCCAGGGTACCCTGGGTCTCTGTGAGACGGTTTTCCAGAGTTTGGTCAGCTGACTTTGTTTTTTTCCCCCTGTGTTAGTGGGGACCTTCATGATGGGGGCATGAAGGAGTAGAATAACTTTATCGGGAGCCTTCCATAATACCAATGGGCATACCGGATTCGTAAAAGGCGACAAAACTTGAGGAGTCTCATGCCTTACTGCTGTGATCAGTCACGTAAGCTGTTTGGCAACCGCTGCCCATATGCGCGGGCCCGGGCCTTCTTGCTGGTGGTCTGGCAAGGGATTCCTTTTCAGTGAACCACGTCTGAGATATCAAAGGCCGTGGTTTGTCTGGCCCTGCCTACTATGGTACTAGCCCAGGTAGGTAGGGCCAGGCAAATAAAAGAACACTTGCTATCCTTCGAAAAGAGTAGGGGACGTGCCCCGGTAGCGGTTTTCTCCCTCACCTCATGGATGCGGTCATTCATTTCATAGATTCGATCAACCATAGATGCGGTCACTGCTGTATTGGGCATATAAATATCTGTCCTACTACTGCAAGGCAGACTACCACTATTTGTGGATGACTCCTTGCCAACTTGAGATGTCCCGTGAGGTACTTGATGTACGTCTGGACGTTAAACAAATCAATCAATCAATCAGTCAATCAAGCTGACTTTGAACTGTTCCCCTGCATTTGTTTTTTCATTATGAGATCGAAATAAAGACATGCATATAAATTGAAACAAACTGTACCTCCCTCTTTTTTTCAGTTTGTAAAATGAAAAAGAATTATACCGTAAAACCTCGCGTATAAGCCTAACTCGCGTATAAGCCGCACCCCGACTTTGGGCCGATCCTATAAGCCGCACCAGTGAGCTGATTATGGCGACTTTTATACTGTACTATAGTAGCAAAAACTAGCGTATAAGCCGCACCCTGACTCTGTGGCGATCCTATAAGCCGCACTAGCGATCTCATTCGCATACAAGCCGCGGCCTATACGCAAGGTTTTACGGTAGTAGAAAAACGCTCTTGAAAAAATGTCAAAAACTACCCGAAAACGGAGTCTGTGTGAACTAATGCTGAAGATAGGCCAGTGACTTTGAATCCTGACTTTAAAAGATGCACGTTCACACCAGGCTGGGACAATCATGGGTTTCTCAGGTCGCAATGAGAAACCACAACACTGTGTCATCTCACTGCTAAATTCAAGGGTTATCACACAGCACTGTGAAATCTCACCCCCCTGTAGGAAACCACACTGATGCTATTTCTAGCATATAAAATTATGGGAATACAACGTTTTAGCTTGTTTATTAATTATTTCTCATGAAATATACATTTGCTGTAGAGGCCCATTCAGATGTACCTAGCTGATAACATAATACATCACTGTAGACATTCATTTTCTGGAGCAAATGATGGTAAGCCTACAGCAAATTGGGTTTTCTCAATACCATCTCATAGGATTGTATGAAAATCGTCATTTTTTATTGTTAATATCCACACAATCAAATAATTGAAGTGAGCATTGAGAAAACAATTGTGTGTCCATTTATACATAATCTTGATTTTTATTTGGAATGAAGGAAATCCTTAGAAAATGTGAAAATGTGAAAATATATAATATGGGTGTGTTTCCAACAGGGGGGGGGATGAGATCTCACAGCGCTGTGTGAAAACCCCCCAATTTAGCAGTGAGATAGCACAGTGCTGTGGTTTCTCACTGCGACCTGAGAAACCCATGATTTTCCCAGCCTGACACAGACTTCCTATACCTGCAATGCTAAATCCGAGGTGAGACGAAAATATGATACGCTTCCTGCAACAAAATAATACCTTGCGGGGGTACTCACAGACACATCTGACAGCCTTTGCAGTCGCCACCCAGCCTTTCTTTGCAAAATTGTACCACCCATATATTCGCCGTTTATCGTCCGATCGACTCGCTTTTTGGTAGGGACAGAAGGCGGTATATGCCCGCAGCCTGCAACTGTCGCCCACACTCACCTGCACACCCACACCCACCTGCTCTCCCACACCCACCTGCTCACCCACACCCACATGCTGGCCTGAATGGGAATAACATACAATGTCATGTATGACACATGACTTGAGGGTACTTTTTAACAAGGAATTCATTTCTGATGCCAGAATTGACCAATGAATGATTATAAGGGAGTACCATATCTAAGTACATGATAAGCTACAGATTCAGCTTACCCTGAGAAATAAATTTCAGTTTCCCAACGTTCATTGAAACATTATATTGGATAAATATTTCGATATACTGGAATATTATACATCTTTCAAAAAGCCCTGGGTCACTTGTGATGTATATCACACAATCCATCTTTATGTATTATGTCAGAAAAAAACGTCTACAAGGCTCCCTATAAATTATTTGATGTTATTGGACGGAGCATACATTTTTTGTCAAAATATATTATTTTTCTGTTCCTCATAAATGCTATACAATAAATTTCCTCATTATATATTTTTTAACCTAATTTGACATTTGTATATAAGTCATATGGTATGGGTCTAATCGTTTTAAGGGATACCGAAAAATTGTGACTAAACAGTTCACGTTGGTATTGATAGTCAAATATAGATGTAGGGTTGATTCAGCTAAAGTGGGACATCAGGTAAAGTGATTAACATTAAGGCTGTTTTTAGAGGTTATTTTCTTTCCTGGGTGTCAATTTTTTTCTTAGAAATATATGTTTGACCTCTCTTAAACCCGCAGATCTTACTGCACGTCAAGTAACAGTCAGAGTGCAGTCGAGACAGGTACTCAGCTCTATATATAGGGGCGCTGGGCCTTTAACTGTACCTATCTCATCAAAATTAAGACGTAATTATACCTTCTAAATTTCAACATGATATGGCTGGAAACTTTTTACTGCTATAAATTCGGAAGTACATAAGAAAAAGTACAATTATTTGTTAGTAGTGGTATTAAAAATGATATTGCGAAATGTAGGTATATAATAGATACATATATTGTTTCTTTACATCTTGATATTTTTTATTAGTCAGATATTGAAATGAAGTACACTGAGACCTTAAATGCAAGTGTCCCACTTTAGCTGAAGGTTAAGTGGGACACTATGTTAATCCCCTTTCTCAGAGTAGCATTACCCGATATGCCCATTTTTTGATTTATAATGAGAAGACATATCATTTTTCATTACAATACTTAGTTGTGTAAAAAATACAAAATTATTAAGTATAACAGCCAGAATAGGGCTTTGTTAGTGATCCAGATTGTGGTTTATCTAGTGACTTAACTCATGATCATAATTTAGATGAGCGAACCATTGACTTCCATCAGCGATCCATTAACTTCCATCATGATTTAGATAATTATCGTAAGATTTCTTACCTTTAATGATTTTTAATCATACATTATGATGTTGAATGGTAAAATCTGTAGCAAATTCATTTAGAATTTGTATTTGATATAGATTGAGGCTAAAACCATAGAAATCATTCACCAATACTACTTTCTCACATTTTGTAGAAATTATTGCCATTTATTGTTATAGGAATTGATATTCCCCGGAAATGCTTCTGCATTACTACCTCATCAAAAAAACATTTCGTTTCGGATGCTTACAATTAAGAGTATGAGATATATATATAATTGTGCATAAAATGAATTAGCACTTTGTAAAAATAATTTGAGGATAGAGATTCAGTTAAGTACAAATAATTATGTTGTCATGTGACATAATGCAGTGTAGCTAGTCCACAGTTAGGCCCACATGCACAGTATTTTGGCAGTTTTACATTTATACTCTGTGTACTTGATTCATTCCTGCAAAGAGCCCTACATAAATTTCCTTAATGTTTTTGATGTAGTGCATCAAAATATATTGGCCTATCTCACCTTCAAAAATTGCCATTCACCATTTTTGTCATATGGATTATAAAGCATGGGGGTCAGTTCTTATCAATTGTCCCACTTTACATGTCCCACTTTACCAAAAATACAAGGATACCAAATGTGTGAATGGTACTTAAAGTCAGAGTATGGCTTAGGTGTCCCACTTTACATGAATCAACCCTAATGGCTTTTTTTCTTCCCAGTAAACAAATAACGTTATACACCATTTTATAACGTTATATAACGCTATATGTCAACGTTTTTCTAAGGCTCTTTATTATGGAATAACATTATGTAAAGTTTAAAACGTTATTTTGACGTAAAATAACGTTTTCTTGTTAGCTGGGTATAGGTGCCGAAAATACAAGCCAGGTGCCGATAATACAAGCCTAAAATAGCTCATAAATATTGATTAGGGCCTATAGCCCCCTTAAAAAATATAGCAAAGTGGGGCAATGCAGTAGAAAAGTAGCGAAAATGAACATTCTCCATACATAGGGTATTTAAGAATTAATATATGAAAAAATAAACTTCTGATTTGAAAATTCATCTTAAACTGCCGACAATAGGGCCCTCTCTAGGCCCCCCATGGGGTTTTTTCAATGTGCTAAATCCATTTCCAAGCGGAAACATCATTTTCGAGAAACGTTTCTATTTCTAAATTGGCGTTGAAAATAAAAAGTATGAATAATAGGCCCCCTATGGCAAATAGCAAACGGAAAATGCCAATTCATAAATAGGGGGTCTTTTTCAGCCAAATCTCCGTGGCAAGTAGAAAGGGGGGGGGGGGTATCATCTCAATGAATAAAACAAAAAAGGGCAAAATTCTGACCCCTTCAGGTGTGTGTAAGGCCTCTGAACATATATTTGCATGGCAATTTCGGCGACCTTTTCATTAGCTTATCAGAAAGTGGAGATATCCCCTGGAGGGTGGTATTTGTAGAGGAAAAAGGGTGTGTTTATAAGCTGAAAAAGTCTGCATTTTGAAAAAAGGGGGTGTTTTCACAGGCCAAAATGTCTGTGTTTTTATGCTAAAAGGGGGTCATTCTACACCCAATGTATTGATTTTATCGAGGTTCCATGTTCGCTGGTCCCCCGTCCATTATCAAAGACAAAGGTCCCTAGCGCCGGGTCACTCTCCATCTTTGGCAAAGTTCAAAACATGTGTACAGGAGAGTGTACGTCGCGGATGTGCTTTTCACCAAAATCCCCCTCACCAAGGGTCAATTTTCACCAAAATCCCCCTCACCAAGGGTCACTTTTCGGAGATTTCAACAAAATCCCACCAAAAAGGGTCACATTTTGCCAAAATTCTTTGCAGCAAGGGTCACTTTTGACCAAAATTCTTGCACAAAGGCCGACTCCTCGGGGAAAATTGCTAAAACCTAGGCAGTTTTGTCCAAAATCCCCCTCAGCAAGGGTCACTTTTGACCAAAATCCCCCTCACCAAGGGTCACTTCTGACCAAAACCCCCTCACCAAGGGTAAGGGTTGTCAAAGGGCCAGCCGCACACCCTTGTCAAAAACAAATTTCAGCGACTTTCCGACCTGAGGGTGGCTGCAGATGGGTCAAAAGCGACCTGGCGACCTGGGCCGTTTTGGAGGCGACTTTCGACCTAATGCAATAATAAAAGTGACCTGGCGACTTTTATACAAAATTGACAATATTTAGGGGGTCTAGAAAAGCGAATTTGTGACCTGGACCCCTTAATTTCGGCGACTTTCCGACCTCAGGGGTGGACCCCTCTGCACCCCCCTGAGGGGGGGGGACCCCTCTGCGGCCCGGGCTGCGGCTCCCCTAGATAGCCATCACTGTAAAAAAAATGTCGTCAAAATGACGTTGAATCACCGGCAACTTTTGGGACATAACTTTCACCGTTTTTTTAACGGTGACGGTCACCGTTAATTTTACGCAGAATCACTGTTCATTTTACACAGAATCACTGTTCATTTTATGTTGAATCACCGTTAATTTTACGTTAAATCAGCATTAATAGATTCACAGTAGGGGAGACCGGGGCTAGTTGAAACACGGGGTCAGTTGAAACACAAGCTGTATAATAGAGGCAACATGTGTTTGGATTGATTTTCTTGATTCTCATGTGAACTTATTGTTATTTTTATCACCAGTGAAAAAATCAGAAAGATATTAGCTAGATTTTTTTATATATGGCCCAAACCATCTATAAATCATGTTTTTTTATCAAAAAAGTGAAATTTCAGAAATTGAGTTTTCTTCTTCTCAGAACTTTAGTTTTTAAGGTATCCGTCTAATTTAACTTTCATATCATTAACCATGTATACTGGAATCACATATATTATAATGAATATATTAGCATAAAGTGAAATCAATGTCTAAGGGGACAGCACTATGCTATGTGGTGTGGGGCCGGTTGAAACAATTTTGTCGGGGTTAGTTGAAACAAATTCACTGGAGGCATATACGCCCCCTATACGCCAGTTACCACCCAACTGCACCTTTCAGCTTTAGTTGCAGCTGTGCATATGTGCAGGTACACAGTGGATTATATTCACACCACCATAGGTGCAGAATTTGTGTATAATTTCTGCAATAAATGTCATTTTAACCCAAATTGGATCTGGGGCTAGTTGAAACACCTGTGGGGCAAGTTGAAACATAATTGTTCAAAAATGTTTAAACCAACCCCTATTAAAATTGGGTGAAATCTTGTGTTTCAACTGACCCCGCCTGGGGTCTGTTGAAACACAAATTATGACTGATTGTGACAATAAGAGTATCATGAATCAAATATAAACTTTTCTATATTAGAATTGATGCTACTTCGGGGCATTATTCCAGCCATAGAAAGTTGCATAAAGGTGAAATCATTCATGTAAAAAATTGATTTTCACTAAAAATGTTTCAACTGACCCCAAACATATTTTTGGAAAAAAAAAATTTGCACCATCAAACTTTGGAAGCAGAAATCTTAACATGTACTCATAGCCGAGAGTAATTCTTCCTGTGGATTTATTTATTAATGAGTGGATCTACAAGGTAACTGTTTCAATTATTACCTATTTTTAAGATTTCTTCTCATTATCATTCTTTCTTTCTGAATCTGAAGAAATAACATTTGTGTTTCAACTGACCCCAGCTGTGTTTCAACTAGCCCCGGTTTGGGGCTAGTTGAAACAAATCAAATAAATGGAATTTATTCCTATAAATATTGAAATGAAATGCAAATAAAATAGTGGTGCACATAGTACAATAGGTTGTTTTTGACTTCCCCCCAAAAAAACTGTTGAAAATTTTAACTATATAGGAAAAAATCCGAAATTGCTTCATGTGTTTCAACTAGCCCCGGTCTCCCCTATTCAAATATACAGAAAATATTCGATAAGCCTCACAGGGAGCCTGATTATGGTGACTTTAGTTACTGTAGCATACATCTAAAAACTTACGGATAAGCCATACTTTGACTTTGTCCTTATCCTATACACACCACTGACGATCTGACTTGCATACTAGCCCTAGCCTATACGAGAGGTTTTACTCTATAGGATTGATACAAGGCAGAGTTTCCAGAGGTGAGGATATATGCATAGTATATTACCACAAAATGGGTGTATAGATCCAGACAGCTACTTTCTTCTGGATATCATCAAGTGATCATGGTATTTTGTCAAACCTATCACAAGATTGAATTGTTAAATTGCCAAACATATAGATTGATTGAAAATTACCATTATTTCAACATGTATACTCCACTTCAAGGGCTAACACTCTGAAGAAAAATCTTCTTACAAACCAGGCCACCTATCTATGGCAAGATCCACTATATGTGGCTCCCTCTGGGATTTGACATTAGAAGGTGAATTTACGTTGAATCATTGTAATCCAAACCAGGTTAACATTAAACAAGGATCCACTGTGAAATGGCTGATATTTACGGTGCTTCATTGTATTCCAAATAACGGTGAATCAGCGTTAAATTTTACAGAGTGAATCTGTAAAAAGTACATCTATTTTTTACAGTGCAGGACCTGCGGCCTGCGAGTTAGCCCCAGCACCCGCGCGGTACCAGCGAAGGTTCCATGCAGATAAAGCCGGGGGGGGGGGGGGGGACACTCAATTTTATATTGACACGGGTGTGCGGCTGGACCTCTGACAACCCTGGTGAGAGGGATTTTTGTAAAAAGTGCCTAGGTTTTTGGTTTTTAAAGCGGCAAAATTACCCTTGGTTAGAGGGATTTTTATGAAAAGTGCCTAGGTTGATGTTTTTTAAAGCGGATAAATTACCCTTGGTTAGAGGAATTTTGGTCAAAAGTGACTTTGTTTTAAAGAATTTTGGCAGAAAGTCTGATAGATGACCTTTGTTTAGAGGGGTTGTGTTGAATTCACAGAAAGGTGACCCTTGGTGAGAGGGATTTTGGTGAAAAGTGACCCTTGGTGAGAGGGATTTTCTCAGAAACAGACCCTTGGACGCTTGGTGAGAGGGATTTTGTGGACAACGTGACCCTTGGTGAGAGGGATTTTCCTCAAAAACTACCCTTGCCAGCCGCACACCCGTGTATACAATATATAGGCCCCCAGTAGGCTAAGTGTTCCCCCCGGGAGATAAAGACAAAAGGACTGACTCCTGCTTCCATCGTGACAAGGAAGGCGCCAACTAATGACGTCACTTTAATAACCGGAAGTGACATGAACGCTGGCTATATTTTCCCGTGTCGGACAATCTCATTTTTCAACACAAAGTCGGTGGTATAAGGGGGGTAGGCCATAGGCCTATTTCAAACCCCATAACATGGATGGTGTTGTTTTATAGGTAGGCTATAAGAGTGCAGGGACTGGGCCTGAGGCTGCCAAATTCCGGCTGTTCGCAGCGCAAGCGCTTTAAATAATTCGTCATGTTTTCCCGCGCTGGCCAAACACCATACCGTCTTCCTACAGTAAATTTGCGTCTTCTGAGCGTCCGTTCAGATGACGTAGGCACAGGTGGTCCGTATTATCGCCCAGTTCCGCGTGGCCTGACGGATGACATCGACATCGACGTGTATTTTCAGCACTTTGTTGGCCTACATTGTTTGGGAAATAGGCCTCATAAGGCAAATGCACAAAGGCCACGGAGATTCGTTTTACCCGGGTAACAACACGGTAACGCATCTTCTTTTCCAGTAGACCCTCTATCGGCCCTCTGCCTGGGGCCCTCTGTCTTTGTGCAGATTTGGAAAATGCCGTCCATCGATGATCGAGCACGATCGAGAAGGCCTCATCCAGAGATCATGTGAGGTTAAGCACCGTTAGCAGTTTAACGTTCTGGAAAGGTGGGTTTAATACTTACCTTAGTAGAGCACCGGGTCCGCGATTTTCCCTTCAAATAGGAATACGACTATAAAGAATAGCTCATTACAGCTCAGATTCAATGAGAAAATCGTATTCCAGCCGATTATGGCTTTACTTTAGGCCCCCCCAGGCAGGATCCATGGCCGCCTGCCGCCTGCGCGCCCCCCTATTTTTCTGTACATTTTAATCTAGATGGTTCAACACCCCCAATGCTGTAGGTAGTACAGCTGTCCCCCTTTCCAAAATTCCTGGATCCGCCACTGCTTTGGTGGGGATAAAAATCCACCAAAATAGGGGGGGTAGATGGGGGGGGGGTCCCCATGTCGCATGTCGATTTTAAGAAATGGCCATGTCACATGTCACTAAGGAAAAAGCCATGTCACTAGTGTCACTAATGGGGAAATTTAGGGGCGCCGTAATTGATATGATTTGGGCTTTTGGGGCCGTAGGCGCCAGGAAATTTTTTAATTCGGCTACCCACAAGGACGGAATTTGAAGAAAGAATTGGGTAGCATACTTTACACTAAATGAGAATTTTTACTATTCATGTCACTAAGCCCCATGTCATATGTCGATTTTAAGAAATGGCCATGTCACATGTCACTTAAATGGCCATGTCCCATGTCGATTTTAAGAAATTGCCATGTCGCCATGTCGATTTTAAGAAATTGCCATGTCGCCATGTCGATTTTAGGGGTCGATACCCATAAAATACCCGCCTTTTGTCGGGATGACCCCCTAAAATGTGAAGAAATCAGACCCAGGGTTCCCACGTGTCATGGAAAGTCGTGGAATGTCATGGAATTTGAAAGTTGTCTGGAAAGTCATGGAATGTCATGGAATTTTGAAAAAAATTGCTGTGTGTCATGGAATATCACGGAATTTGAAAATAATGGAATTAATAGTACAAAATCTCCCAGAATGTACCATTTGCTTTCTAGATTTTCGAAATTTTCTCGGGGACCAAGCCCCCGACCTCTGCAAAAATGTCATGGAAAACGAGATTTTTGTCATGGAATGTCATGGTATTCAGACAGATTTTTTTTGTGGGAACCCTGCAGACCTCTTATATTTGGACACCACACTACATTGACCAAAACTAGACCCCTTTTTTTCTAGGATATCATAAATTTGCCAAAACTAGACCCCTTTTAGCAGTATACCGCCAAAAAATCGCCAAATTTGGACCACTTTTACCGGGATACCACCATCAATTCGGACCAATTTCTCCCAAAATATACCCCTTATTTTTAGGGCCTAGAGTAAAGGAGGGTAGGGTAAATGTGGGTAATTATATCGCTCATGTGGCACATTTTTCAATATTTTTTTGAATTTTGGCACATTATTATTTAGAATAATTTTAGTGCATTTCATTTACCTGGAAGGCGTTTCACCATATCTTTATATAAAAACCAACATCCGGCCGAAAGATGCGGTCAAGATACGGACAAAATATAACCTAAGCTAATTTTCCGTTTCTTTTGACCCTACGGATACCCTCCTTATCTTTTTTTTTACAAAATATCAACATACAACCCTGCTCTGCTGTATGTGGGACTCGAACATGCAGCCCTCCGTATGTTTTGCGTCGCATGTACTTCTTGTCACCTGCCGCTTTTGAATTTTGCGCCATCGACCAGGCTACATACGGGGGAATACCCGGGGATTCCGTATCTGACGTCATACACACGTGACTTGTGGGCGCCGCCATTTGCAATTTCCGGATAGTAAACACAGAGTGAGGCAAGCGTGCGGAAAGCGATCAACAGGAACAACACAACATGGGCAGAGGGCACAAAAGGGTAAGTATGACATGTCCTTCCTGTGGCATCAGATAGCTGTGATAACGTAGATTGCAGCAATGTACTTTGTGAGGCGTGTTATTCTAATTTTAATACATGAACATCGCCCGCAAAGTAGCCGGTCCGGTTTCCCGCTTTGCGTAGATGCAACTCAGATTCTACCGGTACTCGTTCTATGCACCCCAAATAGCTGTGGCAATCAAATATATATGGGTTAATGACATACAACTGTCCCCCTTACCCTCCCACATGATACATTATACATTAAAAATAGCATTTTCCATGCATTCAGGACGATGAAAGTACATCAGAGGAGGGGGGGACTGAGAGCCAAACCCCCACTACCAAATGTCAAGCAGAATCCAAACCAAATGGCCGCTCTTTCAAGGGCCTTTTAGGCAATTTGGATGTGCTCTCCTGCTGGGCACAAACCAAAAATTAACGGGGCAGCCTCCTTTCCCTATCTTTCATGTATGTATCATATATATATATCTAAACAAAACCACAATACTTGTTGTCCACTTGAGTACAATGTTATTACTAGAATGCATTTTAATAGTTGACTATGTCTCACCAAAATGGTGCAGGTCTGGGACTTCATGGCGTCTATATGACACAATGGCGTCTATATGACACAGTAACACTTCAGGGCTATCATTTCCCATCTTTTTGACATCTAATCATTTTCAAGTCATATATCATATAGCCCAACTATAACATTACCCACATGTAAAATTTCACGATCCTAACAGTATTATGCTCATGAGAAACACACAATTAGGGTGGAAAAGGTGTCTATATGACACCATGGCGTCTATATGACACACCAACATTTTGGACTATATTTCCCACCCTCATTTTATTTAATTATTTCCAAATCATACATTATATAGCCCCACTAAAATATTATCCACATGTGACATATGATGATTCTTTGAGTGTTATAGTCAACAGTAATGCAGTATTAGATTGCAAAAGGCGTCTATATGACACAATGGCGTCTATGTGACATAGTAGCATTTCAAGACTATATTTCTGACCCTTCTTGTATTTGGTTATTTCCAAGTCATGTAGTATATTGGCCCACTAAAACGTTAACCACATGTGAAATATCATGACACTAACAGTGCTTTAGTCAGAAGAAATACAGTATTGGGATGGAAAGGTATCTATATGACATGATGGCGTCTATATGACATGATGGCTTCTATATGACATGATGGTGTCTATTATGACAAGGTGTCATATCTAGATCTATATCTTTGATTCTTATCATATCTCTAATTTGTTTCAATGCATGCACTACTAAAACACTAGTCATGTGTCAAATATTATGTCCTACCATCTTTAGCACCAAGTAGGGGGTTGAAGAGTGGCGTCTATATGACATGATGGCGTCTATATGACATGATGGCGTCTATATGACAAGATGAAATAGGAGCTTCAATATGACTTTAGTAAGAACCTATGCATCTGCTTGGGATCATGTATCATACCTACATGTAGGGAAGGGTTTCTGCTAGTATTTACACGATTACTAATCAACATAGGACAATCTGGATAGATGCAATAAAACTGCAAAGTTGCATAACAGAAAAAACACAAAAAAACATGAAAAAAAAGTTGCCCCCCTTATTCTGCATCTTTTAGCAGGCTTTAGCTTTTACCTTTTATATTACACTAAATAATATAGATGTACCCTCATTTCGCAATAAAATTACACAAGCCATAGTGGATTTCTTTTTAATTATAGAGGAATTTGCATTAGCATGTCATATAGACACCACTAATCACTACATCTCATGTTTGGATGGTTACCATGACAACCATGTACATACTTAATAAAAGTGAAGTCCGATGCATGACACCCAAAGACCTTTAGTTTACCCAAAAAAAAGGATTAGGTTCTATCGCAATGAAAAAAAAATCTCAATCTCTGTCTCAGACCTGCATCGTTTTCATGAGACATAGTCAGTTATTTTACTTTGTTTGTATCTGAATGACATGTCTGACGCGGTATTAATTTTATTTTGCAGCCACCCCCCGGCAAGAATGACCCCGAATTTGAGTCGTCCGACGATGAAGATGAGCTCAAACCGACCGACTTCGAGGGAGATGGGGGGGATCAAGCCATATCGTATATCTTGGCTCTGATAAAATGTAACAGGGAAAAAAATGCTCGTGGTAAAGGGAAGGCCCCATCCAGCGAGCACCCTTTGAATGGTGGCCCTCATACAGCAGTTCCAAAAAAAAGGAAGAGACAGAGTGATGATCCCACCTACATACCCTGGGATAATGCTAGGACATCTTTTTGGTTAGCCAATTTGGCGATTTAATGCCAATTTTGATTAGCCAAACTCAATACAACTTAGCCAAACATGTATGGATTTTAAACGTCCAAGTGTATGATACTTGATAAAAGAGCATTAAATTCTTAAATTCATCAGATAAGACTTTATGTCCCCAAGGGTCAGCCAATCACTTAGCATCTGATCACTACCTCAGACCTCCCATTTTTTTCTAGTTTAAGTATTTAACATTAAACATTTCTACAACAATTGATACCTACACTCGGCCTATACCCCTACCCTCCTGCAGTAATGAAGATTGTCATGGAAATAATTGCACATTACCTTTACAGGAAGGGTTCCTAGTGCTATTGTTTGTATGACATTATACCCTAGCTGTACTGAGTTGTTACCAAACTATACACATTGTTTTTCCTGCTAATCCATCTGCCTTCAGCCAGCCTCAATTTCCCAGTTCGCTTTATACTAATAACACCCCCTCTTCACTAACAGACTTAGAAGTTACAAAGAATCACGTTTACTAAAGGCACATGAAACAATGGGGGAGGGGGTACCTAGTATGTCCTAGTATTCCAACAGATCTACATAACCCTAGGGCATTCCTCTTAGCCAATTTGGCGAATTATCATGTAGTTCCATTAGCCAAAATGAGCTATGATTCGCCATTGGCGATTTGGCGAGTGGCTAGCATTATCCCAGATACCACCTACACCAGCACCTGTCCAGCCGGTCTACATGGAGGAGCCCACTGCCCCCACTCCCAAATGTGGTAGGGGAGGAAAGGGCCGTGGTAAGGGGCTGGGTGCAAAAAATGTTGTTAACGAGTCTGGCGTCCGGCTCAGGTGGAAATACCTCAAAGGCAGGTCGGGGCAAAAGTGAGCACTGGAGGCCGGACGAATTGGAAGCGTTGATAAAGGGGGCGAACCATTTAAAGCCTGTGTTGAAGGGACGTTTCAAGCACGCCAGTGACGGGGTCGCGTTAAAAAAGCTGGCTTGGAGTGAGCTTGTTGGTGAGTATTGAAAAAATATTAGTAACATTCCTTTGAACTGCACACCAGCTATGTCACCTGTATACCGTATCAATTGCATGTGTTGTATGTATATCCTGTATGTACCCTTCCCCTATTTTGTACCAACTGTATCCTTTCTCACTGTACTATGTTCCACTGACCTATATGCCATTACAAGCACAGCACAACATATGTAGATTATATTAAATTTGTCTCCTTCTATTAGCAGACTATGTCGCAGCTAACGGGGGGAGAGACAGGGAAGTCACCAAGTGTCAGGGCAAGCTAAAGTACTTCGTTCAGGAGAGCAAGAAGATGGTATGTTGTCCCTTTTTCTTTGGTTATATATGTTGTGTTTTAAATGTGTTAGATTTTTTTATTTTTATGAACGAGAGGTAGAAAAGATAAATCAACATTTGGTGTAACAAATAATGCCTTTTTTTCAAATCCAGTTATATTCTGAGCTGTACTACCTACAGTTGAACCACACGTTCCTCTATATGTATTAAATGTTATTTATGTTTATATTTATAGCGTCAAGTGATTGACATGAAATACAAAACGGGTAGTGGCCAACGCGACAAAAAGGACAACATGAATGAACTGGAGCAGGCCGCATGCGATTACGCTGGAAAAGAAGTGATACTAGGTGAGGATTGAGCCAAACCCTAACATATAATTCCTTGCTGTATAATTTACCTAAAGTGCTCTGTTTTCATTTCTGTTCATATAGTCTGTATCATTATTTTAAATACAACGACATATAACATGTGTCACCCGTGGTACAGCTTATGACAACACAGTTTCAATGAAATGATTTATTTTACTCTGCTACAGGGATTGAAGGGATGCAGCCACCTTGTGTCAAGAGGGGAGGGCGCCCACTTTCCGTCTCGTGCTATGATCCTAACAGAGCCACGAAGGAAGACTATGTAGCTATGGCTTTGCCATCCTCGGCCTTGGCAGCGATTGCGGAGGGAGATATGCTGAGGGACGATGAGGGTGAGTTATATTTGAATGTTTAAACAAAAAAAACAAAACAGAGATAGGTCAATTCATGTATTTCCCCTATGTTATACATCACCTATGTTGGGTATACAACTCTAAATACATTGAAATAAAAGGAGAGAATCACATGCTTTTTATCCGTAGTATTTCATCCAATGATTCATTCAGAAATGGTTGCTCATGTATATTATATGTGTGCTGTTAAAATACGGTATGTACATGCCCAAAATACCCACAAAATATATACCTACCTGTGAAGATTTAGTTTCTGCACATGGATATTGTGGAGTACGCTGTAAATATGATACAATATATACTAACTGTGTGTCGGTTAACTGAGAAGTTATGATGTATAACATATCTTGTTCCACCAACAGAGGAAGAGACGGCCGCTGCGGAGGAAAGTTCAGACCAGGAGGAGTATAACGATCTTCCAGACCCACCGCCCGCTGCTATGCAAGCCGAGCCGAACGATGTGTCTACTGCAGAAGCATACAACGCCATATTCGGTGATCAAGACCAGTCTCCCATTCAACGTATATCCCGCAGAGACATGTTAGATTTAGTCGCTAGAATCAATGCCAAAACAGCAGATCCAGAAAGCAGCAAAAAGAAAAAAGTTTCCAAAACTGAATCCATTCTTATGTTGACGGGAAGAACCACCAGAGAGTCGCAATTGGCTATGGCAATTAAGTCTCTCGAATTAAAAGTTGTGCCTCCCAAAACAGACCAGCCAGAGCATGCAGTGCTTCCAAAGGCTACTGCTAAACCTTCTGCTAAGCCTACTGCTCAGCCTACTGCTCACGCTACTGCTCAGCCTACTGCTCATGCTACTGCTCAGCCTGGTCCAAGCATGCAGAAGAAACCTGAACGTGTACGGGGGAGGAGACCATCTTTCTCTTCTATCTTGAATGAGGAAGAGATTGATTTAACTTCTCAACACTCTTCTCCGGGGCCCGTATCACATGTGGACACGGATGACCCTAACAAGAAGCATTACACAGAGGAGGAGGTAGCCCAGATCATACATTTGGCGCTGAAAGGCAACTATGAAACCAGTACCCCCAAACACAACAACCCCCCTCCAGACCCTGTTCTCCCAGACCCTGTAGAACTTGAAGAAGAGGAAATAGAACCTGAATTTGTGCCGCTTAAAACCCCACAGAACGCTCCTGCGTTGTCCCGTATACAACGGACAGCATCTTCTAACCGGAAAGCTTTATTCAAATCTTTTACGGAGGATTAGAGTGACGCTATAAGAAAAGAAATGGAAAAAGTCACACTGGCTTTCAGAGATAACCTGAAGACGATGGCGGATGATCAGGCCACTTCACAGTGCGTACTCCATGTCCCGTGAGGTACTTGATGTACGTCTGGACGTTAAACAAATCAATCAATCAATCAATCAAATGTACTCCATGACCGTAATTCCGAATTACAGTCATACAAGATGGCGGCTGCAAGTGAGTTCAGTCTATTTCTTCTCCAGTCTACTGTATGAAATGTATAACATATTGAAGGCTGCTTTTTGACCAGGCTATAGTTTATATGGCAATGCTACTGACCCAACACTCGGATCTTGTTCATATGTACTGATTTATGCATAAATCAGCCATTTAGAGCTGGTGGGTATGACCGTAATTCAGTTTGCATCAAAACATGGTATGACTGTAATTCACCTCAGGTATGACCGTAATTCTGTCAGTTCGTGGCCAGTTGAAGTCATATTTCTGGCTTTATAATGCCATGTTCAGTGTCCCCATATATGAGACATGTGCCCAGGAGTAATAGGACATCTCCTCTCCCTATAAGTTTCAACCAAACATCCTTAGAGAACAAAATGCCAACCATGTGGTCAGGTATGACCGTAATTCACACAGTATGACCGTAATTCACACAGTATGACCGTAATTCACACTTACAAATAGAGTATGACCGTAATTCAGTATCAATTGTCAGTCACACAATATTCCCATTACTTTCCTTCTGGCAGTTGCCTGTATCTTTCAGGTAGAACAAATTTCCCCGATCTTGTGTACACACAGAAGGAACTAGAATGTTGTAGATGCAGGGAAAGATGGGAAAAAAAGGGAATCACAATACAATGTATCTTAAAATGGCCCCTATTCCCCAATGGTACAGAAACGCAACGCATGGCATCAGTAGAAAGAGTGTGACCATTGTCTATAACGTTATAACGTATATCGTATTAACAGACATGTGCCCCTACATGGGTAAAAATCGACACGGGCGACACGGCCCTATTAAAAATTGACACAGGCGACACGGCACTTTTAAAAATCGACCTACATATAATCGACATGGCGACACAGCTGTTCTGCTAAAAATCGACACGGCGACACGGTCAAAATCGTGAGCACCCATGTAGAGGCACAGACATGGCACACTCTAATTAATTCTATTCCTTTCAAAATAACCCCATCATAATTCTTTTGTATTAGGAGAGCATTCCACTGAATTACGGTCATACTTTTTGATAGAATTACGGTCATACCTGACAGTCTCATGACAGAATTACGGTCATACCATTGCCTGAATTACGGTCATACCATCCAGCTCTAAATGGCTGATTTATGCATAAACCAGTATATATGAACAAGATCTGAGTGTTGGGTCAGTAGCATTGTCATATATACTACAGCCTGGCCAAAAAGCAGCCTTCAATATGTTATACATTTCATACAATGGACTGGAGAAGAAATAGACTGAACTCTCCTGCAGCCGCCATCTTGTATGACCGTAATTCGGAATTACGGTCATGGAGTACGCACTGTGCACTTGCCATCAGGATATGGCCAGGTGTAACCGGGAGATGAGAGACAGCGCTAGAAGTGTCATGACGGCTGTATCTGACAATGCCAAGCAAATAGCAGAGGGACTGAAACAGCAAAAAGACCAGCTGGATAGCTGGAGTACAGACTTATCTGAGAAAACCGCTGAGAACAACGACAAGTTCATTTTAATTACGGAGAAGCTGTCGGATCACATACTGGCAAAACAGGCCGCAAAGGTCAAACAGATGGACTTAGTAAGAGGTGCTATTACCAATACGGGTGTCCGTATTGCGAAAGCTGAGGAAACAATGATGGCAGGCGTGGTTGGTATGGTGGACAGTCTCACTACTCTAGCCACCAGCATTAAGGACTTGATGGGCGACGTGCATAACGTTACAACTCAGCACAAAGAGGAGAGCAAGAGAGCCAACTCTGCTCTGACTTTGATGACCAGGAACTTTGAGCTACTCGCTGTGGCTCAGGGGAAGCTTAACCGGGCACATGTGGTGAACTCTGTCATAGCATGTAAGTATAACATATGTCATGCAGCTTACTATATAAATGCTCTGCTTCTCTAATTCAGCACATATCAAGCAAGCGGCACATCATGACATTCTAAAATGTTTTTATCTCTCCAAATAAATCAAGGATAAGTCTAAATGCAGCAAATTGTGATAGAATTAAAATTTATTTGTTTCCAGCGGTACCTAAATGTATATTTGTAATTCTTTTCTCAGTGAATAAAAGCAGCATGGAGGAACCAGAGGAGGAGGATGACAACAGAAACCGGGTACCGTCTACCTCAAACATGACAGCTACTTTGACGCATCCCGAGCCACCCAAAGAGGGAGAGGTGGTAAACTTCCTGTCTTCCCCCAAAGCCCCACCTTCATCCCACAAAATGTGTTGTAAACGCTCAAGGTAGGGACGACATATACCATGTCTTTCTTTGGATTTGTTAGGGTATATTTCTGTATGTATGTACAGTACCGTAAAATGCAAAACATATGAATGTAATATCGACATGTGGTAACACTGTATATTTTAATACCATTTCCCTTTTTCCTTGATATATTTAGATCCATATATGAACGCTAACAACAAGGCAGAATATTAGAACATGTATTTCAGGTGTATGTCTGTTTAGCCATTTCCTCAAAATATGAATTGAATTTTAACAACTGGTGCCACGGTATATGGTACTACCATTTGTTTTTTCCCTTGATATATTATAAACATGTGTCAGGAAGAAAAAAACAGGCAAAATATTTTAAAATGTACATGTTAATCTCTCCTTCACTTTGCTTTACATCATAATTTTTAATTATTTTTAGTGATACAGACGGAGGACGTAAATTCCGATACTGGACTGCCAGAGTATCAGGTGCTGAACAAGGACAATGTCGTCCTCATACAAGAAGTCGCGGACGACGTAGAGCACAATATGCAACAGGCTGTCACAGAAGAAGACCATGTGGACATGGTTCTTGGTTTAGCGTCTGCTGAGGAAAGCGAGAGCGAAGTTACCACTATACCCAAAAGATCCACCAGGGTTAAAACTAGAAAAAGTGCTAAGTGAAGCTGGGCGCACTGAGTGCAACTATAAAACATTTAAAACATGGGGTTGCATACCAGACTTTCTACCATACTTCATATCATAACTGTTCATGTTGCTCTAATAGAGCGGTTTATATTTTACGTTGACACTGTTGGTACAGGATATGTTTAAATACTGTATGTGATGTGATTCATGTTGTAACATAAGACAGTTCACTGCTTGTCGTGTTTGACAGCCTCCGGGTTAAAGAACCTGCTGATGTACTCTTTACGCATTTTATTGAAAGGGACGCGTTCTCCCACTGCCACGTTCACGGGCTGCTCGACAGGTTCTTTATATCCAACGAAGGAATCCTTAGCGTAGAATCCTTAGCGTTTTAGCACAGTTGTTCAGTGCTACACACGCCTCGATGATGCGCCCAGCTCGTACGGGGTCGTGGAAGAGATATCCTCAACTTGTATCTAGACACCTGACCAAGTAGATACATTATTATAGCACAAAGTATTAGGGTATAATATAGTGAGACATATCAGGTATGGTGCTATGTGATTGTATTTTAAGATGTATATTGTAGTATTACATCAATACGACATGAAGGTGGGCAGCATGTATCCAGGTATATGTATTAGATAAAGGACAACTGGACATGCTTTTTCCATGAACCCACTGCTACACAGTGATAATACGAGGTGTTGTATAAAGAGGAGATGATTGGGCAGTGGGTATGTGGGACAAACCTGGCCAGGTGTGGTGTATCTCACTTGACCCAGGGTTATACAATATAGCCTAAGTGTGAAACCTTTGTATCAGCCGTCCACCCTGCGTTAAGATATAACAGGCAACATGTTAAGTGATATTACCTCCAATGCTGCTTGACATTTCCAATGACTCGCTCCACCAAAGATCTGGTTTTCCGGTGCCATTTGTTGTAGGCCACATCATCAGCGGTATACTCCACTTTGGTCGGAGTGAGCAGGTAGTCAGTCAACACGTATCTGTTGTAGAACAATCTTTATGTATGTGATATAGTATGTTTCAATCTGACAAGGAGAAAACAGTGTGAGACGATATATATATTTTTGGAGTTTGTAGATCACATAAAACCAGACACAGTGGAGTAAATTTCACAGTTGGCTTTTTATTTCTGTTAAGCTACAAGCAATCATTTTGTAGATATGTAGAAATGCATGTGGATATCAACGTTTCGAGTTATTAATAAGTCTTCATCAGGATGATATATAATTTTGGTTTTACATGTAGTGTAACGACAAAGTGTTTTACTGCTATGCAAGATTTAGGTGATAAGACATATATATTTCTTTACCTACCCCGAATCTCCTAATAGAAAGAAGCCTTTGAAGTCATTTCTCTCCCCGAGGAACTTGATTTGGCTTCCGTTCATAATATAGATATCGTTCTGGGAGCCTGGGTTTGATGCGTCCACATGACGAACGATCCCATCAATGTCACATATGATCTGCAAGATATTACATTCCCTTTTTGGGTTACATGTTTGTGAATTTTATTTTTTTTACCCGTTCAAAGGTAGATTTAGAATATAAGTGATATGTTATATAGCGATAGGATTGTGCTCTATTTGTGTTTAATATAGGGACAAGATATGTCATGCATACAAAGTTTCATGATTTTTGTGTACTTTGATTTTACTCACCATGGCATTAATGCTATAATATCCTTTATAACAGTAATACTGGTTTTCATCGCGTGTATACCCCCTAGGGCAGGCTATGGCTACGTGAGTGCCGTCCACCAGTCCAAAGAGTTACGTTTTTTTGTTTTTTTTATACCACCGATAAGTCAGGTTGGCTTTTTCGTTCGTACTGTCGGGCCAGCTGACATAGCGGGAAAGGTTGTTGTGGAAGAAGTCAGACACTGACTTCACAGCTCTGCACACACTGCTCCGGGATACACCGTGGACATCGGCTATGTCCGTGTAATTGGACCCAGTGGCAAAGTACTGTATAGTCACACAGAACTGTTTGAAAATAAAAGATGTTTGTGTTACACATGAATAACAGCCTTATTTTACTTTATTTGTGCTACTTTAATACACTCATTAGTATGACACATGGTTTAAAGGGGACATAAGTGATGTATATTCAAAAAAGCATAGCAGGATACATACAGTCTTTGTGAAAACTATTTCATCCCATAGGACATTCGGTCTTGCAAATTTTCAATGTTGCAGGACCGGCTACATTTTTAGAGGACCGGATAGCCACATATCTGACGGCTTATGGCCAAATCAGGATAGATGTATAGTTTTAAACAGTATATTGACACACATATTTCAGCTTTAGAAGCCCAACTGAATTCTTCATCAATGTTGCAGGACCGGCTACATTTTTAGAGGACCGGATAGCCACATATCTGACGACATATGGCCAAATCAGGATAGATGACTGTATAGTTTTAAACAGTATATTGACACACATATTTCAGCTTTAGAAGCCCAACTGAATTCTTCTAGTTTAGAAAAGCCCAACATGCAACTGGACATTTGGTCCTGCTACACTTGTAAATCTGCTGGACGGGTGGCATTTTAGGAGGACATTGCCACTGTCCTGCATGTTTTTGCAAAGACTGTACATAGGATAGAATACAGTACAAGTGCAGGCCAGAATTAATATTCAAGCTTTAACAAAATGTATATACCTTTGTAGGGCTCCTGACATAAGTAAACGTTACAGCAAAATATATTTACAAGTACATGAAATATGAAAGGGGAGGTGTAGGGGTGGTACATACCCTGATCCTATGTGGTACAGCATGCTTCCCCCGCAGTAATTTGTCCTCCAGGCTTGCCACATAATCCTTGATGAGGCATTTAGTGATTTCTTTGGTCAGCCGGTACCGCTGCAGGAACTTTTTGTCTCCATACTTCACAAAGGGATCTACCCTCTTGTAATACTCCCTCTCTGTTTGGAGGATATAGCCTATCCTGGGACCCATTTTTGCACAATACAAATAGTGTGCCAAAATATATCGGGGTCAAGGGTCACGTTCAAGGTGAAGGTCGCTGAATTAGGCCATGATATGTTACATACGGTGCAAAAGTGACATACGGCACACAAAACACACATACGGCCATAAAAAACAGGGTATATGTGCATATTTAGACATATCACCCCCCCCCTACCCCTCCGTATATTTTGGACTAAATACGCCAAAGATGCGGAATTTTTGTGCTCCTCATGTTGAGCTGAAACGCAATTATCGCCGTATGTGAATACGGAAGGCCGTATCTAGATACGGCCTCCGTATCTTTTTCCATAAGATGCGGACATGTTGAGCTGAAACGCAAAAATGAACTGAAACGCAAAAAAAGCACATACGGACCCTCCGTATAATACGGTGAAACGCCTTCCAGGGGTAAACATGTAAGTCATGAACCATAGATGAACAAAAGCCCTTAGTAATCGACATTTTTAACATTTACTAAAGCAGCATATCCTATACCGAGGTTGCAGGTTCCTTAGTAGGGGGCACCATTGCTTGATCTGGTGACTGGCGAGATAAGTACTGTACAGCAATCACAATGGGTACAAGCTGTTACGTAATGCCCCCTAAGAATTCCGCAGTGAAGAGCAGGGAGTTATCTCAATGGTTGATAATTCAACCGGCTATACGCCTATCTATAGGCCCTAGTATAATCCTCATAGAGCTAATACCGCACATGCATGCTGGATATCGCTCACTTTGCATAGAATAAAAAAAAGATATAATAAATCATAATGATATAAGTGGACCAGTCCTACAGGATGGCTTTGTATGTTGTCTAGGCTACATCATGTATCATTTTAGGGGTGCTACCCCTAACCATGCAGGTGTGACTGCATGTGCACCCTGTTTTCACACTTTTAGGTCAAAGGATGCATTTTGCTTCTCCTCCTTAAATAACGGGAATAGATAACATTAAATGCAGATAAATTAATTGACCCACTGGAATACTTGTTGGTAACTACTCTTAACATATGGTCATCACTAGATCAACGACTAATCTTATAGCTAAAAAAAAGTTGTGTCTGTCCCCCAGCCCCCACCCCCCAATTACGTGTTACCCAACTAAAGGAGCCCACCTGGGTCCCACTTAGATCTGAACAGGGCCAGCCCACTTCAAACCTGCATGGGCAAGCCCTTCTGGGCCCCACCTGATAGCCCCGGTCAAAACGAAGCGGGCTCCAGATGGGCAGCCCGTATGGGACCCATAAGGCAGCCCATCTGTGACCCACCTAGGGTGTGTTGGCTGGGCACTGGGGTTCAAAGTTCGAACAAACCTTCAGTTCTGTGAAGGTGCATGAAGGTATATGTCAGAAGCATCCACTAAAGTGTCTCAAAAAGTGTCTCACCTCAGTTTTATATAAGAACAAAGAGGATTCTGTGTAAACTGCCAGGATGCTGTTTCTCCACAAATTTGCGGAAGTCCGCAAACATATTCTATATTTATGGAGCTCCACAAAATATACGGATGTCTATTTGTATGCTTAAGTACTAAAAAAACTTATAGGCCTATATTTGCGGAGCTCCATGAATATATGGAGAGTGTATACGGACATCCGCAAATTTACGGATTTAGCAAATTTGTGGAGAAACAACATCCAGCGGGACTGCCAGTTGGTGAAGGTCTGTAGTTTACTTTCGTGGACTATCAATTTTCTTGTTTTCAACATGTTTTCAACATGTTCTTATTAAATGATCAGATAAATGCATGCCTGCATTTTCCTCAAGAAATTGTTGGGAGATTTTAATCTGTGTGGAAATTGAAGACAAATATTATTTTCTCATGAGGGCCTACACTTAATGCACTACCACTCAAATATGAATGCCCTGTAAAAGACAAATAAACCCCGTGACATAGGCATGTATAGCAGACCCGTAGCTAGGGGGGTGACTTGGGGTACTCGTCACCCTCCCACGGACCCCCAGTGAGAAAAAGGTCCACATTTTGGACCCCTAGACACTAGCTTTCTAGAGGTTTTTGAGGCTTGTAAATCGGACAATTATTAAGGATTTTACAGAGTCAAATGTTAAAATTGAATTTTTGAATACCTGCAAATACTATTCACTAAACTCTATGATAGATATTTCATCATATTGGACTATAGGGATTGAATCATTTGCATGTAGGGGCTGTCTACGTAATGTCTTAGGAAATGGGACAGTGGCGATTTCAGGGGGTGACCTTGGTGGGGAACTTCTAGGGTGCAAGGACTGTCGATGGTGTGGGACCTTGGGGGGTGACCTAGATGGGAAACTTCTAGGGAGGGAGGTCCATGGATGGTGTGGGACCTTGCGGGGACCTTTGGGGGGGACCTCAGGGGGGATTTCTAGGAAGTGAGGACTGGCAATGCTGTGGGACCTAGGTGACCTAGCTCAAGAAATTCTAGGGAACGAGGACCATAGATGGTGATGGACCTTGAGGGGGACCTTTGGAGGTGACCTAGGTGGGGACCTTGGGGGGGGGTGACCTAGATGAAACTTCTAGGAGCAAGAACCACAGATGGTGTTGGACCTTGGGGGGGAGAGGGACCTTTTGGGATGACCTAGGTCAGGAATTTCTAGGGAGTGAGGACTGGCAATGGTGTTAGACCTGGGTGGCACCTTTTGGGGTGACCTAGGTCAGGAAATTCTAGGGAATGAGGACTATAGATGGTCGACCTTAGGGGGGGGGCCTTCTGGGATGACCTGGGGGATGGACTTCTAGGGAGTGAGGCCTGGCAATGCTGTGGGACCTTTGGGGTGACCTTGGTCAGGAAATTCTAGGGAACGAGGACCATAGATGGTGTTGGACTTTGGGGGGGAGAGGGACCTTTTGGGATGACCTAGGTCAGGAATTTCTAGGGAGTGAGGACTGGCAATGGTGTTGGACCTAGGTGGCACCTTTTGGGGTGACCTAGGTCAGGAAATTCTTGGGAATGAGGACTATAGATGGTTGACCTTGGGGGGGGCCTTCTGGGGTGACCTGGGGGGTGGACTTCTAGGGAGTGAGGCCTGGCAATGCTGTGGGACCTTTGGGGTGACCTCGGTCAGGAAATTCTAGGCAACGAGGACCATAGTAGTCCAGTCAATTGACTGCCATATGGGGGTAAACCCAAAACAAATTGCAATAGTTTCGTACCATGGTTTTTCTGAATCCTTAGACATATATGTACATCAGAAAAAAAAATCCTAAGAAAAAAAGTGAGGGGCAGACATTTTTCTCAGGGGTCAAAGGTCAAGGTCATGCCAAAAACCTAATTTCCCCAAAAAATCTAATAAATGGTGTATAATTAAGAGAAAAAAAGAGCTGGCTCTTAAATATTTGGTGGACATGTACAACCAAAATAGGTCTTTAGTTCCTGCTAGTAGGATGACCTTGGCCCAAGGTCAAGTTCATCTTTCTCAAGGTCAAACATCAAAATATTAGCCCAAATCAAAGTTTTACCTGATATAGTTTGTCCATATTCATTAAATATACATCTTAGGAGAAATGTGGCTTGTTTGGCACGAGTCCCCTTAGACAAGATTCTAATTTGACCCTTTATACATTAGTGTGGTAACCATCTTTGTGTTATTTGAGGTCAAAGGTCAAGGTCATACAAAAACCTGATTACAATAAAAAATCAATGAATCGGGTATATATAAGTTGAAAAATGAGCTGGCTGTTTTATATTCGATGGCAGTGTCCAACTAGAGTAGCTCTACAATTCCTGCTAGTATGATGACCTTGGGTCAAGGTCAAGGTCATACCTCTCAAAGTCAAACATCAAAATATTAGCCAAAATCAGAGTTCTACCTGATGTATAGCTTGTCCATGCTCATTGAACATACATCTGACTTCTTTGCTACGAGTCCCCTTAGACAAGATAATTTAGCCCTTTATACAGTATTGTGGTAGCCATATTTGTGTGATATGAGGTCAAAGGTCAATGTCACAGGAAAACCAAATTATGATAAAATATCAATGAATTGTTATATTTATGAGAGAAAACAAGCTGAGTGTTAACTATTTGATAGGTGTGTTCAATTAAAGTAGATCTACAACTTCTGCTACCATAATGCCTTTGGGCCAAGGTCAGTGTAATCTTTATCAAGGTCAAACATCTAAATATCGGCCAAAATTAGAGTTCTACCTGGTTTAATAGTCTATTGACATTCATGAAATGTATAACTGAGAAGAAATCTGGCTTTTTTCCCTTAATCTGACCCCCCCCCCCCCTTACAGGAGGGTGGTAGCCATCTTTGTGTAATCTGAGGTCAAATACAATTAAATTTAAAAAAAAGGGTATATCAAGAAAGAAAAATGAGCTAGCTGTTTAATATCTGGTGGGAGTGTTCAACTTAAATAGGTCTATGATCACTGGTAGCTTTGGGCTAAGGTCAAGGCCACCATTTTCAAGGTCAAATATCAAAATGTGTACCAAGATCACAGTCACACAGGATGTTGTTTTTCAACACGTGTACATTCTAGAAGAAATCTGGCTCTTTTCCTAGGATGTCCAATGGACTAGCTCCAAACCACAGGTTTTAACAAGACCTCAGCTTGGCGAGTGAGGAGGCTGTACAGGGTATTAAAGGAAAGTGTGCAACTAAAAGTCTCCTCACTCACCAAGCTGAGGTCTTGTTAAAACCTGTGCTCCAAACCTGTGCTCCAAAACCCCTTCAACTTGGTGACTATGTTCGACTTGCCAAACACCTTGGATGTGGTATTACTAAAGCAAAGATAATGTATCAGCTTATATTGCTACCCAAGTGTGATTTTGTAGCACCTATTTTCCAGCATCTTTTCTCTTTGGTTTGGTTGTTTGCAGGAAGCACACATTGGAGCCTACTTTATGGGTATGATTAGTTAGCAGCGCAAGGGTGTCTGTATTTTTATCAATAACCTTCTTTTGGAGTGGGCTGACTGAGTGTGGGTGTTGGTATTGGTATGTGGAGGTGCCAGAAGGGGCTACAGGAGGGTACCAATTGTGTGTGATTGTGGGGAGGTGGTAGGAGGGGTCAACTGGAGGAGTGAGCTGACTGGTAAAGTGTAGGAGATTGGAGTAGGAAGAAAGATAGGCACCCTCAATGGGGTGTTCTACACTGGGAAAGTGTGGGAGGAGGATGATTGAATAATTGTTCCCTTTACCAAATAATAGACACAGACGTTGTCTAAAAGTTGGGTATAGATCTAATAGAGTCGATGTACAAGTTTCAAAACATTATCAGTTTTCGACTACTTTGTATATTCTTGTCTTTCACTTACTTAACCTATACCCCCTGCTTATTTTCTCCTCTGCCTGACCCTTTCTCTATACCTATCCCTTCACCTCTCAATCCCTCTCCCTTCTCCTCCCAATCCTCCTTCTTATATTGCTGACCTCAGTTCCTTGAACATCTGCTGTCACCAGAATAATATCTCAGGAAGCAAGTTATCTGAGGAGACAAAACAAGCCATGTGACATGGTTGGGGCGTAGAGAAAGGTAAATTGGGGGTGGGTGCTGGTATATATATATATAAATATACTAACCACATGAGCAGCTCAGTCTAAAGGTGAATTAGTAGGACAGAATATGAAACCAAACCGGACTTCATGCACTTTAATTACCCTCATCCCTCCCTGCCCCTCCTCTGTGATGTCCAAACCTTGGGTGGCTGGGTAGGGGCACATTATACCTCCAATGATAGCAGAAGGATACTGACAACCTCTCTACCCCATGTCACGATCGAGGTAGTGAGGCAGATTCTAGTTATGAGCAGTGTAGGGAAAATACATCCGAAGTTGAAGCAGTAAATTATCTGAAGTTGTGAGCATAGATGGAAAGAGAAAAGGTGCATAGTCAAGGTCTATGTTTGTGGTATCGAGGGATCCTAGGATTTAAGGGCTTCAGGAACTGAAGGTTGATTGTATATATTCTGCTTGCTTATTCCGCTCCCTGCCTATTCCCTTTCTCTTCCCCTATTCATTCCTTCATCTATCCCAGGGTATAGGTAAAGGAGGGATAAACAACGGGATAGCAGAGTATAGGAAAAGGAAAATACAGGAAGGGTGTATGCCGTAGAAGGAAGAGCAAAGGGGAAGATGGTAGGTAAAAGACAGGGGGGGGATAGGCTGGAGAAAAAAAAAGAGGCTGGGGAAGTGATAGGTAGGGAGATAGACATAGAGGTAATAGGCAAGCAGAAATGGATAGAGTGAAGAGAGAGGCAGGGGAAGAGATCAGTACAGGGGTGATTAAGTAGATGGAGAGGAGAAGAGAGAGGCAGGGCAAGATAGACAGGATGATAGGTGAAGGGAATGGGTGACAGATTATGTGGGGGAATGGACATGGGATAGGGATTTATAGGACACTGTATATCCTTGTTTATAAGCCAGGCTTATACTGATTAGAAATAGTGAATTGACTGGGATTATAAGCGGACTAGGCTAATACAAGGGGCAGGGTTTTGATATTTTGCGAGGGATTCTTTTATGGCATGCTACATGTTCATGTCCTAGCTGTGTTTGCTAATATATTGGAATAAAACTAGCATTGAAACATAACCTAGGTCCTTTCCAAAGTGTCTTTATACTTTAGAAAATTAAGTTAGGTGTACATACCTGCAAATATGACATAGCTATTACAATGAAAAGTAAACTTGGTAATTAACCCACTTTATTAATTAACCCACTTTGATCCCCTTTCCAGCCTTTTATTTTGCGCTCGGCTTATATTAGAGAGAGCAGACCTTTGTATCCAGCTTATAAGCAGGTCTGGTATTTATTTCATGTTGAATACGGACTGTCAAGCTTAAACCAATGGGAGTGCCATTCCCGAAGGTAGCGTGCAACAACCCTCAGCCGTTCTGCACGTTGTGCCCGTATTGCACGTTCCCAAGAGAGGTGGGGGGTCGCTATGGGGTTACCATGGGGTCACCATGGGGTCGCTACGCTGCTGAGGGTCATGTGACTAGCGCGGAATTCAAAATGGTGGTTCCACAGACGTAAACAAACACCGCAGAATTAAACAAACATCGCTGAAGTAAACAAACCGGCCAGCGTGCAATACGGGCCAATCCCCACGAGTGCAATAACCATGGACTCAGTCACTTTAGCGTGCAGCTCTGTCTATATATTCAGAGTCTGGCTCAGGCCTAAAAGAAGTTGTGTTCCGGTAACATGGCCAAAAATGAATAGGGTCGGTAGGTCTTTATTAGCAGTAAAAGTGCCAAAAATGTCATAAATTTCTCAAAATTAAAAGAATGTCTAACAAAATTAGGGTCGGCCCCAAAAAACTAGAGTCAGTTGGGATACCGGACCACATCTTCCTATCTCCTTAAAGGGGATAGGAAGGCGATGGGATAAGCAGAGGGAAAAAATATGCAGATGACAGATGACAAATAGAAGGCAGATGGACAAACAGACAGGGAGTTGATACAGGGAAAGGATAAAGACTGAGAGGAGTGTGTAGGAAAGAGGCAGGGGGACAGAGCCAGGGGAATGGAAAGGTAGGGAGAGAGATATGCCGTCAGATGGAAGTGGAGAGGAATGGGTAGAGAGAGGGATATGTAGAGAAGGGATATATGTAAGATGAGGTAAAGGTATGATATGTAAGTAAATCAAAAAAGAAACTTTATGTCAATATTTTAACCTTGATTCAATACTATGAGCTGTAGGGCTACAACACTACTGTATAGAGGGTTAAATCTGGAGCTAGTCTATGGGCACTCCTAGCAAGCAAGCAACATTTCTTCTAAGATATACATTTAATGAATATGGACAATTTATGTCAGGTTTAACTTGACCTTGGCTCAAGGTCATGAATACTAACAGGACTTGTAGAGCTATTTTAGTTAAGCACTGCCACCAATTATAAAACAGCCAGCTCATTTTTTAACTTCTAGATATACCCAATTTTATTGATTTTTATGTAATAAATTTTTTTGTATGACCTTGACCTTTGACCTCAAATTGTACAAAGATAGCTACAACACTACTGTATAGAGGGTTAAATCTTGAGCTAGTCTATGGGCACTCCTCGCAAGCAAGCAACATCTCTTCTAAGATGTACATTTAATGAATATGGACAAATCATGTCAGGTATAACTGTAATTTTGGCCAATATCTTACCGTTTGACCTTGAAATAGATGACCTTGACCTTGGCTCAAGGTCATCATACTAGCAGGACTTGTAGAGCTATTTTAGTTAAGCATTGCCACCAAATATAAAACAGCCAGCTAATTTTTCAACCTAAATATACCCAACTCATTGATTTTTTATTGCAGTCAGATTTTTGTATGACCTTGACCTTTGACCTCAAATTACACAAAGATTGTTACAACGCTAATATATGAAGGGTCAAATTAGAATCTTTTTTGAGCGTACTCGTGCCAAACAAGCCAGATTTCTTCTAAAATGTATATTTAATGAATATTTAATGAATATGGACAAACTATATTAGGTAAAACTTTGATTTTGGCTATTATTTGGATATTTGACCTTGAAAAAGATGACCTTGACCTTGAGCTAAGGTCATCCTACTAGCAGGAACTAAAGACCTATTTTAGTTGTACATGTCCACCAGATATTTTAGAGCTAGCTCTTTTTTTCTCTTAATTATTCACAATTCATTAGATTTTTTGGGAAAATAAGGTTTTTGGCATGACCTTGACCTTTGACCCTGAGAAAAATGTCTGCCCCTCACTTTTTTTCTTAGGATTTTTTTTCTGATGTACATATATGTCTAAGGATTCAGAAAAACCATGGTACGAAACTATTGCAATTTGTTTTGGGTATATCTGTAATTTGACTGGACTATAGATGGTGTTGGACTTTTTTTTTGATAGATTTATCGTTTATTCTAACTCATCTTGCATGAGTGATTTTCTTACAAGATCCCACTTATCATATCTCGACAAGTTCTGGGTCCGATCTCCAATAATGCCATACTTTTCCGTAGGTTATTCAACAAGAAATAACATAATATCATTTTTACTATGAATTCTATACAATTCAAATCTATCCTTATCATATTCGACAAGTAATAGCTTGATAACAAATATCACCATGAAAGTCTACTCTGAGAGTCTATTCTTGTCATCATCGACAAGAAGTAGTAACATGTATACTCATCATTAACAATTTTCACCAGACCTGCCCTGTTAAACATGGTTTCAAGAGAGTTAGAATATTGTGATGGGCTGCGTTTAAGCTTTGCAGCTTATCTGAATGCAGCAGCCTTTCCCTGTATAAATATCATAACCTACGTAGCCTTGAGTGGCCCTCTTACACATTTCCCTGTGACACCAACTATGTACTTTGCAATTACATCAATCATTTTCACTGTAAATTATGAACTTTGATAACCTTTTATTCACTGTAGTTTTTTTCAATTAATATGAAGTGTGTGTAACATTACAACCTTTATCAAAATAGTTAAGAAGAAAGGGGGGTGGAAATAGAAAAAAGTGGCTCAGGCCAGGACTACCTTTTTTGGTTTGTTTAATGCTAAAAACTTAGATATTTCGTTTTTGAACTTGTCGAGAGTTTCAATCACTCTATCCTCTATTTCCAAATCATTCCAAACTACTGCCAGAGTATGTTCAAGACTCCTTGTGTATGCACCACTATGGGCCGTGAAATATTTTAAGAGGGGACCATCCCAGGCTCTAGTCCTTAGGTTTCTGTCGTCCTTATATTTACACTGTCTACTCCTTATGTAGGCCTCCTTTAGCTGGTGTGCATACATTCTGTCTTCCAGCATATTCAATTTGGCTTCTGCATGTACATCATAAGTGGGTGTTAAGTAATCAACCCTCTGTGCTACTTTCAGACCCCTGTTTTGTGCTTTTTGCCTTTTTTTCAACAAGTCCTTTTTCACACCAGCAAATAATATGTCTCCATATTCTAAAATAGGTAATATATATGTCTTATACATTAAAATAGCCGTTTGTACATCAATGTAGGCATTAAGCCTTGCCATTTGATAAATTCTATAAGAAGCCGTTTTCAATTGACCAGTGACAAATTTATCATAACACAGAGTACAATCTAATGTGACACCCAAATATTTATACTGTTCTACTTCATGTATAGCTTCATCGTTTATATGTAGCCTACAATGATTCCAATGATTTTTTCCTGAGAAACACATGTACTTGGTTTTTTTGCTGTTTATAGTTAGTCTATTATCACGACACCATTTATAATAGAGACCCAGATCCTCTTGCATTTTTAAGTTAACTTCCCTTTGATTGTTTCCACTAATATACAGAACCGTATCATCCGCGTATAACAAAACCTTGCTGTGTTTACATATAAATTCAATGTCGTTAACATACAATAAAAACAACAGTGGCCCCAATATAGATCCCTGTGGGACTCCACATACAATATCCAACTTATCCGATTTAATACCATTTGCTAAAGTACACTGCTTTCTTCCTCTTAAATAATTTTGTAACCAAATCCCTGCCTTTCCCACAATACCGTATCTATCACATTTTCTTAATAAGATGCTATGGTCCACAGTATCAAAGGCCTTTTTAAGGTCAATAAATACGGCTAAAGTGCTCCTCCCTACATTTTTCTCCCTGAGAATATCATCGGTCAAAGACCCAATAGTTTGTATGGTGGAATGTCCTTTCCGGTATCCACCCTGTATATCTGTTAGTATTTTGTTAGTATCTAAGTAATTTGAAATGTTTCTATGTACTATTTTCTCTAGCAGTTTTGAAGGAAGTGGGAGTAGTGAAATGGGTCTGTAATTTTCTACAAGTGTTAGATTACCATCCTTGGGGATTGGGATTATTGTGGCTTCCTTCCAGCCCTCAGGTATCACTTGTGTGTCCAAAGAGCTTTTAAATAGATGTGTTAACTGTTTACTTAGAAATTGGAAAGCATCCTTCATGACTTTACTATTTATTGCTTGAAAACCTGAGGATTTGTGTGTTTTAATTTCCTTGATTAACTTGACCACTTCCTCCTCAGTTGTTGTGAACTCCTCTAATTTAGAATTAACTTCCGGAAAAATAGGATTCCACACTGCATCATTCCCTCTTGACAATTTGGGGCCTATGTCCGTGAAGTAACTGTTGATTTCAGTGGCAACCTTATCTTTATCAAGCAGAATCCCAGTTTGTGTACTTATCAACGAGATTAGTTTCCTATCCTTCTTACATGGCAACAAGTCATTTATTTGCCTCCAAAATTCCTTGGGATTATTTCTATGTTCTTCTAACTTGCCCCTCACAAAATTCCCTTTTGTTTTAAGTACTAGCTTGGATGACTTGTTTCTCTCCTTGTTGGCCTCCTTTAATGCTGCATAATTTTTGGATTTTTTAGCCTTAGATACTATTCTATCCTTCTCTTTCAGATCAGAGAGTAGTTCATTACTTAACCACTCCTTCTTGTTGACCTTCACCTTGTATTTCGTCCAAGGACACAAAACATCCAACACTTGTACAATCCGGGAATATATAATAGACCAAAGCACCTCTACATCATTTGTATTGTAAAATACATTCCAATTGAATACTCTTAAAGATTTGACTAAGTTTTCTTTGGAATACTTTTTCATCCTTCTACAATCTACAAATTCTTTGTCTATTCTCTTAACTCGTTCCACCCCAGAAGTGACGTATATCATATCATGATCACTTGGCCCAAATTGGATAGTGCCAGCTTCCTCAATTGTTTCAACATTGGTGTACAATAAGTCTAAGCAGGTTTGGCTTTTTGCATATCTCGTGGGTATGCAAATGTAATTTAATAGTCCAAAACCCATCATCCCTTGTCTTAGTTGGGTAGCATCGTCGTTGTCTACCTCTAACATGTTTACATTCATGTCTCCTAAAATGTATATTTCATATCTCTGTAACCTTGTAAATCTAGATAGGATTTCCTTCATTTTTGTCCAAAATAAATTAAAGTCACCTTTGGGGGGTCTGTAAATATTTAGAACTAGTATATTCCTTTTTAATTCTCTCTTAATTACTATGGGTAACAATTCCAAGTCCTTTGAACTTATTACACTCACTTCCTGGCAACCTACTACGACATATTCATTTTTAACATACGTTAATAGGCCACCTGCCTTTTTCAGTTTGCCATCTTCAAACCATGTTCTGTCAGACCTTAATATTTGGTATCCCTCCAAATTATAATTATTTGTAATATTTTTTTCCTCTAGCCAGGATTCTGAACAGGTAATCACATCAAATGCACTGTTATCAAACATAATCTTAAAGTCTTCATTACAATTCCTAATACTCCTCAAATTAATGTGTGAAATATGAAAACCCCAATCTGTACTGAAACTCCCGACATCTTTGTGAAACTTAGTCATTGGTATTGTTCACCTCCCAGCTGTGCCACCTTCCATGACCCTCCCCAGCGTATGATTGTGAATTATCCACACTTGATGATAATGATAAAAGTTTATAAAAAAATAATTTATAAAAAATTTTGGCAGTGAAAACTGCTTTCGTGTGACTATAACTCATTTGTAACAGGTTTGTCACACAGCTTAATGGCTCATCTTAATACAATTCTAAAGTCTTAAATCTATAATAACAGTAAGATGACAACAGTGACTATACCTCATTTGTTGTCTTGTGGCCTGTGGCTATAAATAACCCGGTTGGATTTCTGATATTAGACATACTTGTTTTGTCTGAGAATTATGACCGGCTTATAACTTAACTTTAAAACTCAACTTTGCGGTCTAAGTCTCAGACTATCAAGTTACCTCAGACTGTATTCTCCCTTATCTTAATCGACAAGTGTGAGATATGTCCTCAGTTTGGTCTTTCCTACCAATAGTATCACCAGAAATTGCACCTTTGATCATGACTTATAGCTTTACTCGCTGTCAAATTTCTTCAGACTGTATTCTCCCTTATCATAATCGACAAGTGTGAGATTGATTATGTCCTACAAATTATGTTCACCAGAAATTGTACAAATTATCATGGCTTATAGCCGTGCTCCTCAATTTTGTTTTTGATCGATTTGATGTGTTTTGGAGGGGGGGGGGACCTTTGGGGGTGACTTAGGTGGGGAACTTCTAGGGAGCAAGGACCATGGATGGTGTGGGACCTTGGGGGGGACACCTTTGGGGGGAACCTAGGTGGGGAACTTCTAGGGAGTGAGGACTGTCGATAGATAGATATTGGAAATGAAAGGCAGGGAGATGGTGGGTCATAGCTTAAAAGGGCAGTGAATGGCAGGGATATGTAGAAGTGGAGTACAGTCTGCCCTCACTTCCTCGAATTTGGAAAATGAAAGGAAAAATGTCTTAGGAAGCAAATCATCCAAGGAATCAAGTCCAAATATAATAGAACATATAGTTGCCAGGGAATTCATTGGGGAAATGATTAGAGAGGGTTGTTATAGGCCTACCTGGCTAGAGGTAAAGGGAATGGGAAGGGAAATAGCCTCCCAGAAGGATGGTCAGAGACATAGAGGCATATGGAGGGAGAGGTGTAGGTCTATACTGAGAAGGAGTATATGTGAGAGGTCCATATGTAGGGGAGGGATGTTCAAGGAAATCAATGAGCAATATTGTATAAATGAGAACGCACCAATCTCTCAATCTACAGCTCTTAAACGCACTAGAATGCACCATTTGATCTCTAAATTTCAAAATTTTCTTGGGGGTGATGCCCCCCAACCCTCCTAGCTGCACTTCCGATATACAGTGCTGCACTTGTGTGGTAAAAGGTCCCATTTTGGAGCCAGGTCACCCCCCCCCCCCCCCGCCCCATCTGGAGGTCTGGATACGGGCCTGTATAGACAAGTGTCCCTAAGGAAAATTGTATGGTCAATCTAAAATTAGATAGATTGTGTTGTATAGGCTACCTCTGACAAAATTGAGTGCTACAATAATTATAACAACCTTCTCATAAAGATAAAAGGACTGAAAATAATTATGCCAAGCTTTCCACGTGTAGTGTCAATGGTTAGCACGAGATGGCGCGCCACTCACACTTCTTAGATAACCATGGCCTTGGTGGTTGTGTGACCGATGCCAGGAAATGCAACATGATGCTGTCGAGGGCCGTTGGGGGCAAGGGAGCCTTCCCGGGAATGAAGTAAACTATAACGCGAAAGTCTCATCCCTTTCAGCATATGAAACGTATGACTAGCCTAGATGTATTGAGGCTATTTTCTCATGGGCTTTAATTTTTTTAGAACGGAGTTGTTGTTATTGTTAGGTGGTGTTCATTACAATATGATAATGACAGGGGCAGGGGAAGGGTCTTGGCTCTAGCTCCAGGCTCGTGAGTCATAGTGATGAAAACCACTATAGTTTGATATTCTGGCCCACAACTGGCTGCCCTGCTCTTACAGTGGCTTCCCGACAGGTTCACAAAGAGCAGGTACAACTAAGGTGGCATAACGCCGTTTCATGACCGGCTTCTATGGGTAACGAGGCGTACTTTTGGATTTTTTGTGTCGGTCGGGTGTGTACAGTCCGTCTTGCCCATAATGTATGTTCGATAACATAAAATTCTAGGCAGTTCCTGACGTCACCGGGCATCCTTTGCAGTAGGCCGAGGTCGGAGAGGGCGGAACCGGCAAGTCTTGTATCCGACTCAGCATCCATTGAAGTGGTCCGTAGGATTTAGGACTGTAACTAAAGTAAAGAAACATCTACCCTTGGAAGAGAACGTTAGGACGGGAAGAAGTGTGATTTTGGTGTGCAGCAGAGCATGGCAGAGTGTGCATCAATTTTGGAGTAACCCCACCCGTGGCCGGCAGATGGTGGAGGGGGTTCAAGCGCCGACATCACCCTACGGACCCCTCATATCGATCGCCGCGGCAAAAGGCATGTGCCTCGTTTTGGTCTGGCGACCATTGATTGGTTCAGAGCGTAAAGTGATGCTTATTACTTTATTATAATACGGCTCCGTTATTTCACGATTTTTCAGCCGAGAATTCGGCTTTATGCACAGTTAACAAAAGAAATATTACTTGAAAAATCACATTATCCATTTTTACTGGAGATTCGGCGGCGACGGACATCCCCTGGAGGTGGTATACGGGCGGCCAAGAGCGCAGAGACGGAGCAGGGAGGTCTCTCGACCGGACTTACCGTGCCAGAGACAGCCAGAGAGAGCAAGCTTCCGCCATGGGATGCACAATGAGTGCCGAGGAGCGCGCCGCTATGGAACGGAGTAAACAAATTGAGAAAAACCTAAAGGAGGACGGAATTCAGGCCGCCAAGGATATAAAATTGTTACTTTTAGGTAAGGTGTTGCCTTTGTTTTGGTGCGCCGACGGGGAGTCCGCGGGGCGGGCGTGCCAGTGCAGCCGGCTACCCCAGCACGGGGGATGCACTCGGTCCCAGCCTCCCCGCAGCCATTTCACTCTATATTGCTGTATTCTCTGTATATTCTCAAATTCTAAGGCTGTGTGCCACTAGCTATGTGTCTAAACTACATTACAAGATGTTTATTGTAGAGCATAACCATCATTTAGTGATAGACTCGGTCCGAGAAACGAGCCCGGTGTCATGATAGGAGGCGCCTGCAATGGCTATCTGTAGTCGGCTTTTCCCTACCATCGATTTGTTCACTGACGCTCATTTGAATAAATTACCGACCCGGTTTTCTCTTTTATTTCACCCTTTTCTAGGTGCGGGAGAATCTGGAAAAAGTACCATTGTTAAGCAAATGAAGTAAGCACCATATACGTTTATCTAGCCTGCGGTATCTTTTTAGCTATTGTCTAGATAATCTGTCAAAACTGTGAACCGATGTGGTGGTGTGATGCTCGCCTACTGAAAGGGCATTTGTTTATGTTTACATGTCAAATGTTGGCGTTGTTCAGTGTGTATCTGTGGTTAATGTGTGAAAGCTACGTGTCACTCTATGCTCAAACTCTTGTATTAGCTATATGCTTCCATCTAGGGCATAATTGTGCCCCTATAATGACAAGTTCTGTGCATTCTCAGGCCTTATAACACTGAGGGTATGGCGCCGTGTTATCCTAGACCTGTATGTATGTAGACGGTAGAAGTGGATGCCGAGGGGGATTCTCTCTAATGTTAAGCTTTCAGTTACCTCTCATGTGATTGCAGTGGCCATAATTACAACCTACATGCCTACAACAACAATTCAATCAATATTGAGTCTATACACATATATATGAAGGACAGGCCTATCTATCCACTTGTCAGATACAAACTACCAGGGAAAATGAGGTATGACAACATCAGTCCCAGAAACAGACCCCTTTGCCAAGGTAAAATGCACTCTGTTTTTGCCATGGACGCTACCTTGGTCATGTCATATACAGAGGGGAATTGGTAAGGCTTCGATGTGTATTCTCATTGTCTAGAGTGCTAATTATACCACTGGTTCTAGGATAGTATAAATGCTGCTTTCAGCCTACATGCATCTGGATACCATGACCTTCTGCTCCTTGTGCATCTGCTGGTTGAGCAGCTGGCAAGGTTTGCTGGCTGCTGACAGCAGTCGGCCTTCTCAAATCCTGCCACTCCCGCTCCCAGATCGGCCCCACCCTCCCCTCGTTTATTCCACTCCAGGCGGTCATACCCGACCCCCAAACACAGGCCCGACCTAGCCCACAAACCAGCCAACCATGTCACCTCGATAAACTCGTATGCTAGGGACCACAGAATCTGTGGTAGGGGTGAGAGGATGTCGGTGTCGAGATCTGTCGTTAGAATCAATACAAGGACGCCATATTCCAAGAGAAAATGGCGTCGGCGGCGGCTGCTGTGTTCGGGTTTGTTTGGCAGGAGGCAGCAGCTGCTGCTGCTGCTGTTGCTGTTGTCCCGGCTCCCCCTGGCCAGTGGGAAGGCTAGATAGAGTATGCCAGCTGCTGCTTCCTCCTGCTTTTCACACACTGTATTTACCACATGCTGCATTTTATAACGTAGACGCTGTTGGTCTTTTCCCAATAAAATGCAATGTATACAATACTGATTAAAGTATCGATTTACAAAGCCATTATTAAATACTATACCCCCCCCCCCCACACACACACCAATAATACTCAAAGCAGTAGTGAATGCAATCTCACCAGTGTCTGGAACCACATTTTGTAGGAATTCCTACAGTTTTGTTGGAATTTCTGTATTTTAATGTCCTACAAATTGTTGGCTGAAACGTAATAGTTCATGTAAATCGACCATAGAGTGCTATGTCTATATTGATGAGCCGCCCCCGTGCACCCCTCCCCCTTTCCTACGGCCCTAATGCCCCTTTAAAGATCCCATTGATGTTTATCATTCCCAGACGGATAGCATGACAGAGACTCGATAGTCGATATATACGAGCCAATTTGCCACAGGGATAGGTTTAGTATATCAAGAAATTATGCAACAATCAGAGCATGCTGATCATACATCCGGTTACTACCGTCAGGGAAAATGCCAGGGAAAGAAATAGTTGTTCCAGGTCAGGGAAATGGGCATTCTCCAGCTTTAAGTCGCTACTTGATCATTGAAGTCGTGGAAAGGGTTAGAAAGTGAAGAAACGTAGGGGTAAATGGAAAAACTTGAATATTATAAGGATGAACTGAAAAGGAACATATTTACAAGGTAGCAAACCTGACCCTGTATCACCCCCTCCACCCCCCCCCCCCCTACAGTGGCTTCCAACCCAAACATGAGGCTTATTCTATTATAAAAAAAACACTTATACTATACCAGACCCTATTATAAAATGCCTACAGAATAAGCCTCATACTTCTAGGGGGCACTACAAGGGGTCGGGGTATGTAGAATAAGCCTTAGCGACCTAAACTTTTTCAGCTACTAGCGACCTAACCTTTCTAGCATTATATTATACAAAGCTTTCTGCCTTAGCAACCTAAACTGTTTCCCCCCAAAAAAGCCAAGCCCCATTTTATTCTAATAGCTCCCCTTAAGGGAACCCTTTCCCTGGGGTTATATTCCCCATGGATGTTTTTAGCTTCTATTTCATATTATTACTCCATACTATATTTTACTCCAGCTTTAAGTCGCTAAAGGATGGAGTCGCTACTGCAGATTACTAGATAAAAGAGAAAATTTAATTTTTTTCATCCTCTACCATTCTGCTATCAGCGACCTAACCTTTTTCACCCTACTAGCGACCTATTCTTTCTAACCTTATATCATGTACATGTATAAGACCTACTTTGTTTTACACAATAGGAATAATCCTGCGTCACCTACATTCTTTCCCCTCCCCCCCAAAAAAGCCAAGCCCCAGTTTTTTTCTAATAGCTCCCCTTAAAGGAAACCATTTCCCCCGGGGTTATATCCCCCTGGGATGTTTTTAGCTTCTATTTTATAATTACTCTATATATTACTCCAGCTTTAAGTCGCTAAGGGGTGGAGTCGCTGTCTAAAGTTATTCACTGGATATTATCAAGCTAAACCCATATATATTACTCCAGCTTTAAGTCGCTAAGGGATGGAGTCGCTGTCTATGTTATTCATTGGATATTGTCAAGCTAACCCCCTATATATTACTCAAGCTTTAAGTCGCTAAGGGGTGGAGTCGCTGTTTAAGTTATTCACTGGATATTGTCAAGCTAAACCTCTATATATTACTCCAGCTTTAAGTCGCTAAGGGGTGGAGTCGCTGTCTTAAGTTATTCCCTGGTATTCCGTTTAACTTAAGGTAACTTTTTTGTGCACACGCACGGACATCCACCAAATCACGGTTGTTAAATAATGATTACCCACTAAGAAGAAGACTTCAAAAGATTGTATTTGATTGTATATCGATAGTTGCAAGCCCATTCAAAACCATTAGGTTCATATTGTTATTCAATGCAGGGCTGTGAAAGTTCAGATTAAAATCTGAATTCATATCTTTTGGTCTTCAAATTGGTCATTATTGTGAGTCGTTCAGATCAAATGAGAAACCTGTTTCAGTTTATGTAGGGGGATTGAGGTTGGAAATCTCAACACCAAAATACCTGAAATTGCACCAATTGCATAATTCATTTTCAAAACATTCTTGGGAGCATGCCCCCCAAATCCCCTGTACAGATGACTAGCATTGTGTGACATTTGTTTTGCAACTGGACACTGATTTTGTATCACAACCACTCTTACATGTAAACTCTCAGATTATTTGCCTTCTCCCAATTCATCCCGGATTGTCAGCCACGGGGAAATTTCTAGATAAAGTCAGGGAATTAGAGCTATCTTGTCCGTGGCAACCCTGTAATGATATATTTTAAATCCAACTACATGTATACTGTGCGTCATAAATCCCTATAACGACTCCTGAAAAGTAATGACATGAGTTGCTTTTGACATGTTGGGGTTTGGGCAGTTCTAATGAAAGATATACAAGGTTCTATAATGATAATCATAACAATATCTTCAACATTAAATAGTGCTTATGTATATGTATATATATATATATATATATATATATATATATATATATATATATATATATATATATATATATATATATGTATATATATATACATATACGTATATATTATACATATACATATATATATACATATATATATATGTGGTGATAGTATTACTAATACGTATGCATATATATGCTTTTAGATAATATACAGAGTACTCTAAATAATAAATCCATGCTCCCTTTTGTAATCCCAACATGCATCCCTTAACAATGGGATACCCATTGTTGTTATTTATCGATGCTAAGGGAGTGCTCATTTTTTAACAACAGGGGGGGGGGGTGGTGGATTTGGGGGGGGGGTAAAAAATTTGGACCCCTTGACCGGGGGGTGGGGTAAAAAATTCAGACCCCTCTTGGGGGAGGGGGGGGCAAAAAAAATTCAACCTGTTTTGAGGGGAAAAGCCCGTGCGTTACTATGCTACAAAGGGGCTTGAACGCGCGCGATTTTCGGCCTGACGGGGGGGGGGTAAAAAATTTCGACCCCTCTAGAGGGGGGGGGTGAAAAAAATTCGCGCGCTCCGCGCGAAATCTCACCGCCCCCCCCTCTTGTTAAAAAATGAGCACTCCCTAATGTATGAATTACCTGTAACCTGGTATGCACTGTCTACACCAAAAGCACTGTGCCGACACCTATCGGGTAGTTGCAATTACCCGATCCAACATGGCGGACGATGAGTGTTTCTATAGTGAGCTAAAAATGGTTGATTACACTACATTTATAGGGACTTGGAGGCTGTAAAGTTGTGTATTTGTAGTATGTATCATGCTCTATCATGTGGGCTTCCAATTGTACAATGACATGCAGTAGAATATCTGTGAGGAGTGGATTTAGAATTGAAAGTACTAGGGTAATTGGATTGCTCCAAAACAAGAGGTACTAGGGTAATTGCACTTTCAGTGATGGGCATCTCTGACCTGTACCATCACTAAATGGCTAGTTAGGGCATTTATGTGGCATGCAAACATGATATCAATACCAATTGAAGAGTACATATCATGTAATGCAAAAAAAAACAACCTCTAAATGTACAGGTTGAAGAATATGACTATATTACACGGACCTAGGCCAGGTACTAGGGTAATTGTAAAATCTGAGATTCATGTGCCAGGTACTAGGGTAATTGAGAATATTAGGTGGCAGAACCAAAACATACCCATTGTTGTTATTTATCGATGCTAATGTATGAATTACCTGTAACCTGGTATGCACTGTCTACACCAAAAGCATGAAAAGGAGAGGGACACCTCCCACGCTTCTCTCATTTATAATGACTTTTAGTTACCGGATCACATTTAAAGAGAAAATTAACAATGTTCAACATGTTTCCACCTTGTAATGCCGCCTGCCACAATCCAAATAGTATTAGCATAAAACATTGGCAACTATTAGCCTGTAGTACATTTTTCATTTGTCAACTCATGGTCTAGAGTCACCATGGTAATGTAGCATCGTGGAGGGGTAGCACTCCACCTGGTCTGTGGTTTCCAGGCCTAGCTCTAATCTAGGCCAGCCCTCTAGATGTGTGTTCATAAAAAAACACTCGGCCCACTTGAGTCATGGAGGCCTCGATGGTTTCAGGCAAAATCAGCATACTATTTTCTACTGGTGCCAGCAAAGTGCCTGGCCGCGACCTGGTGTGTGGCGTGCACTGGTACCTAGCGTGGGAAACGCCTCGTATCTATCACCTCTCCCCCCCCCCCCCTACGCCACTCCACCCAACAGTAACCATCAGTGAAAAAAGTGGGATGTATTTTGGATAGGTAAAAACACGGAAAAAGACTTTGACCCAGATGGTGGAGGTTGTTGCTCGGCAGCTGCTCACGGCTGGGGCGGACCTAGTCACGTTACGTAGGAGGTGCTGACCTAAATACCGCGCCCCCTGTCCCACCTCTATACTGGTGCCGCCGTCCCAATGCCTCCACGCAAGGGACGGGTACTGGCTGCCACATGTGGGGTCAACTGGGAGGAGCCTCAGCAACCACAACATACACACTGCCATGTGCTTGCTCCTGTCAAACTATGCTTACATCATTAATATACATTTTGACAAGCTTATACATGTATGATCATCATGAAATGTCATCATCATGTCCATATCTAACTCGAAATTAGCTGCATATATTGTTAGAAGGAATTTGGGAAATTTGACAGCTAGCCTTGTTTGTAAACAAGATTTTGAAATCCCAACTGCCATGTCCACATGGGTTGATCAATTTCGGTTGAATTAATGACACATATGGGTGTTATTATGATGTATTCTCTTAGAACAATCTATCAAAAGTTGATTTCAATAAGAGTTGCCCCTAATTTAGTGATGATTCATGTATATTTGGCAGTAAAATTCGTTAGGACTACTTTTCTGAAGTGTATGTGTACTAGGACTTGACATATGGTGAGTGAGGAGGTGCGCAGTGATACATTATGTAATGTGATGTAAGCTGGTTGAGATCCCAACTAGCGATAGGGAAGTCGGTCAAGGGGCGGTTTGACGATACCGGTCTGTATATTAGTCACAGGCCGCGGTACCAGTATATCCCACCTCCAGCTCCACTACTCCCCCCCCCCCCCCGCCCCGTACACACAGGTTAGTCCCCTTCTCTGCACTGGGAGTGCACGCACACACACATAGTCCACCACTGTCTTGTATACGAGGTCGTTTAGCAGCATTTTGATACGAGCAAGGCATACCCGACGAGGCATTCTATAGCTATTGCTGACATGGATTGTGCACATCCCACCTACACACAGAACCACTCTGTTAGCAACATTAGAAGGCCAGTTGTGAAGGGGCTGGGGCAGGAGTGAAAAAGAACCAGATGGAAGTCTGAGTTGCCTTCTATATATAGACCAAAGTGATCACTCTCTAATGGGCCTTCACTGGGCAGGACTAGACAGGCACTAAAGAGGCCTTTCACCGGGCAGGGCTATACTGAATGTGGCACAACCTACTGAGTCCCTGGATTGTGAAGTCATTATGCCTCATGTTAATGTAATAATGCTATCAATTAAAAACGTTGTAGTCAACATCTGACTTTAATAAACTTTCCCTCCTCTCTTTACTTTTGAAATTTGCTCTAATGGTCTCAGTTCTGGATGCAACACCCCGCCCCTGCATACAAACCAAACTCTCAAGTATATGGTCATAGGAATGATACTCTGAATTGGTTTCAGTTCGGAGTCTATCACCCTGACTATGATTGATATCTCCCGTTCGTCAAGAAGTGCTGGATTGGTCTCAGTCCGGTACAACCTGCCAGTGTGAGGCTAGTTGGTCTCAGCTTGCTATCACTTGGCTGGTAGATCGACCCTGATGTCACAAGTAACGCTGCTGCATGAATCAACCCCTTATTAGGAGGAGATGATTAGTATTTATTTATCTCGACTAAAACCGATGCATTTTGTTTGAGAGAGAGATATAAAGGAAGAGGCCAGTAGGTAGATTATTGGATGTATAACTTGGATATTCCGGGGGGGTCTGTTACCATGTAGCCATACGGTCCAATATCAAAACATATACCGTGATATAAGTACGGTAGTAATCTTTCAAACTTTTTTGATACTTACTTTATAATTATAATTATTCTGGTAACAACTTAGACTGTAAATGATAAAAAGCGATTTGAATGTAACTAATACACGTTAATTTTCATACGAAGAATTTTGTACTGACCTGGTTAGAACCAAGCAAGGTTAAAGCCTAAGATAGGCTGGATTATAAATATATACCCGAAGTATTATAGACCGATGAATAACAACAGTGAATGAATACAGGCAGTGTTGATGGCCTTTATTTACAAGTTTTACAGTGTATACATGCATCACGACGACCGAGGGTTTGGTCACCCACATTGTCTGTACAGGAAGACCACTCACGTGATTATGACAATAAAACTTACTCAAACTCAAACTCAAACTCAATGTTCTACAAACCAAAGTGGGGTGTCCCAGAGGCACTATCAGGCCATCAATGTTACCATAGGCCTGCTTTCTACAGGCTTATTTTGTGGCTTGACCATTTAAACATGTATACACATTTGTCATTGGACATTACTAAATATACCTTTACTGGTTGATAATGGTCCTTCACTGGGTATAGGGAGCCATCCATAAAGTAGATCACACGAGATGGGGTGGGGGCCTGCATGGTCCGAGCGTGACATACAATGATAAAGGTATGTGAAAAAGCATCACTAAGGGGGGGGGGGAGGGGCTTGAAAATGACCGAAATGAAATTTACGTGACTTATACATCATGGTTGACCCCTTGGTTCAGACCAGCAATAGATGGGCCTTCATTGGGCAACGTTAAAAGGTATTAAATTGGCTTGTATTGGGGACAGTTTGTATAGGCTAGTCCTCAAATGGACATTCGTCACTGAGTAGGGTTAGAAGACAATGCATCGACCTTCACTGGGCAAGAGTATACGAGCACTGAATGATCCTTCCCTTGGCAGGGTCAGAATGCATTAAATGGACCTTTGCTGGACAGGGTCAGAAGGCATTGAATGGGCCTTTACTGAACAGGGTCAGAAGGTATTAAATGGGTAGAGTTAGAAGACGTTAAATGGACTTTCACTGGGGTTAAAAGGCAATATATAGACCTTCAATTGACAGGGTTAGACCAGCCTCGGCCAGCGCCTATATCCTACCAATTGGATAGCCTGGGAGCAGGCTCTCATCCCATCCCAATCCACATCTTTACATTACCTCTGTCAGTTATATGTGTTAATTGTACAGTAGCCCACATTTACTTTTATTACCCCTTTGATATGGATTAGCATCCCTCTGTACTTCGATGTGTATTGGCCAATACACACCCATTTGCGCCACCAAACTGGCGCAAATTGGTATCAAGTGAGATGCATGTCTGCTCCCATACCATACTCAGCAGAGAGACACGGAGCAATGTTGGTATGGGAGTCCGAGACTGGGGTTAGACAGGCCCCGGGCTTGGGATGAAGCTGTCTACCTTGAAGTGACGGCAGTTAACAAATGTATGATTATAGAGGTGTATCTTTACCACGGAACGTGACAGGTGGAGTAAAACTATAATGGTAAAATTCATGACTGAAATGATAAAATTCATGACATCATACCGGTACCACTTACAATTGAATGTTCACATAGTAAAAATATACATTCAAAAGATATTTGTGACTAACAATAAGTAACATGTCAACTGTTTGTTCCTTAGACTTGATCATCAACATTATGATTATGTCGTGCGCCTTTTGGTGAGTTTAAGGTAAATTTTTAGGAGTGTAGTATTTTCTGTATCTAATGACTACCGGGCAGGTGATGGCTCGCCCGATGTATTACCCCTGGATGGTGTATCCTGGTAACGTCATAATGTTATATAACAACGTGCACTAACTAAACACCCCGATAGTAGAAGTGGTTTGATGTGGTCACAGTGGCATAGTGAGGTATTGATATCAATTAGTAATGATGAGAAATGTTAATTGCCATCTAATATTTGAATAACATGTTAGGAATAGTTATATCATTTAGTGAAAAGTATATTGGTTCTGACAGCTTTCAGCGTCTTAACTTTTTATATAGATGAATCCTGGCGACCTTGTTTTTATATTGTTGCGAATGAAATGCAGTCATGGATTCCTTGCGATCTCTGAAATTCAGGACCAGCTAGCTAGCTCAACCTTTGACTAGAATTTAATGTTGTACACTTTAAAATTTTAAAAAAGACATGCCAAGCTATTTTTGGAACTACAGCAAGGCTCTGCATCATGTAATCTGTAGGCCTACTACATTTGAAGTGGAACCCAATGTGATATTCTCGAACGTTGGAAAAACACAACATCAAGCCAGTAATGTTGCCAACAGTTGGATACAATCAATTCTGACATAATGGCATTGCAATACCTTCTAGCAGTCCTATAATATACGACATACAAAGTCACCATGCATATAAAGACATGCATGCACGTTTATTCTTTTCGTGAGCTTCTTTAGTCTCTTTATGGCTTAGCACGTGTCAGTAGCACATAAAAAGGGGCCTCAGGGACATGTCCCAAGTATTGATTTCGTAAACACAAGCGTGACTTTGGCTCCGAGTCTAACCTGTGTAAGTCACATGTGTATTGGTAATCCCTTAAGGTTTGCCGCCGTGATAATGTTAAAACTATAGCTGATGGTCTTAACTGGTCTTGTTATTGGCCCAGGGGTATTGTCAACTTAAAGTGAAAGGGTATTTGATATTGGCACATCAGTTGATCAGTTGAACATTGTAGCTTAAAGGGTATCGCTACCTGTTCGATGATCTAGATATTCTATTGATTTCTGCATATAACTTAGTATAATATTAGTTCAATACATAAGGAACTAGAAAAGGTAAAGAAAATGGCATGGTACAGTGCTCAATTCTATGGGAAAGACACTTGAAAAAGCTAGTTCTTAACTAAGCTAAAAGAGCATTTTTATTTTGTGGTCAGATGACCATGTTCTTCTATTGCTATCTTCGAATCACTTTGGATTAGATTAGTTGGCAGAATAATCAAATAGAAAATGGGAAAAAAATTACATGTTGTGGTGCTCATTTTTCTGTAATGCCCATTTATAGAAAAAGTACTTCCTTTGTGAGGCAATCTAGCCCTATAGCCCATGCAATTGACATTGCTGCTTAAATACTCTCTATGTGAAAATTAGAATATAATGCAAGATTCCTTCCCCCCTTTATTTTACCCCTGCCCCCTCTCCACCAAAAAAAAAGAATAACTATACCTTTTTTTGAGAAAAGGTCATGGCACCTTCTGGGATAGAACTCCGGATCCTCTGATTGCAAAGCAGGCATCATAACCACTACACTACCGATTCTGGTGGAGATCTGAAGAACTGTTGTGCTATTATTCCATACATCTCTTATTGACATATACCACGAGAGGGCAGCACTAGCTACATAGTACAATGTTGTTTCTCTGACATCCACAGGGTTCCAGCACCTACTTTTGTAGCGATACCCTTTAAGGTGTTCGTTTATACACGATGCAGCTCATGTTAGATAAAATAGAAGCTAATACATGTAGTAGGCGGCATTATAATTGAACTATGTGAGTAATGAAATATAGCTATGTACATTAAGACGTATTATGTCGTCATCGTCTAGCTGAGAGTAATTTGGAGATGGTACATTAAGTTAATTAGACAACTAAATTGAATTGAATTTGCCCTCATGTCCCTGCTTCCTCATACCTTGTTACTTGTTTGGAGTCAAGAGGGGATTTGGTGGACGTTCGTAATTACTTGTGACATTCGTGTGCAGACGTTTCTCCACACGAAGGCCCCCTGATTGATTATCCCCTGGTCAGAGGTCTTGGTGTCAACGTGACCACTCCCTATAACGGAGCGGCCACAAATGACGAAGTCGTATATTTTGTGAAGTTTTTCAAGACCCATAATATACCTTTTTGGGTTTGGCAGGTTTACTGGCATGTGGATAATTGAGGATTAAGTTAAAGAAGCATGAATACGTTAGACACGATTTGAAATAGCTCGTTAAGCACAGATTTGCGTTGTATATATATATATATATATATATATGTATATGTATATATATGTATATATATATCATATGTATATATATATATATGTATATATATATATAATATATGGCTTTACAAACACATACAAGTATTTTTTTCTGAAGATAGTGATCATGATATATATATATTCTTTCCACCCTTTGAATAGATTTAAACTTGAGATAACTGTTCACCACTGTGGTATGCAAAACTGCATAGGCTTTTTGATTATAGGTGCTGCACTATTATTCTATCACCATTACCTCTAATAATAGAATCAATACGTGGCTGTTGGATGGTGAGGTTAATCCTTCCAATAGAAGAAACATTCACAACTTAACCAAATTTCACTTTCTGCAAAAGTGACCAGCTATAGAATCCACCGGATATTACGCCTAAATTAAAGTTATTACATCCAAAAATTGAAGTCTTAGATAGGAGATGCCATCAATTGCAAGGGGTTTTATTGCAATATTTGCAATATTATATTGGATAAAAGGCCATTGTATACACAAATACAATGTACAAGCAATACGATGGGAATGAGAGTAAAAAAGCAGAACATAATATATTAATGTGCCTTACAAAATTGTGTTTGAGGAAATAAACCATTTGTGGGACTGTTCTGGGCATGTAAGTCTAAAAGGCATATATATACACCTTTACCACTACAGAACACGTTGCCGTCACAGCTAACATGAGGCACTGGTGGTGCCAACTACAGACTGTACAACCACTCCAATAACATAGCTAAGAGAATAGCCTGTTAGTGACAAGAACATATATACGTTTAGTAATCTCTACCACAGTTTAGCAATGTCCAGGTGTATAAAGTGCAGAATATCGCATGATGTGAAACCCCATCCAGTGGTTCCAATATGTAAAGTCGTACTGTGATAGGTATATAATAGGCATATCAGAACTCGTGTAGTCAAACACAATCTAACAAACTTCTTTGGGAAAGCAATATGTGTGATGTGCATATGCCAGGATTGGCGCTAGCCAATCGTCAAATCACCAACGGTGAATCAAAGCTGATGCATTATATATCATCGAAAGCGGAAGTCGTGGAGCAGTCAGCCAATTCGACTATATTACAAGTGAACTTTATTACGAATAATCCCAAAAGAAAAGAATCATTTGGCTGATGAATAAGGAATTTGGCCAATCAAGATAGATACCCCGGTACGGTACATAGATCTGGCTTATAAGATACATTGTAAAAAGGGGTGTGTTTAGAATATTAAACACTTATTGGGTCCGTTATTTTAAACACTTCTTAAAACACATTTCAACTTAACACTTTAAAATACATGTTTAGATTTAAAGCACTTAATTGCAATGTGTTCAGGTTCTAAGCACTTATCTAAACACTATTTCGAAAAGTGTTTAGCATTTATACACTTTTTACCTAAACACTGCAAAAGTGTTTAGATTAAAAGTGTTTAGAATAAAGTGTTTAAATTCTAAACACATTTGAACGTGTTAGGATTTTAAACACATAGCTTAACACATTCAATAAGTGTTAAAGTGTCAATGTGTTTAGATTTTAAACACATTTTCGTAAACACTTATATACCTCACTATAGAAGTGTTTAGAATAACGGATACAATAATTGTTAAGTGATCAGTGTTTATGATCTAAGCACTATTTTTACAGTGTACAAGCACCAATGCAATAGACAGGTAGATGCATATACCTGAAGTCGGACGCTTTTGACATTGGAATTCGAAATTAAACAATGTAAAATCAAGTATGAATTACAGTAGATTAAAAGTCCATATAACTTGATAGTGTCCTAAAGATTAAGTGTATTTTGCAATTTCGGTACTACCGGTAGAGTTATGACAGCAAATGAAAATATAGTTTTACCAATTCGTCAGTTGTAAGTATATGCATTATGTAGATATGTAATATGTAAATATTAGATTAATCTTATGCATTTTGTGCAGCAGCTACCGGTAATCGTAATAAGAATGGTTAAATAATAGATGAGTGCTATCTATAGCCAATCGAAATAGACCTTGTAATTTCACCCAAAGTCGGACACCAATTTCACCATGAGTCGGACACTATTCCTGAGTATTCCCACCATCAAAAGTAGGCTAGACAATTTTCATGAAATAATGAAAGTGGTGTATTAACTTTGGAAGGTCATTCTATGATGCAGGAAAATTCATGGACATGTCATTTACTGTGTATGATGAGATAAACATAGGCCTCCATATGGACTCGCCCTAATTTGTGATAGAACCTAGTTTTAAGCATATTACCATAATACAATGATGGTATGGCCAAAAAAAAGAAGGTGTGTTTCAGGTTACATGGTCTGAAAATCTAGGGTAGGTAGGTTGAATTTTCAAATTCTGATACAAAAAGAATTTATAATGCTTGGATTTTTGTCATTGCTGCTGTATACATGCCCTCCTGTCTTAGAACTATTGTTAGATCAGTGTATCAAAGATACTCATCTAGCTCCTATATACAATTAGATCCACATAGCAAATAATCAGCAGGCATATATAATAGCATTGTATATGTACAACCCCAGAACAAATTTGATTCTAATCTCTTCAGCAAAATGGGGTTTCCTATCACCAAAAAATAACGATTTCATTCATATTTACTTATTAAAACAGGGAAAAGAGAAAGTGTCCCGTCTCCAACTGAATATTGCTACCAGGTGTACGACTTCTGGTGAAATCTATCCTTTTGAATTCCCCATGTTTGATGTAATATTGTTTAAAAAAGAGCACCCCCTAAATTCGGCATGGCGATAGGGTACGATCGGGCCTTCTTAAATTCGACAAGTGATATAGGGCTTGATGTCGACTTAATGACGTGAGGAAAGAAATAGGTGACATAGGGATCTAAGTGCCAGGTGACATAACCATTTCCCAAATTCAATATGCGACAAGGGAGGGAACATACATTTTAGGCTCCTATAAAGATTCTGCCACTCATTTTGAGGACAACCAGCAATACCCTGAGGAGTGAGTGCATGCGTGCCGCAGTTCTAGGCGTGTAGGTTGAGCGTGCGGCCGCACATCTAGCCCGTACATACGACCGTAACCTAATCCACCCGCAGCCAACGCCCACGAGCACCTCCACGAGCAGATGAGGAGCGACTCACAGCAGCCCGTCCATTCACATGCTGCCAGCCGTGTTGCCGATACCCACTCTCAGCGTCTCCTCTTCTTATATCTGCTGCTGCTGCTGCTGCTGCTGCTGAAAACGCTGCTGCTGCTGGTGGAGCAAAGACTAGATTGGCTTCAGAGCCGGCCCCAGTGCTTAGTACGCCGAGGCGCCTCCATGCTGCTATTTTTGCTTTTGGGTTGGCAGAACACACAACCAGAGGTGCCATCTTTCCTTTTTTTTGAAAGAAATACTTTCTTCCCCCCCTGAAATTTCAGTCATTAATTATATTAATTACATACACAATTGGGGAGATTTCCTATTTTCTGTTTCAAATACCAGGAAGTGGAGTCAAGTGTACAGTTAACTACACATCTACTCACTATATCGATTCAAGAGGTACATCCTATTCTATTTCTGCCATCACATATTGTCTATAGCTAATACATTATTAATGCTGCGAGCTGCCATCTTTTGGATTATATGTTACCAGTTAAACCGGATCTCCATTGATAACATGAACATATAACATAGACCTATGCCCACCACATGTGATCTGCCTCAGTGTAGCCGTAATCATGTGCGTATACATGATATTGTATGGCTATAAACGTTAATGTGCAATATGCAATGAACGTGGGAAAATTATAATGTGTATACTCTGAATTGGAATACCAAACCATGACAGGTTGGCCGTGGTGCGCGTCTACCGATGAGCAGCTCATTCTGTGTAGCAGAGGGAGCTGTTACTGCCATCTGCTCACATCTGCTCGCTGTCGATACTTGTGCTTGGGACTGCGGCAGCCATCACCCTAATAGCGGTGGACTCTATTCATTATTACAAACGCTGTATTTTATAAAACTCGTTGATACCCCTTGAGCGGCACAACTGGCCACATCCCGGCTGATAGCTGCACGCAGGTTGACACGCAGTGGCCGTGATACTATCGCTGCTGCACATGGGTCATATTTATGCCTACTGATAACGTTGATAAGACGCCTGTTGATGGTGGCTACGTGATGCCGTTTTCTCTACTAGCCTGCAACTTTTAGATACTATATGCTGACTACTAGTATAACATGAGTATACATAAGTCAGAAAGATTTAATTGCGCCTATTAAATGTATAGTATGTTGTACGTTTTGAACTGTCATGGGGCTGTCCGGGGATAGCAAATGTATAGTCTAGGTGTCACTGTCAGTGGACGATTCTCCGTGACTCAGTGTCCATAATTATGTTTTTGACTCAGGGTTTAATTAACCCTGAGTAATATACACCTACTAATTTTGCATTTTAAGACAATTTTGTGACATAGGAGAATCTTTGTATTTCGGTTATCATTCGAGATAGACAAAAGCGGAAAAAAACATGAGATAGGCAAGGTCGGGGGACAGCATTTTCCGCATTTTTTTTTCTAAAAATCTCAATTTTTCTTGAGGAAATTGAACTGCGATCTTCACGAATTTATTTCTCTCTTTCACTATTATGGAAATGTAGTAAAAAAAAGCTACCACCTCCATGGGCCTCCATAGGCTGCAAGGCATTAAGTTTTTGGGTGCAAGATAGAAATGACATTTTGAGCGAATTTGCCCGTATTTCTCTCTTTCTACCCACAAAGCGGGCAAAAACTGGGCACATTCTACCGCCAGGACCTATGCAACAAGTCACATCCGATCTATATCTATATGTTAACAGATAGCGGTTATGATACAGATAGCGAATGTACACCAGGGGCGGGGGGACAGGGGATGGAGGGCAAAGGCATGGACGCGTAACACACGCCGCCCTGTAGCCGACCGACACAGCGAAACGGAAACGGCGATGGTGTCGCTGCTGATGCTCCGATCGACTCGCTTTACGGCCGAGACGTAAAACAGCGGTTACGCGCTGCTGGGCGCTGACGCCGACAGCCACCTGCTCGCCCTAAGCCACCTGCTTTCCCACAGCCACCTGCTCACCTACAGCCACCACCTGGAATTTGATTATATATGACTTCCAATATATGAAATTAGGGTAGCTTTTTCTGGCGATTACGATTCTGCCGTCAGAAATGAGAAATAATGTATTGTACTCAAATTAGATCACTCATTCGAATTCATTTCTGATGCCAGAATTGACAGATTACCCTGAGTCATCTGTGAGGCCACTCACACACTCCATTTTTCAAGAATAGTAGGCCCCAGATTACCAGAGCCTCCTTTTGATTAGCTGACGCTCTTTCACAAAACGTTCACGTCTATCCATAAATATTCTGAATTATACGAATCTATTATTGTACTGTAAATGATAAAATGACCCCGTGCACCCCTACCGTCCAGGGGCGTGGCAAGCAGTTTCAAAGTAGGGGGGACTGAGGGGTATTTTGACCCTTTTTTTACCCCTTTTACTTGACCTTTTTGGTTTGACCTTTTTTGGGGTTGGTCAAAAGTGGGGGGGACATGTCCCCCCCGTCCCCCCCCGGTTGCCACGCCCCTACCCCCTGGTCAACGGTGGCATCCCAACTACCATTGCCATCAAGTAAACCATGCATATGAATACCCCCCCCCCCCATATGACTACACATACTAGACTCAGGCGGTGTAATATTTGTCCAGAAACACTTGAGACACACCATGTGAAATATGTCCTACACATTATGATAGTTTAACCCTGGGGCCGAAATGGCTTTCATGCACCAGGGAGAAGACGTGGGCCTGAGGGGGACCAATTATATAGGTACGGATATGGGTGGCTGTCACGACACCAGCAAATGTACCAGGTCTTTCTTCACTTGGGAACACCATGCCATAAAGTATAGCTTTGCAGGACTATATGTACCAGTATACGGCTATGCGTGATGAGCTCTAGGTATATGCCGTACCGACAGTTCTCACGACAGATGAACGGTCTGGGGAGTGTGGTGAGGGGAATTGAAGAATATGCCCATATGGGACTGGACAAAGAATGCATGCTGGTATATTTTGTGGGGGTGGGGAACTCACTAGAGAACAAAACACTATGGTACTCAGTGAATTTCACTGACGGTAACATGTTCAGTTAACCCGGATAATGCCTTCAGTTACTGTTCATTTTGTGTCCTATGAATGCATCAAGGCAGTGCTGGTGAGTAATTCACTGGCACTGCCATAATTTGGTCGGCATGGTGCTTTGGATTGAAACACCGTGTACATGTATTCTGTATGTGTCATTGTGGTGTCTGTTCTTTCTAGAGTTGGTTCCAACAGTGTGTAAGGTCTCCTTTTCTGTATTGACTGAACGTTTATGTACTATGTCAGTTGTCATGTCTGATATATTGTTATAGATTTCACATTACCACATCGGTTCACATTATTGACGAATGTCTAAGTTATCATATATACAGAAAATTACACTTGAAGCCATATCTTGAATATGTCAATATAATGTAACAATACTTTTTATAATTATGAATAATAATAAACGCCTAATGTATATTCATGATGACCATGCATGCGTCATCTAAGCCAGTAGATTTCAAGTAAATGAAACAAGTGTCTATAAATCACAATTCAAAGTATGTTGAACGGGTAGCTACTTATCAGCCGTAAGCTTGTTTCCAGCTGTGTTCAATCCTGTCCATAATGTATGATATGCATTATGTGTAAAGTATATCAACGAGTGAGTGTTTAGTAGTTTTCGTTATTACTAATTGCTGCTTCTGATTAGTTTAATATGGTATAATTGACGATATTGTAGTTCCTGGAACATGTCACTAATGCAATTTTCCTTTCTCTTTCCCCAACCCGACCAGAATTATCCATGAAGGTGGCTTCACAAATGAGGACAATAAGCAGTATAAACCTGTGGTATACAGCAATACAATCCAGTCTCTTGTAGCCATCATACGAGCCATGGGCACGCTAAACATAGCATTTGGAGACCCAGAAAGGGAGGTGAGTACATCCATCTTTTCCCAATTGCATGTCTGGTTTGAAATAAATATACAATATTAATACAATTTGTACATGCTCTGAAGATTGTATTACATGAATTATATACGTTTATGAGGAAATGTGCAGATAGTGGCTGTGATTCCGTCACTCCCCGATTAGGGGTATCTAAGTTAGACACAGGTTAACGTGACTCACTTCCAACAAATGTATTGAACTCCATATATTGTGGTACACATCAATAAGCTATCCGCCCGTAGTACCTGTTTGTGGAAACGATAGAGAATAGGTAGACGGTTTGAAGGAAATTGATATAGGTGAAACAAATTTACCAGGTACGTGTCTGAAGAGGAATTAAGGGGGTTCAGAGGGGTCCCCCCTGAGGTCGGAAAGTCGTCTAAATTAAGGGCCCCATGTCACAAAGTCGCTTTTTTGAAGCCGTTATCCTATTGACAAGTTTATCCAAAAGTCACCAGGTCGCTTAAATTACTGTACCGGTTCGCCCCTGGAAAACAGCCCAGGTTGCAAGGTCGCTTTTGACCCCTCTGGAGCCACAATTTAACATAGACGTTTGTTTTAGAACGTTGCAATATTTACACGGCTATACACCTGTTGTTCAAACTCTGTTCCCAGGCCATTCAATATGTAGGTGTTAACGCAGCCAACCAGATATATACAATGTGGTTTATCGATTGTCTAGATTAATAAATCAGAAGTAGAGGAAGCAACCAAAGAACTTGCGCAACACAGTGAGCATTGATTTGACAAAAAAGGTCAAGTGTATATCGTGTGGCACATGTTGCTGCAGTGGATGTCACACTTCATCCATGGATTAGCGCTATGTATATTTGTGACATATACTGGGAAAAGGGACCTTACTGCATGGTGCATTATTATTTAAGGTTCCTTTTCATAGATCCTGCAACATATGTAGATATCATACACAAAATGTACTTCAGAGTATAACGAGCAGGGATCAATGACTTGCATTCTCTGCTGCCCATGGACAGCTGTATTTCATGAGATAATTATCCATGGTAACTTTTAAGTATCAGGCCATTAAGCCATTGGTATCCATGATCAAGTTTTTCAACAACATAAAGCATGCTTTCATGGTAATAGTAGGTATGTTCTCCTCAAGAATTTCCTTCAATCAGCTCCTATAGGAGACCTTGGCACACAGGAAGGTCATTTTGAGAGAACTGCTGCCCCCACCCAGAAATACGACCCCCAGGCATTTGGCCCCCAGGCCAGCTATAGTATTTGCACCTACACAGTATTCCACACGCATATTACACGATCTGACATGAATGCAATTAGCTGTCCGATGCATATCAAATTAGCACAGATGTAGGAGCCTTTGTATATCAGCAGAAGAAACAGACAAAGAAACTGCACCGTCATGTCCTAGTCAAATACCATATGTATATGCACAGGCATACCTGGAATGCTATTGTTATCACAATATTGCTTAGAAGTATAAGATCTTAAGAAGTATGTACTGGGATGAAATAGCTAATTAAAGATGGTTCATTCGATTACCAACCAATATAGGTGATATTTTACTTTGTGATAGTCACAGACGGTGTCTGCTAGCACCCCTACCCTCCCCCTTCAAGTTAGATCAATTCAAGAAGAAAGGAAAGCGATCGTTTATAGCCTTTGAAGTCAGACAGGCAGAGCTTATACAAAGGTCGAAATTGGGTATATAAAAGTGTAAGATCTCAAATGGAATCGTCTGTTCAGAGGTAAGAAAGTAATGCAGAATACGAAAATGAGCACGATATCACCAACCTTCTGCACATAACGCCATTGCTCGTGTCCTGCATGTTAAGATATATTGAGGGGATGGTCTTGACCATTGACAAGGAATACCAAGTATGTAAACTACAGGAGTATCTTACCTATCTTGGTGGATATAATGCACCATTTTGCACATTGAATTTAATTATACCCGCTGCCATTCTCCAAAGTTCCAAAAGTCTGAAAGAAGGCCAATGTGGATGTAAGAGTATTTTTCTATTTAGCGCTACTGACATTGCAGAGCCTAACCAGTCATACCCTACCTTAATGTCATCCCATACCTACTGGTACCTACCATACCTTAGCATATGCCCAGTCTGGGACCTGAGCCCATACATGACCTAGGATCATATAGTTAGTGACCTCTAGTTCTGTCTTTGATCGTTTCGAGGAGTCCACAGCCTGGTTATCTGGTGGATAATTCTCCTCTCAGTACATTTGTATAATAAGCCATATACACCCATCGTAGGCAAACGACTGTATCAATCAAAATGCACACTGAGAACTAGGCCTATTGCTCCCAATGCATAAGTATACTACTCAATCAATCAACTGTTCACTCCTATTCAGACTGCAATAGAGAGCTGTTAGTACAAACACAAGTGCATGTGATGGGGGTAGATGGGATCATGCAAAGCTTTTCTGTCTAGCCTAGGACAGTAGTCTGTGCCCCCTAGCAGGGCTGTACTGTGCCCAGCTGCATGGCGGTCCGCCTGCAGCACCAGCAGTAGTATAATAGTAGTACGTGTAGTACCAGCAGCAGCTGTTGCTATGGTAACACACCCATTGTAAACGTGGTGGCACGAGCACTGACGTAAGCAGGCATGCTCCTAATTAAATCACCTGGAAAAAATACACCTGCCTGGCAGAGATGTGTTTATCTCGTCCCCTAGGGGTGGATACTAGTGGTGTCGGTGTGTTGGAGCGGATTGGAGGGGGGGGGGGGTAGGATTATGGATAGCACCACAAATCACAGATAACATGCTCATAACGGTCACCATGATTCAGGTAAAGTTAGTACATCCCCCCCCCCCCAAAAAAAAAAAGAAAAAGTGTTGCCAAAAATCAGTTTCCTATTATTAATGAGATTGACAAATGTAAACGTGAGGTGGACATTTTTCAGGCCCAGATAATTATATTTACATTTCTGATGAATAAATATAGTAAAATAAACAGGTCAATTGTCACCTTGCTTATCATGGACAGAGGCGGTGTCAAAATTAAAACTTCTTTAAAATTGATAGTATGTTATATCATGTTATAACAGGAACTCTGCGATTCAATTAAGCTACAGTACACTCTCTTACCTTTGATAATGGCACCTCTACTGACCTGATCAACTCGCCGAGTCAGGGCACCAATTAAGAGTCCCATCCTGCAGCAAACATGGCGCAGAGGTCCTGCAGCAAGCTGACCAAACTCAGGTTATTGATGTAACCTATTCCTTACGAACAGAGCCTCTGAGAGTTTCTGCCGACCAGTAGGCCTTAGGGTAGACCGCCCATGAGGTCACTAGCTGGTCTGTTGGTACCATGAGACTCAGAGTAGACTGGTATGTCTCAATCAGGGTGCCATTGATCCAATCTTCCACCGGGCTATCATAGACATTGTCATAATTAGACAAACTCCTATGACATTTGAACATAATTATGTTCATCATTCTGCACGAGTTGGACCTAGGTCGTTTCACTTGTTGAGGGGGATTTTTGTATTGATTATAATGTTTTTATCCTAAAAAAAAAAGACTTTATAACTACTTTGGCATGACGTGACACCGCTGGCCTGTAGACATTTTATTCATGGGTGTGTGGCATACGTATGTCCCCATGCTATAACAAAGAGATGGCAGCATCAGCATGTGATACATTAAACAGGTCGAAAAACATGGGGTACAATAAAGTAGCAAGTGGTACACTGAACACTGCTATGCCATGCGAAAATAGTATGGTAGATTCTTGTGCATATATATATGCTGATATGGAGCCATGATATATATATAGAGAGAGAGATCACTATAAAGTAGGTCGTATTACCTTACACACACTACATATAGCATAGAATAATAATAATAGCGAAATCTTAAAACATCTCCGTAAATAGGAGCCAATCCATCTGAAAGGAAATTGTATACAATATACCAGTTCCGGTAGATATATCTACATAATGTATGACGATGGACTAAGTTACCTTATGCCACAGTATGGGCAGACGCCCAAACAGGCCCTAAAGTGCATAAATTCTTTCACTTTTGCTTTTCCGGCTGCCGTCATTAAGCCTGTCATGACTCGTGACTAAATTAACCATTTGGAGACTAAGGATAGCAGGGTAAATGCAGCCTCGGACTCCCAGCCCAATACTATGTTAGACGCTGGGCAAGGCATGGGTAAATGGCACTGACAATCTTGTGCCTTGAACCACGTTCAACGTACGTGCCCCAATATGTGGGGCTCAAGCCGGGGCTCAAGGTATCTATGGCTGCCATATCGGCAATGTAATTATGGCACATACATATACTAGGAGTGTCATGCCGCTTTCTATAAAGCTTTAATACAACGTAAATTTCATCTGTTTCCAGTTCCTAACTAAGCAGTATACAAAACCAACTTTCCTGCCAAATTTACATTTGAGGACGCAATCATTTGAAGTTCTGAAGTTTTGAAGTGGACTGCACCCGAGCTACATGCTTTTTGATGATTTGCCTTGTCTATTTTAGGAGACTCTGTGGTGTAAAATTGTGAAAGGAATAGCCTAGGGAGCATATGGTTCAACGTGCCCAGTGGTTTAACCTGCCCCCTCTTCCCTAATTAAGTTTGAATCATTTTAGACCTAATTGTTCGGTGTATACAATGCACTCCCCTCTCTTTCCAATGCCCTTTCACAGAGCTTAATATATCCCTTACTGGCAGAAAAGTGGCAATTGTTCCGTGCTCTAGTAAAGTGAATGGTGTCTGCTTAAAGGCGCAGATCTCGGTACCCCTCCAGCGACAGTCGGAGTGGAGCCGGGACAGGTACTCAGCCCTATATATAGGGGCGCTGGGGGTTTAAGAGGCTGAGTGCAGGGACCACAGCGGTTTGTAGACCCGGTCATGCTATGGTATGGGAGACTGGTTTTCGCTGGCGTAACGCCATGGTATTTCCAAATGTTTCCTTCTTGTAATTGAGGGCCATAAAGTCATGTTATGAGGAGGGCTTGGGACCAGACATATTTGTTCCTATAAACAAGGTATATTAAGTTAGAACTATAAATGCCAGAGATACATGTATAATGAAACACACAGCTCGTGACTGGGGTGCTCCTTGTACCCATGTTTCTTCAAATATAAACTGGCTCTGGCGGGAGGTGTGCTAAGTAGAGGCGGTGCCATGTCACACACACACACACACACAAGTTGTGACAGGCACGGCGTGCTGTGTGGTTGTGACACAGCCTTTATTAGGCTGTTCACTACATGGTTGTGACACAGGCTTGCTGGCTAAGCTGCTCACTACATGGTTGTGACACAGACTCACGGAGCTGCTCACGACATGGTTGTCACACAGGTCTGCTCACTATATGGTTGTGACACAGACTCACTGAGCTGCTCACGATATGGTTGTGACACAGGTCTGCTTACTATATGGTTGTGACACAGGCCGGGGACACAGGCCTACTCACTGAGCTGTTCACTCCATGGTCGTGACACAGACTCACTGAGCTGTTCACTCCATGGTTGTGACACAGACTCACTGAGCTGCCCACTACATGGTTGTGACACAGACTAACTGAGCTGCTCACTACATGGTTGTGCTACAGGCCTGCTCACTACATGGTTGTGACACAGGCCGGGGACACAGGCCTACTCAATGAGCTGCTCACTACATGGTTGTGACACAGACTCACTGAGCTGCCCACTACATGGTTGTGACACAGACTCATTGAGCTGCCCACTACATGGTTGTGACACAGACTCACTGAGCTGCCCACTACATGGTTGTGACACAGACTCACTGAGCTGCCCACTACATGGTTGTGACACAGACTCACTGAGCTGCCCACTACATGGTTGTGGCACAGACTCACTGAGCTGCCCACTACATGGTTGTGACACAGACTCACTGAGCTGCCCACTACATGGTTGTGACAGACTCACTGAGCTGCCCACTACATGGTTGTGACACAGATTCACTGAGCTGCTCACTACATGGTTGTGACACAGGCTCACTGAGCTGCTCACTACATGGTTGTGACACAGACTCACTGAGCTGCTCACTACATGGTTGTGACACAGACTCACTGAGCTGCTCACTACATGGTTGTGACACAGACTCACTGAGCTGCTCACTACCCGCAGTGTGACAGCAGCAGCGGCGGGTGGCGCCCTGCTGTAAGCAACTCGAGCATTGACGCATGGCTGCCTGCTCCTCTGACGTCAGAGCAGGGCAGGGTTGGCGCCTGGGCGAGCAGCATAGAGCAGCTCGCAGGCCGAGCGAGCTGCTCCACACCGGCTTGTGTATCCACAGGGGAAGGACTGGATGAGCAGTATAGTGCTGGTGGTAGTGGACAATGCTGGCGATGGTTTTGTGAATAGGTTTCTTAAGGTCATGGACTGCTATTTGCACAGCAGTGCTATATGAGTCAGATGCTCGTATGCAATAGCCTGCATTTTCACGGTTTTAATAACAGATTATATTTGAATTGCATTGGCCTATCCATGCTTACTCGGTACTCATTAAGCCAGAGAAATAGTGAGGAACACGGGTTTTATGAACGCTCGATTAAAAAAACACGTAGAAAAAGATGGGGAGGAGAAGTGCAGGTAGGCTCAGGGGTAGACACAGGAGATCCTGACTAGAGATAAATAAATCGATTTGGCTGACGTTGCAGTGGTGGCCGTATCCTTGTCAAGGCCTTCTCCTGACCATAAATAATAACTATAGAGCTAGTGGGTAATTTGACTCCCTTTAGGCTACTGCTTATCGGACACGTCCAACTCCACACCCTCTCATTCTTGTGGTGGTAATGGATGCTTGCAATCAGTACATACTTAACGCTTAAGGGTCTCACGATGCCCCCTGTACAGTTATCGTCACGTTGCACCAGCACTGCAAAGGTGCATCATGCCGACACCTTGGCAGTTTACCCACCCTGTGTATGTCAGCATGGAGCATTCATGCAGCGCCGGCGAGGCTGCATCCATGTATTATGACGACAAACGGGCACGGTGCATTAAATCACCATGTTGCTGAGATGGTTAAGACACTACTCTACCCAATGCAATGTGAATGTCGGTCCATGTATGATGCTACAATACGTGGATTGTCATCCCGTACACTACTCACTTCATATCGAAATGCATTCTATAGCCAGATGTAATCCCCTTTCCATACAGATACGGCCGTCTGTATAGCCAGCGAGGCAATTTTACATGCTAATGCGGTTGGGTTCAGTCTGCTTGGAGAGTGACGCCTCTGTTAGGGATTTGAACCACTCACACAGAGAGGGATTGCTCGGTCATCTCTGTTGCAATAAAATAAGACCAGTGTCACATTCACCAGGGTCTTCAAGATATGCACTAATCTGTAAGAGGTATTCCAGCTCCCAGGGAAGATGCTGATATGACAGGATAACTGTACCCATGACGCGGCCGTGACGTCATAGACACACCAGGGACTGGTGAGGAGCGCCCCCCCCCCCCCCCACACACACACTCTCCAACTCCCGCACATGCACACTACCCCCGCCACTCTCCCCATCCGACCTAGGGGCCCACGGCGTGACGTCACAGTGCGCTAATGTGTGTGGATCTATGTGGTGGCGGAGGGTTCCTGTCATATCTGTACTACGTCTATGTGTATGCGGCCAAACCCATCTACCGTATCTGTCTCACTTGGTGAAGATTGACCCGAGGTGTTTCTAGCATATGTGTACAGCAAGATTTAAAGTATAGGACGGTTTGAGATTGATATAAGGTAAAGCAGGAAATGGCTCCCCATTCTGTCTCATGCTCAGTTTATATCATAAATGTCCCTTTGTCCGATTCATAGTATCTCTTAAGGCCACTCCAAATAATATCCTTGTTTCTCATCACCAAGCCATGCCAAATATGACGAGGGCGCTTTAAAAAAAAAATTGGCTGGATACCAAATAGGTGGGGAAATGTGGAGCCTCGGCAAACTAAGTTCATATTTCAGTGATCAAGAAATCATCAATCACCAAACATTGTGAAATATGCATGTTTTCTGTATCTCATTGCATTCGCAACACTGTGAGCTTTAAATTGATACCAAATATGTCTGTATTTTCAATATTTAATCATATTTTTCACTTTTTCAATTGAAAATTGCAAAAAAAAACAAAAAAAACCAACTAATAGAGGATTTTAGAGATGCGCGCGGTGATGAGAAACAAGGATATTATTTGGAGTGGCCTAAATTTGTTTCTTTTTAGGGGCGCCTATTAGAAGGTATGTGTTGCACAGTATTAGGTTTGCAGGAAATGCTGCAATGATTAGAGACAATAGTGTCTGCTCGCTGCAAGGTTGGGAAGTCTTGACGTGTGTGGATGGTCACACATTATTACGTTGCCCATTGTCTAGTGTGTACGGCCATTGTATTACACTGAGACTGGGGAGATAAACATTGATAACCGCTATCATGAGGGGTACCGTTTTCACCCTAAGAACCCCGCAGTGAATGCATTTTTCATTGGTTACACATATCCACGAGTCTGCAAAACCAGAGGCAGACATCGCTGCAACTTACCTATCATATAATAACAGTACTGTAGTTGTGAGCTGGGTGAAACAACACATAAACAGTGTTAGTAACTCATTTTGAAGAGTTTGTAAATGATGGCCAACATGTGCACAGGGCAGGATAGATACTCATCAAGTCAAGGGATTTTTGCACATCATGGTGTATGTTATATTCTCTCTGCCATATGTATACATGGAGTGAATGGGGATATATTCTTGTTGGTCAGTGATGGATTGAAACCAACCTGGAAAGAAAATTGGCTCAGTCCAAAGCCCAAAAAACAAAACCGATGGGCTATAGAATTGGTTTGAATTTTTTTAAATCGTCTTTTGTCCTATTGGGCCCTGACATCCACATGACCTAAAAACCTACAGTACATAATTCTGGCCAATTTCAATTACCCAATATAACTCAATTGACCCAAATTTGGGTTTGCTATATGGAAGAGGGGTCATCATGGATATGCATATTAAGCTTCACTTGACTTCTACATTTTCCAAATTAACCTGGGTGGGCATGCCCATCTACCAGCATTTGAATTGATTAGATCTAGGTAAAATGAACCAGAGAAACCAGATATGTTCAGAATATTCCCATATGGTCAGACTCTAAGAACCACTTAGATCTAAACGTCACAACTTTGATTCTAATGAGTCTTTTAGGTTTATTCAGCATTCTTAATACACTGTCACATTTCTCCGACCCTCTGTCATGCAATTTGATAATGCGATAGCTGTCCAGCCACCAATGACCACTCCATTGTATTTCTGGGCCTTCTTTAGCTAATTCTGAACTGATTGATATAGCCACATTCCGTCAAACATGGAAAGACTCCAAGAGAAAGAGGGCTGTTCCTCCATTGGAGGGGGGGGGGGACATTTCCCTACTTTTATTCACCCCCTAACATTGTTCACCCCCAAAAGGATTATCCCTAAACGGTCAAATGAAAAGTGTCAGAAACCCCCTCTGCCTCCTACCTAGATACTCCTTAGGAGCACGCCCCTATCGTGCATACCGTAGATGCAGGGGGTGTCGGGGTGGGTGTTAATGCGTCGGGTGTCGATCAATAGGTGGCACCACACATTGGATTAGATAAGGCCGGGTAAATACGGCAGGTAGACAGGTGAGCCGGGCCCCGTGCTGACAAGTCCCTGGTGATGTAACCTTCAGCCACTAATAAGAGCACTTGGTGTAGTATATGGTGTGCGAAGGTGTGCTAGCCGCCACTGGGGTTCGGGGTGGTGGGGGACCCTCAGCCTCCCCTCATCCCCGGGCCTTGTCCTTAAGACTCGGAGAGGCTGCAGGCAGTGCTGTGTAAACTGTGACAACGTTGCTTAGCTGTTGGGGACATGGCAAGGATTACCAAAAAGGACGCCTCTGTCGTGGGTGGGAGACTCTGCATCGCTTTCCCTGCATCCGGCATATAATATGTACATGTATAAACTATACCATAAAGGGGCGTACCATCCTCCCTACCCCAACAAAATACTTTTGGTCATACCGCGGAAAAGTTCAAACCTAAAAGTTACAGGTAAAGTAAGAAAATGTCAGAGGGCCTTAGACCCCCTCCCCTACACCTTGCACCAACAGTGTATACACCCTCAAAAAAGTGAGCGTCACTGTCGCCTACTTTCAAGTGAGGGTGCTTTTGGCGACAGTGACGCTTACTTTTCTGAGGGTGTAGGGACTACACCATGCCCACGTAGGTCCTGCTTCTAAGTAAACCCTGTCCCGTGGTGACACACCTCTTGCCAACCCTCCAGGGCCGGGTGTTGTGAGTTACCTGAGGGTTCGATAACCGTTATTCGAGTTATTGGTTGTATTGATAAGACTAAGTGCTCTAAGACTAGTCTGAATTACTTAGACAAAGTGCCATAATGGAGAAGAAAGCGACTCACACTGAAATCACCAAGTGTTACAAATGATTTATTGCTTTAGATATATTAAGACGTTACTTCCCGTCCTCAGCTCTCATGCAACTGAATGTAAATATCAGATTCCCTTGTCTAATTGGCCTATATTATACCCGAGTATAGGACCTGTACCATTTGGTGATGTTGCTGATATTGCTGAACTGGTATGAACTCACCGGGTGCTTACCAGCCACGTATAGGTGTTCAGTAATGTAGGCATTCCGGGGTAGGCTTATACTAGTATAACATACATGTACATGGTAGGCTCAGGACCATCCAGGGATGTCGCCCGAGGACAAGGGTTAGCTTGATATACTACTGACGCTAGGACAGAGGACTCCTCCATGCACACCGCCCCCGCTTAACAAAGCAACAGGAGGCGTTTGTACAACTGCACCTCATGATGCTGTACTGGGCAGTGGTGGTACATTGTGCCGCGGCATACCACGGTGGTGGTCGTCCTAGTTATCATACAGTAGTAATGGTATAATGTGTACATGGACATATCCCAGAACATACAATGCGGGTGTTGTGAGTTACCTGAGGGTTCGATAACCGTTATTCGAGTTATTGGTTGTATTGATAAGACTAAGTGCTCTAAGACTAGTCTGAATTACTTAGACAAAGTGCCATAATGGAGAAGAAAGCGACTCACACTGAAATCACCAAGTGTTACAAATGATTTATTGCTTTAGATATATTAAGACGTTACTTCCCGTCCTCAGCTCTCATGCAACTGAATGTAAATATCAGATTCCCTTGTCTAATTGGCCTATATTATACCCGAGTATAGGACCTGTACCATTTGGTGATGTTGCTGATATTGCTGAACTGGTATGAACTCACCGGGTGCTTACCAGCCACGTATAGGTGTTCAGTAATGTAGGCATTCCGGGGTAGGCTTATACTAGTATAACATACATGTACATGGTAGGCTCAGGACCATCCAGGGATGTCGCCCGAGGACAAGGGTTAGCTTGATATACTACTGACGCTAGGACAGAGGACAGAGGGCAACATGCATTTAAAGTCCTGAACTAATTGGCCATATTACATTAAAGGTTATGCCCAGGAGGAAGGGTGAGGGTTTAGGTTTACTGCAGTATAGGCCCCGGGATAGACCCTAGGTGTGTCCTAGAACATACCGCAGACTAGCACTGTGAATAGGGTGAGTGCATGGTATGTGGATGACAATATGTGGAGGTTGCAGTCCCTACATTGTAAGCAGCCATTAAATCCCACTGGGAGTAGCGGGATGAGCAGAGATATGTAGCATTTCACCGTAGAATTGGGCGTGAATGTGAGTTGATTATTTACTCGGTCTGTAGCCTCTCAGACTCGTGGCACCCCTGACAAGTTGTCTGTAGTCCCCAGATTGCCTCACACCACCCCGACTCCCTCACTCCAAGCAACACCAGACACCAGACTCAATCCTTAGTGGTTTTCACATATCACACATTTGAAGGGATAATCTTGAGGATAAAAAGAGACACCAGTAGTTCACTGTTTTATGCATTACAATACAAAAGGGGGGCTATATTGAAAAGACTTTATTAACGTGCCAATGTTGGTTTTATGGCCCCATTGTCATTGAGCATACTATGCTCAATTCCAACATGGCTAAGTACCCAGGACAAGTTGCAGTGACCAAACAGTGTATAAACAGTGATGAAGAAGTGGTCATCAGAAGTGTCCCTTCAGTGTTAAAACAGTGAACTCACAGTGATAATGCAGTGTGTATTCAGTGAATTACCAGTGTACACTGTACACCCACTGCACTAAGGTGGCAAGTTTAGGAAGTGGTCATACAGTGTATCAGCAGTGTACCAGCAGTGGATATGCAGTGGTAAAGAAGAGGTCCGAAATATTTAAATGAGGTAAGCAGTGGTAAAGAAGCACACCACTTCTTCTACACTGCATGCTAATTTATGCAGTGCAGAAGAAGTGGACCACTGCAGAATCACTGCTGGGCCCAGGGAGAATCAGGGGAGGAGTGGTAAAAGAGTGGCCTCTTCTTTATGGCTGCAGGGGATACTACTACTACTAGTCTGAACATTTTCTGCTTGTTGCAGGATTTGAACCTGTGTACTTACTGCCTGCTGATCACTGTACCCACGCCTTAACCCTCTGAGCTATCTCCCCTACCACACATGGAGCAGTCTTGACTTGGTACATGTACAGCATGCACCACTGCCTGAATGTACCACGGTCTGGATGTATCATCACCTGGTAGTTATGTACCACTCAGATGGTAGATCTTGATGGACAAACTGTATTATATATGAAAGTGAAATTATAATATTGTTTTTTGCTTGGTCTATAAGAAAAACAAATAAGAACCATAAACCTGTCTGAGACGTAAATTAATTAAAGGCAGAACTCCTACAATTATTGAACTCCTAGAGATATTTGTGCTGTTTCAGTGCACCACTATGTGCCTACTTTTTGCTTTTCTGCCTCACTTAAATGTCTCATAGGTACAAGTAAAGTAGTAGTAAAAGTTCCAGTGACCATGCAGTGGACCACTGAATTACGACTGCAGGGGGAAGTGTAGGTGCAGTTGTGTCCAGACAGTGCAGTCAGAATGCAGTGGGTCACTGATCGATAGCTGCATCAGCAGTCAGAATGCAGTGTACCACTGATTGATAGCTGCATGTACAGTCAGAAAACAGTGGGCCACTGATTAATAACTGCATCTACTGTGTATAAATGGAGTGGTTTTCCAGTGGCTACTGCATAGTGCAGTGGAAAAGGAGTTGATATGCAGTAACCACTGCAGGCAGAAGTGGCCACTGCCTCTCGGCCTGGGTATATATTACCACCCTTTTGTTCATGGTTAAATGGCCATAGTTTTTCCTGTAAATGATCTTTTGTAATTCCTTCTGGTCCATGTGTTAACTTTACCTATAACCCTGTACCATGTGCAATATTATTTTCGGGGGGTTGCTAAAAACATCATAAATTATGAAAATGTGATTTGCCTCATTCCGTTCTGCCTTTGGTCACTTTTTATTTCCATGTAGTCCCTCACAGGGTCGTCCTCCCTCACAGGGTCGTCCTCAAATGTAGGCCTATAGTGCATAGAAATAGTTCTTCTTTAGTGATGAAATGTGCATATCTAGATGCCTGACTGTGATGTCTGATGCTTTCATTGGCATGATGCATGGATGCAGTCCTGCCTAGCAAGTCACCAATGCTATAAATGATTCGCATTGTGAACCATTAGTGCATCCATTGGTGCATCATTACAACAACTTGATTTGAAGGGACTATGCCACCCTTAAAGGTTTGATAAGGTTTCAAGCTGTCAAGATTTATCACCTAGTGGTACATGTTAGGGTATCTTACACAGGCGCCTTTCGATATTGATAGACCCTGTCTCAATCAGTATACTGGTAAAAGGTATCAGGCAACCAAACTTTTTCTGCTGCTACCGTTTTACCATTAAATGCTTGCTTGTTTGGACCTTTAATGGTATAGTCAATCTTTCCTAAGTTAGAGGAGGGGGGGGAGCAAAATGAAATCCCTAAATTATTCCATTTATGAAGACGCATGAATGGAGGTGAAAAGCTGCCTCTTTTGTGTGTTTTCCGTCACGAGGTTGGCGTCTGTACAGCCTTGGGGGTAGAAGCGTCACGAGGATGTCGTCACGTTAGGGGGCAGAGTGCGGGGGGCGCGGCACCGTCTGTTCAGCCTTGGAGGTAGCAGCGTCACGAGGATGGCGTCACGTTAGGGGGCAGAGTGCGGGGGGCGCGGCGCCGTCTGTTCAGCCTTGGAGGTAGCAGCGTCACGAGGATGGCGTCACGTGAGGGGGCAGAGTGCGGGGGGCGCGGCGCCGTCTGTTCAGCCTTGGAGGTAGCAGCGTCACGAGGATGGCGTCACGTGAGGGAGCAGAGTGCGGGGGGCGCGGCGCCGTCTGTTCAGCCTTGGAGGTAGCAGCGTCACGAGGATGGCGTCACGTGAGGGAGCAGAGTGCGGGGGGCGCAGCGCCGTCTGTTCAGCCTTGGAGGTAGCAGCGTCACGAGGATGTCGTCACGTTAGGGGGCAGAGTGCGGGGGGGGCGCGGCGCCGTCTGTTCAGCCTTGGAGGTAGCAGCGTCACGAGGATGGCGTCACGTTAGGGGGCAGAGTGCGGGGGGCGCGGCGCCGTCTGTACAGCCTTGGAGGTAGCAGCGTCACGAGGATGTCGTCACGTTAGGGGGCAGAGTGCGGGGGGCGCGGCGCCGTCTGTTCAGCCTTGGAGGTAGCAGCGTCACGAGGATGTCGTCACGTTAAGGGGCAGAGTGCGGGGGCGCGGCGCCGTCTGTTCAGCCTTGGAGGTAGCAGCGTCACGAGGATGTCGTCACGTTAAGGGGCAGAGTGCGGGGGGCGCGGCGCCGTCTGTTCAGCCTTGGAGGTAGCAGCGTCACGAGGATGGCGTCACGTTAGGGGGCAGAGTGCGGGGGGCGCGGCGCCGTCTGTACAGCCTTGGAGGTAGCAGCGGCGACTCACGGGTGTGGGAAGGCTGCTGGCATGATGAGAGACAGGGCCCGGCCCTGGCACCACGCCAAATGCAAACGGCGCGTGCAACTGTGCTCCACCAACCCAGGCTGGCAGCGTGCCAAGGCTGCCTCAAGGCGCTTCTGTCTGTACGTAATCCTCCTCCAGTGGTGGTTCTGTCATTGGGGCCCGAGTGCTAAAATAGTATATGAATATATTGTATATTACGTCATGTAGGTCTATATGCATCCTCAGTGCCTCGGCAGTACATTTATTTGAGTACCGGTGTAGACTTATTTTTTCCAATTATGAAGAAGCAGACATGGGTTTAAAAAAGAACCACCAATAATATAATTATGATAATATATACGGTACATTAGCTACGTTGTATAACTTGCCACTGCTGTATCATTGGTAAACTAAACACTACGAGCCTTTCTTGTAAATATTTATCAACCAAAACCAGAGTGATCTCTTCACACTAGCGCCATTGACCAAAGATCCAGGTAGTGTAAGCTTGGAAATCTGCCACGAACAGTACACTGCTCAGTCTGTACGACTATAGAATATATAAATGGAGATAGCCTGGAGGACCAGGTTAAGAAACAGCCTATTTACTCCCCCACATGGAATCACGAACGTCGATGGTGTTTTGGTACACACATCATTAGGCAGACGATCGCCGGCCGGGCGTTTCTCACCATCGGTAGTTGCTGTGCGGATGTCGTCTGCTATTGGAAAAGCGCGCCAAAAGCTGCCAGCGTCCGATGTTTGTGTCCGGATCAATAGAGACCATTCTTTGGCCTCGGCCAACGCGGCCTGTTGTTCCTATTGCAGTGGGACTCTGTTCGACACGCATCATTACAAATAGCTACTATAGCGTCTAATTTTAGAATGCTAGGCTGCCAGTTCCAATATGGCGCTCTCAACATGCGCCATATTTAAATCTGAATGTTTGGGTGTATATATATATGCGACCCCATGCGAACATATTGGTTCTGCTCTAAAATAGCTCATGAGATTTTGGCAGGTACCAAACTCCTACATGTCATGATTCAGTAGCAGCTACATTCCGAGATCAGAACCAAGATCTCACGAAATCTACTAGTGCACGCGGCCAAGTGGAGCTCGTGCAACAAGTTTGATACACCCCATGATATCATTTTACGGTATCCTCATCCATGTATACAATACAAGGCAATACATTACAAGGCATACATGTAACGAGTTTCCGTTAATATAGGTAGATCTATATGATGCAGCTAAGATTCCAAAATTTTGTAAACCTTAAATTGACCCCCAAAAAGTATAAAAATATAAAAAATTCTTCAAAATTACATAAAAAAACAACGTAGGGCCGGCCCTGTTTAGATAGGGTCGGTCGGGTGACCTGAAACAAACCTTTTTTTTTTGCCTAATGAATAGAAACGTCCACAGTAGGCTACAATTACATGTTCTTCACTACAGCTGTGTGTAGTATGCAGTATCAACGGGTGAAGACATGTAAATGGGGCTTGGTCTTGACTATACTGGTGCCGCCGTCCCAATGCCTGTATATCAGTCACAGGCCGCGGTGCCAGTATAGGTCCTGACCGGCTTCGCGCATTCAAAGTCTCGTGTGCACGGCCATTGAATTCAGCTATAGCTTTGCTGGTGATATAGGCATGGATAGCAATGGGTAGCATTTGTAGCCAAGAACTATGAGGTGAATATTATTAGGAAGTTACCTCATTGGTCAAGAGGTCATCCTGCTAGTTACCCCGATGAAATCCCTGTGTACGGACCATATACATATAATATATCCTTAGCACAACCATAGCGGGTCAATGCGTATAGTAAAAAGGGCCCCCTGAAAGCCAGGATTTTGCGTTTGCATTGGAAACAATACGCTATGGCAGTGCACCTCCAGAAAGTACTGGCAGTCCTAAGGATATACAGCACCCAGTTTACGTGTATACCATGGAGCAGCCCGGAAGTATGCATCCACTCACTCACTGGTCTCCATCACATTTAAGCCGCCAGTCGATAACGCTGGTCACATTGCATAATGTTGGCCCTAACCGGGGCCTGCATGCCATAGTGTGTGAGCTGTGTAGCTGTTGGCAGCAGAGTGACAGTGTAGGTAGGGCAGGAGGCTGGGGACCGGGCTGACCACTGCACCTGCTGCTACTGCTGCTGCTGCTGCCACCCTGTGGTCACTTACCTGGTACATTTGTATAGGTAGAGGTAGAGGAGTGCTGGAAAAGGGACCTCCTCCACCTGTGTCAACTCTGGGGTACAGACTGTGTACCCCTGCACCCAAATCAATCCAGGCACATTTACCATTCTCCTCATTGATTGATAGAAGGGTATTATGCCATCGCCAGTGTTTCCCATCCACAATGGCCTTACCAGTACCGGTAGTACCACTATTGTATTGCATTTGCATCTATTGACTTTCACCATAGTGAACTTTGTTTTAATATAATTAAGTTAAATATTTAATTACTAGTGTGTGGGAATATGTGTCCTGGTACTGCAGAGAAACACATAAATGTGTGTGAGGAATTCACCAATAGTGCATGCAGAAGGCTATTAGGATAGAGTACTGTGAAGTCTCGCATATAAAAGGCGTGGCATGTACGTGAATAAACTAGCTTTGGTTTTATACCAAACAATGCCTCTACAGGGTGTGGCTTGTACGAGGGTTTTAAGATGCATACTATATTGTTCCTACTACTCGGTATAATTAGACCCACTGTGCGGCTTATAGGATTCTCCCAAATTTAATAGGGGTTCAGCTAATGCGCGAGCCGGCTTGACAATATGTGGTGTAACGGCTAGCATGTTCAACCGCGGTATGCACAATCCTGGCTTGGTTTGAATCCCAGTAGATCCTCTTCCGCATCGACTACACTCTTGAGGCACTGGCACAGATACTGCATAGATTGTGTACCTATCACTGAGGTCACAGCCATTGATTGCTGGCTGTGGCAAGATAGACATTGATAACAGCTATCACGATCCATCCCTCTTGTACCCCAAGGAAATATGATATGACCTTATTTGGTTGTTTTAGGGGCCTACGTATGTTCCACTGATGCCATCGGACCAGGCTCATGGGAATGTCTGATGTCATTGATGCAGCGCAGAGCAGAATGGCGTCTTGTTATCTGTATGGAATACCAAATAGTCTCAAAATAACCCGATACTAAGGGGTTGGAGGCCGTGATACCGGAGTGGTGTTCATCTGCCTACTGAGGCACAGATAGCACACACACCCTGTGCCAACTACTAAAACAAGGCCAGGGTTAAATTTAGATCAGCAGCGGTAGCAGTTAGATAATGCTCTAACTAGCCACCCTGATAGTCCCTCTCTATGCCTCCCTGTATACACGTCCTTCCTGCATCCTCCTATAGTATTGGAATTTATGTACGTTCAGCATGTCAGCAACATTGACCATAGGAAGATGCCTTGGGAACCATGCTGGGACCATGTATATGTGCAAAGTAGCAATAGATGCAGCCTCTCACCAAGAGAGCAACATTATTGCGGGTCTCGACCAGTCTCGGACTCCCATACCAACACTGCTCCGGCTCCCTCTGCTGTGCATGGTATGGGAGCAGACATTCATCCAACTTGCTACCCATTTGCGCCAGATTGGTGGCGCAAATGGGTGTGTATTGGTCAATACACATCCAAGTACAGACAGATTGTTATCTTGATCAAAGGGGTAATAAATTTAGTAGGGGCCACTGTGTATTTAACAGCAAAAATGTGTATTCAACAGTATGGCCACTTGCTCCCAGGCTATCCATCTGGTAGGATAGACGCTGGCCGAGGCTGGGTCTCGACCGTCTGTAGAGATTTACTACTAATGGTGGCACCGTTACTAATGGTGGCATGATGTTTCATGGTTCATGTTAGGGCACTTATAATTGGTTATCAGCTTTGCGGACACTTTTTGGAAAAAATCGGTGAGGGAGGGAGGCTTTTTAATTTTTTTTATTTACTTCTTCCTGGAGTCATTATGGCACTGTGCCTGAATATGAGATATCTTCTCGTAATACCAACCCCCTATTCTCACACCCTTCACACTCACAACTAAACACTAACACAGACTGAGTGTCTTCCATGCGTATCCAACGTATGGGTAATATCGCTGATAAAGTTAAATCATTTTCATAAATCATTTATCAGAGAAAGAGTACTAACTTTGCAGGATGTGTGTGAGGGGGGAGGGGGTGACAATATGATCTCATGATGCTGCCATGTCGTAGACAATACTTAGCTAGACCTTCACCGTATACGTTACGTTGTGCGTGTTGTATGGGGTGTATATGAATGAGTGCTGATACCATAGATATGGTAATGTAGGCACTGCTGGTATTGCTAGACGTGCCTGCAGTGTCTGCCCCTCGGTCGGCGCTGTCCTACCCCCGGGTGTCCTACTGATAGCGGCCTGTGCAAGTGGTTGGTAACCACCGGACACATGGAGCCGCCATGCATCTAAACACGTTACTATGACAACGGGACCAATTTACCATGCCATCTGGGGGGGGGGGGGGGCAGGAGCACCATGGTATCTAGTATATAATGTAGATGGTCAGAGATTGGAGTCTGTGTGTACGTGTGGGGGGGGGGGGGGGGCATATACAGGGTCTTTAATCGTCGGTGGTTAATGCACCTAATACTGTGGCATCTGTTTACCTGTCCAGTAAGATACACAGTCAGAGGCGGATCAAGAGGGGTGGTCTACGAGACGAAGGGACCCATCCAAAAATAAATAGGGTCCCTGCCTCCACTTTCCCTCTTTAAAAGTGACACGGGGTACATCTTTTCCACACAGGGTAACGGTTCCGCTACTGATAGGCTGTATGGTGGTAGCCAGTGTCTGAGCGGTATATTCAGGGATTGGGACAGCCATAGGGATTCCGTGGTGCTTTGTGGATTTTTCTGAAATGTGCCAACACTATGTTAATACCACAATAGGATAACAGGTCTATATCGACAAACATAACCTGTAATAATAATTAGATTGGTTTACCGTTTGGGGTGGGTATCAACCACAAGAGCACATAACGGTATACATATCTAAAATCAAATAATTTTAGTATTAGAGTGCTTCCCCTCGGTGCACACTGCACCGTGCTATTAAAGACCCCACACCCCGTCCATATGATACAGATATTGAGCAGAAGGAGGACGCTTATATACAATATAATACCAGCCTAAACTTCTCATTTAACGCCATGTTTATCAGGCAGGTAGGATACCGATCATTCTGAAATATTATAGACTAGTGTAAGGCACCGACGTGTTCCAACTTTACATGTTTAGTTATATGTATGTACAATGTACACGGAATCTAGCTCTTGCTATTTGAACTTTGATACCAGCAAAACAAAGAACAATCAGGCAAATAGGATTGGGTTGGGAGCAAGTCGATCTTTTTATGCAAAGTGACGTCATGCAAAACAATAGTAGGAAACTTACACCCTCCAGAGAGGTCGGTCTGAAGTACTGTAGGCCGTAACATATAACACGGATGAATAAAGCTGTACGTATAGCAGATGGGGAGGGCAGGGGGCTTTATATTATGTGTAACTATTACCGTAAACGTAGATATTTTCGCGCTGATTTTAAAATCCGCGAAAATACGTACAGAGCAAAAATGTATCCTATATAGCCATACAACAACCATATGTATTGCAAAATTTGCGATTTTAGATACACGCGAAATTGTACTTTTTAGCAAATTCACGAAAATTTATACCAGCGAAAATATCTACGTTTACAGTATGCTGTTACTTACATTAGGCATATGCTAATGATGCTTCACAACAAGATACACACTGGACTGATACATGGACATGGTGTAATGTAGACACACCATGTGACCCACCCGTCGTGCGTTGTCACTGCCAGGTTGGAACCAGCTCAGATAAGGTCACCCATCGAACAAAGTCTTTTTTTTCCACAATCCCTCTAGGCAATGGTCCTCCAACCTCCAACGCGGGCACCTTTCATCAAAAATACCTCTAAATAAGAGTCGCCATAAACCCTCATCCTTTATTTGACCAAAATCACTCTAACCAAGTGTAAGGGTTATCAGAGGTCCGGCTGCACACCCATGTCAATATAAAATTGAGTCCCCCCACCCACTCCCGGAAAGACTGCCTCCTCCCCCAAATAGATTGTGTACATTGCCAACTGTCAATATGGACCAATAAGCATTGATCGGCAATCCACTTCTCCCGTGTAAGCTCACGCCCGATGTTCTATCATTGGTGGTATTGATATTGCGCAGATAGATACTAGACAGGAGTTGATTAGTTCCTTATCTATGTAAGTCGTGTACCATCAGTATACATGCAGTTTACACCATCCACCCCTATAGGCAGCACGATACTAGTGATATAGCCATGTCCTGTTACTATTCATCCATCATTTAACCCCCAAACAACCCCTCAACCCTATATAAGGGAAATATCTCTCTACTCCCCTCAACACTAATAGAGTATCCTTTCCAACACAGCTGGGTGCTTAAATACTGCTATACAGTCTGCCCATACCTGTAAACATGAGCCCAACCTCATGCACAGGGTGTACTTAATATAGGATAAAGATGCGGCCGACATTGGAAATAAACACAACGTGTAATTAAGGGGTATTTGTTAACAGTGTAGTGTTATCAACGTCAGTCACATGAAGGGTAGGCCTACATATTGTTAAACTGCTGTAGGTCGGTTCCTCAGACACAGAGGTAATGTCTTTCTTCTTCATTTCTTTCATCAGAGAAAACTGCAGGTAAAGTGGGCCATAAACTACTGGCAATTTGACAAACTAACATCTAGTAGATTAATGGCATTATTGTAGGAATAACATTGTAATTGTAGGTTCGTAGTTTGATTGGTGGAAGATTCAGTACTCCCTATGGTCACTAGTTACACTGCTGTATTGGGGTGGATCTAGGGTGTACGGATTAATGGTTAATTGGTGCAACAGGAATCATACTTACTCATAAGTGGTGGTTGGTTTAGTCAAGTGCAATAAGTACCAGCAGAAGGATAGTTGCTATAATAACTTGTTTTCAATCTAGAGTTGCTCCTCACGATTCACAAGGTATAAGATAACTGCCTAACTGATAATAGGTGTAAATCGTTCTTCCCTCCCTCCTCCAAACCTGCATCAATAGGTGTTTTAAATAGTATACTGACAGGGCATGAAGCTCTCTTCATACATCCATAGAGTTCTGCTATTCCCTATTCCTTAGGCCACACATTTGAAAAAAGTTGGTTTCCGGTAACATGGTCTGTACTGGTCCGACAAAGCAAGCCCGGCCGGTCAGATTTTTTTGTCTTTTTCTTGATTGTTTTTTAGGCCTGGATTTAGGGTTTTCACTCTGAAATCCTTAATATTTGTCCGATTTATAAACCGTCAAAAACATAAAGTAGCCAAAAAAAGAAAGGGAAAAAAGAGGGGGACCGGGCATTGTTTTGCTAGACCAGGTAGGGTTATCGGAAACCAACCTTATTTGGCCCTCGGTAATGTCTAAGTGTTCTTCTATTCCCCCAAGGTAATGTACTGTGTTTTAGCCAATATCTAGCCATATACATAGTGACATATACGTTGTCGAACTCCCTAGCCAATGTCTAGCCGAATATAAACTTTATTGCAGAGCCATGCTCTCATATTCCCTGGACAATATCTAAACAGTTTTTCACTGTTACAAATACCGTGTCCTGGGCCAAGTCTAAAACAGACCCTGTATACGTTACTAAATGACTCTTGTTAGCTAAAGACAGGAACTAGTCTAGCCACGTTGCCAAGGTGCTGACCATGTCCTTCTATTCATTACCGGGTAGCCAAGGTTGACATCTGCGAACAGGCGTCTACTATCTCCGGCATCATACCAATTCTTTATGAGTATATGAGTATATCAACGTTCTAGTACACAGTACATCAAACACTGTGTGTCCCTTAGAGGTGTTGATCCATTACCTGGATATGGTCTGACAAGTGTCATATCATATTCTCCCGTTCCTTGGACAGGTCTCAGTACTATCCATCCCTACATTAACCAAGCTATAAACAACACAATATTACAGACCATATAATTTATTCACATTTAATCTTTAATTCATATAATATGGTGCAGCCAAGTCTCCATAGTTTGCTATAAACACTGTCCTTTGTTTACTTTGCCAGACGGACGCCAAAATGGTACTGGACGTGATAGCCCGGATGGAGGACACAGAGCCCTTCTCAGACGAGTTACTCCAGGCCATGAAGCGGCTGTGGGCAGACACAGGGGTACAGGAGTGCTTCGGCCGGTCAAACGAGTACCAGCTAAACGACTCTGCAAAATAGTAAGTATACCACTGTGTAACAATGAACAGAGCCTTCCACCCAACTCTTATGTATGCATATTATACAAAAGTAGTTGAGGGGATGGGGGGTGGGGGGGGGGGGGGGGGGGGTCTTTCCTTAGCTTAGGAATGGAGAATTGGATTTTTTTTTTGTGTTTCGATCATGGTGTAGGTTATTAGACACTAAGAATGATGGCAATTTAGAAATTCGGACTTAAGAAATCATTACCGGGTAGTACCAGAACGTCACTAGTCATGCCCCTGTCCAAGAGCGTTGTGTGTTTGGGGAGGGGTAGTTTCACCGCTGACATAGCGCACCCTAGCTGGCATAAAGCCAACGTTGCACATGTGTATGAAAAGCAGGGTGCATCTACCCATTACCGTGCCTATACGGCCTACTTGAAGATTTGGACTAAATCATTGTAGTGGAACTGCCAACTGTCTGTATGCAAATTCAATAGGAATATAATATTATATAGTCAATAAGCCTGCATCTCTGATTCTCCACTTGACTTAGTTAGATACTGACATGTGGCTAGACATCCGACAACCCTTGGGGGGAGGGGGGGGGGGTGAAAATCCCGGGGGGGGGTGGGCACTGATGTCTGTTTTGGATAACTACTGCCGCACCTCTCCCAGGAGAGAATTTTGGGGTTTGGGGACAACATGACTCTCCACCACACGGGCCTAGGTTCTAAGGACATGATGTGAGGATATATATATGCCCATTAATTTGGCATAGAGCTGGACAAATTAGAATTAGTTAATGAAGAGCATACTAGAAAACCGGTTTAAAGTAAATTCTGTAAGTAAGAAGAATTTTAATAAAACGAGTGTATTACCGGTACCGGTAATCAAAATCTCATTCATCATGTGCTCTGTAAGCTTTCATATATCTTTTCCAATAAAGCATGTTCAGGAATTTAATAGGACACGTCTAGAAACTTGGGGATGTCATCTCATTCTGAAGGAAGTCTAACTTGCGTAGAGTAATGTAAATTTCAAAGAGGAATCCCTATTTGTGACAAAACGTGGGAAAACGTGACATTAGGGGAAAACACCTTTATTTAAATTCATGTATTCAGCTACAATTTGATGCTTTAGGCATTAAAATGTTTAAAATAGTTGCTGAGAAATGACATCTCAAACATGGGATAGTAGGGACATGAAGGAATTCAGAATAGACTGCAATGCAACCACATATCCATCTTTTTTCAAATAATCCATAAAAATCATAATTATTAGAAATTAAACCAATAAATGCATAATATTGTACATATATTTGGATCTGGTAGGAATATTGGCATTCTGTTTTCAGTTTTGAAATCCTCATGGATGGGGCAATTGGATAAGGATATACTTTATTCCAAAAGAATGATTAGATGGTTGCCATGGCAACCAAATGTCAACAAATGGGCTAAACATGGCTAAAAACGTTCTTTTTACATTCCAAATAAGACCAATTTAGAATGAAAATAGAATTTTGATAATAGCTTCAAAAGATTCCTTGGGAAAAGTTAGTCTAAGATCATTTTCTCTTAAGTATTCACATTTTTAGCTTTATCTCCTGAAATATCATGTTTAGAGCATTTATGGCTATTCCCCCTAATGTTACGATTTCCCAGGTTTCGTCACATTTTATGTTGAGTGTAGTAAACGTAGAAAGAAAATAATACATGTATAAGAATTGTGTGTAGGCATACTTGTAGTTCAGTTAGGATGCACCAGAGGGGAGCACGTGCCGAGCTGGGTTCCTGCAGTCCCAGGGAGCCTGGGAGGAATAAATTATGCAAATGAGACCACAATATGGCACAGTTTCAAATCTAACATGGCGGCGATGGCAGCCACATCCGGCGGTGTGCTGTGGTTTATGGTGTGGTCAGTGCCACGCCTGACTGCCCGCTGCTGGTGCCCTGAGAACCAATAAAGCTGGTGTGAGGATGCATCCCCCATCTCTGGGTGTCAATGGGGGGTGGGCAGCGACCGGCCCCAGGTCGAGCACACCGTCCAGACACCGGCTGTTGTCGGCAGCAGCCGCCGGGGGTAGGGCGCGCCCAGCCGGCCGCTGTGTCTACTCACCGGCCGGCCAAATCAGCTGGGAGGTGCCCCGCCCCCTCAGTGCTCTGCCCCGGGGGTGCTACTGCTAGCCCACCAAGGCATTGGGCACAGGGATATTTACCCCTATTGTACCAAAGTCTTCTAGCTCACATGGGGATGGGGGCCTAGCTCATCCCTTTCTATTCTTTCTGACTATTAAAGTGTCCTCTTGGGTAGGCTTTTATGTGTCTGCATACATTGGCACAGGGAGATGTCTATGTGTACTACGATAGTTAGGGTATCAGAAGCCTCATCAGTAGTAGGCGCCCAGGGATAGATACATTGTTTCTGATACCAAGATAAGCAGATAAATGCAGAGATATCAACATACTATTGGTAGGCAAAACACTGAGTGACCCACATACTGGGTTCCCACAAGTCTTAGAAAGTTATGGAAAATGAAGTGGTCAGGGAAACTAAAGGCCAGCGGATTTTGACGCAAGTCTAGGGCAATAAAGCTGTTATTGAAAAAAGAAAACATGACACAAAAACACCGGCTGCTATATTGCGCTGGTATGGTAAATATGGTCAGGGGAAATGATCATTTTTGGTCAATGAAAGTCAAGATAGGTCATAGAATTGCAAGCTAACGATTTTGTGGAACCTTGTACAAAGTAATATAATGTGCTGTTGTATCGATTTTGTTGGAAATTTGAATATAACCACCCTTCCTATTCTATAAAATATTAATCTAACCTTTTTATTGATGGAAAAGTAAAACTAAAATGTCCTTATGTAATATACCTACTATACACGTGTAATAAGCCTACATGGATCACATTCCTATACCGTCCACCTTGCCTTTAATTAAAACTGTCATGTATGCATCCTAATATAATAGTTCTATTTCAGATTCAGACAAGCTTTCTTCCTGATATTGTGACTGATATTGTAACCTAAAATACACTGGGCCCCATTCAGAGAAAAGACGCCCCACAACCTTACTAACACACACCCTTGCCCTGTCGTCTCTTACAGTTTCTTAGACGACCTGGAACGCTTAGGCGCAAAAGATTATATGCCAACGGAGCAAGATATCCTTAGAACACGAGTAAAGACCACTGGTATAGTAGAAGTACACTTCCACTTTAAGAACTTAAATTTCAAGTAAGTAATAATGAGACAGAATCCATGTTGTATTTCTGGATATGTATAATAGTGAGTGACCACTGACGGCTGAGGAGCATGGGCATAGTCTATAACACATCTCTGGTGTGTTCAGACGAGACGTTTGTAAATCTTAATCTCATTTACTTTCTGGAAATAATATGGCATCCCTCATCCAAAATCAGATTAAGATCTGGAGATACTTTGAATACAATACAGTATATGCCCATGCTTCCATAGCGCCCACTTGCTGCCCTCAGTTACCTGTGTGGTGCTGAGACGTCTTGTTACTAGTAGACTCCAGGTGTGGTACAGTGGTTACTGGTGTTGTCTCTGTGGTGGTTCTCTTTCAGTACACAGTAATACCTCCTCCTCGGCTTGGGCGTCATACAACTCTGCACGGACTCTTTACGTTTCTGTCCTCCCCCCCCCCCTTGGTTGTGGTCTCTATTGTTTCTCTCCCACCTGTAACATATATAGTCATATGCACACACTGTATCATCCTTTTCTCTTTCTCTCCATTTCTGTGTCTGGTTTTCAGTTTCCTAGATAGTTTAGATCGGTTAGGGAAGCCGAATTATATGCCCATTGAGCAAGACATCTTGCGAACCCGAGTTAAGACAACCGGTATAGTTGAGGTGCACTTCAACTTTAAGAAGCTAAACTTCAGGTAAATGGCCCCTTGATGCAGCACCTGGAGGCCGTGACTAGCCCCCTCCTGCTCCTCATTGTGATTGTAGGTAGTGTGTGGACTGGGGATGTGTGACGGCCACCAATAGAAGGGCTCCCAGTCTAACTGCACTCACCGCCCCTCACTGTAAGTCCACCTACCCAGCTGCTCCCGCTACTCCTCCTCCTATACTTAACTACTGCCGCCTACCGCCGCTAACACTACACTGCATTCTGTAGCCACATGGACAGGCCAAGTTAACCCTCTCAGGGCCGCGTGGTGCTTTAATGCATCATGCCCTTTGTCGTCATGATGCATGGATGCAGCCCTGGTGAGTCAAATTACCAATGCCGCAATGCATCATGCCTACCAAGGGCATAGCACATTAAAGCATTATGAGACCCTTGAGCGGTTAACGAGTGGTTGGTGAAATGAGATATTCCCTGATAAGGGGAAGTCGGTATGATAATCTATAATGCGACACCGAGTCGCTTTCGGATCCGATTTCCCCAAATCAGGAATGCAACATTTGACCAAAACAGACGGTAAGATCCGAGTTCATCTCATGGGTCTGCGTTTCAAGGGTGGGGAAAAATAAAGTAACTGTTTATAAATACCTCGGCAGGGATGTTTCTCATATTTGGCTGCTCAGTGCTATAATACAACTGGACTGTTAACTGCCTACACTACCCACAGGCTGTACTGCTTGTCTACTGACCAATCATGTGCATGCTTGGCAACTGATTGACATGGCTTCAGAATATTTATTGGCCCTGGAGGAACCAAAACCTAATGATTAAAAAGATATAACCTAGTGCTGCTACTTTCTATTCAAAACTAGAGACCCCGTTGCTCTAGAATCTTTTGCACAATATACATGTAAACGTGTAAAAAACGCTTTATTAGACTGGTCGCTTAACTGAAATGCACAGAATCTTACATTATTATTAGCTGTTTCTAAAAGGGAAGAATTGTTCCCACCTCATTTCTACTTTAAGAAGCTAAGGCTAACAACAGATGGCAGTAACATGCCACGAATACCACGTGTATTTCCACTAGGAATTGCTCAAATAAAGTGTTAGGTCCATGCGACTGTGAGTCCGACATTTAGGATCACAGCCCTGTACATCCCTCCTGTCTACGAGCTCCACGCACACCTTGGTTCCCTTCTAGCCGTTTAACCATTACAGCATGGAGTTACATCTATGTGCATGTAGACACTAAATTATTAATAGCATGCTACCATATTGAGAAGAGAGCTAAACCATCAGTCCATAAGCTGGAGGGTTATTGCCCTACAAAAGGATGCTTATCTAATTGTGAAATCGGCCACCAGTTACTCTTGAGGATGGAGCTAGAATTAAAACTATTCTTGAACATGGCAGCATATTGTTAACGTTAAAACAATATTCTGCCTGAATATTCCAGACCTACATTTAACACACTCTCATTTTATGTTGTTACTTATTTTGATTTACACTTCTTTAAATGTGAATGGTGCACTCATCGTGTATGTCATTTCGTTGTGCACTTTAGATCTACTCATTTCCCGTTGTATATATGTGTAAGCATCACTCTGGTACAATATATATGTACATTTCCCTGCACACTGGATATACCGGTATCTCAATCTAATATATCTAAAAATCCTTACTTCATAGTGCTTTTAACAAAGAAGTAATCGCTTTGGGGGAAACATGCCTTCTCTTAGTAGTTTAAAACGTACCGGTAATTGCTTTGAAGCAGATTCCATATACAATGTAAAATTACTCCGATATGTACTATTCCAAAATGAAGGGACATATTGATCTCATCGGAAAGTGCTTCTAGTCGTATTGAATTATAGTATTATAACCATAACTACCGGTACCATACTAAATACAGTTTATGTACTCAATAACATAACTCTCTCATATAAAATCTTTTAAATCAGCTTAAAGTGCAATATGAATGATAACATTTCTGATAAGGTATTATACTGTGCATTTATGTTCCACGGATAATTGAATTTAAATGAGATTTCTCCTTGTTACAGATTATTTGACGTAGGTGGTCAGAGGTCAGAACGAAAGAAATGGATCCACTGTTTTGAAGACGTGACAGCCATCATTTTCTGTGTAGCTATGAGTGAATATGACCAGGTCCTACACGAGGATGAAACTACCGTAAGTACCGGGGGTCTATTTGCCCAGTCTGAATCGGAATAGAATCCGCTGTATGTCTTGACCAGTCATAAACATATCAATGGAGCTAAAGAAAACAACGTTAAAAAAACCATTCAAAGTCAGCCATATTGACCAGAAATGGCAGTCTTCTTGCCAGCCCTGCGGAGGTCTTGTAAGGTTTAGCATGTTATCGAGACAGAAGCAAAGGGAACCAAGCTTGTGACTGCTGCCATATGTTAGCTGGTATTAGGCTGATCTGGAGGCCAGATATACAGAGATCATGTATAGCTAATGGATATTCAAACAATTCTTTCAACTGAAAAATCGGAAATCAAATGGATACGTAACCAAAATGACCAATACTTATCGCAATACAGAACCATATGATGAGGTCCTGGTATCTTAAGTATTATGGTTATCGGATCAATTGCTTAGGAAGACCTACTATAATTGAGAATCAGCGTGTATGCGTCTGACTTGCATCAGTATAGGTGAACCTTGGTGTAGGATTGGACACAATAAAACATAGATTCAACCAACATTATTTGCATTAACTAATTCTTCCTCTGCCTTTCCATATTTCAGAACCGAATGCAGGAGAGCTTGAAGCTGTTCGACTCGATCTGTAACAACAAATGGTTCACCGATACCTCTATCATTCTTTTCCTCAACAAAAAGGATCTGTTCGAAGAGAAGATCAAGAAGTCCCCCCTCACAATATGCTTTGCAGAATATACAGGTAAGTTAGTTAATGTTGGTGTGTGACAGGAGTGGGAATGCTGCACTATATGGACCGTCTACTCACGGTCTGTGGTAGATATGTGGCGCGTCTTATACATTAACGATCGCGAGCAAACAAATTGATGGAGAGCATCATGCCAGTGATATCTATAAAGATTGAGACAGTTTAGATATTAATGACAGTTTGGATATTAATGTAATAACAAAGATAGGTAAACACGTGATATGTATGTCATACGTTAGGGCTCTATTATTGGGTTGAAGTAGCGTGCTTTAACTTCTAAATGAGGTAATATGTTCATACAGGGTTAGCATTGGCTTCCAGTATTTAGCGCATTGAACTTTCCTTTTCTGCACAGTACTCATTTGCTTCTTGCGCTTTCTCTCTAACAGGCAAACAAATATACGAGGAAGCAGCCGCATATATCCAAGCGCAGTTCGAAGCTAAGAACAAGAGCACAACTAAGGAGATCTATTGTCATCAAACGTGTGCCACTGACACAAATAACATCCAATTTGTGTTTGACGCCGTCACCGACGTGATCATTGCTAACAACCTTCGGGGCTGTGGACTTTACTGATGTTGGCAACGTACGAACCCTGCTTCCTTCTTCTATGTGCTTGTGACCTCGAGTGTAGCACGGTGTTAGCCGTTGCGTTTCAATTGGTGAGCGTGACAGCGAGGTGACCGAGCGAGGCCATGAGACTGATGCGACGGAGTAGGCCACCCCCAAACTCTGGTCAGACAATAGACACAAAACACGGAAAAATATACAGAAAAACGGACGAAATATCCATAAACAAAATTGATACTAATACTACAGATGGTTCTAAAAGAAATGGTAAACAAATCACAAGTTTTCCCCTCTGTCAGCCTGTCAAAATGTAAATCTGCGTGTATTTTACACAAGAAACGTGATGCAAACTGTGAGAAAACATTGATGTATTGTATGTGCGTGCGTTACCTTCAATGGCAGATGTCAATGCCCCCTAAAAGAGCGTTTCTTGTGTAGGACAGGCGATCTGTTCCCTGAGGAAAACACATGAATAATAGGTACACATTTTGGGTCAGGTTGGAAACATTATCAGTATAGGTCTGCGTACCTATTTTGAGGCAGTGTGAGCCCCCGTTTTAGATGGTTACTCTACTACTACTATTACTATTACTTCTAATACTGAATGCCAAGCCTATATGATAACTTAAACAAAACGCATCAGTTTGGTCGAGAGTGGACGCATGCATTGACAAGCGTGGTATTAAGTCTATAGCGTACGCATTCTCATGTAAAAATCTCATACTTAGTGTCAGTCCCTCTATTGAATACTTCTTCAGTTATTTTGTATTCGCGTGTTGATAGAGTAATCACAAGTAACATGAGATCATCATATGTTAAACAAAAGCAGATACAGTGGCTAATATATAGGCACAGGGGTGGCGTGTAGTTTTCAGTTGAGACTGGAATCGTATGATAATTATTTATTGTTTGGAGGGATCTTGATTGTCAACTAGTTATTATTATATTGCGGCGTGGCATTGCCGTAGGTGAACATGTGCGCGCAGTGGGGTGCCCATGCATCACATACATACACACACACACCTTCTGCCCCTGTTTTTTGTATACAGCATTCTCCAGAGAAAAACGACAAAAAAGTCCTATTTTCCAATTTTTTCCAACATTAAGTTACTGGCCTCTGTATTCCTGTAGGGCGGGTGAGAAAAAAGGAAAACAAAGACAAAAAAAATATTGATAAGGCAGACAGTACATATCTTTGGAGCGTGTATTTTTCCCATTCCTCCGTGGTTGCCATGGAAGCCAATGGAAACCATAGTAACAGCCTTGGTTCCCATGACAACCGCAGGTCCCTATACATAGACCATATAATTAGGATAACCAGACTTTTGATGAGCCAAACTGTGCAACTGGTTAAGTGATGAGCTATTGGAGAGACACCTTGACTTTTTTTTTATCTGTATGATAAGAAGGAGTTGATGTATGGTAAATTATTCTGTACGATACTAGCCCCCTGTTGTGTGTTAGTCTCTACGGCTGCTCTCTGGTGGACTTTTTGTTATATATGACATTATAATTAACATTATCATAACTCAGACAATGTTCTAGTCAGACTTGGAATGATACACACATGTGTATCATATAGTTTTTATTTTTGGGTGAGTTTTCCATGATAGTTATTATTGAGTAAATGATATGCTTTATTTGATAGATATATCATAAATGGTCATAACCTTTTTTCGTTGAGATGAGAAAACTTAAAAGAGGAGAAATACGATTTAAATATAATCTAGAGGATGGAAATACTTACAATGAAGGAACAGGAGGTCCTGGTGCAAGGCAGACGAGAGATTTGTGAACTTGTGGGCACCCACTTCATGCCCCATGATGTCTGATCCATGTGATAGCCAATGCAAGTCCTATTGCTGTAGATACTCCGTTATCTGACAGGCAAAGTTCAATAAGTAAATGAAACACCTCCCCAACCTCCACCCCAACACTAGCCCCACCACCACTACCACCAACCACAACAGACAAAGTCCTAGTACATCAGAGATTCATCCAACATTATAGTGGACGCTCCCTGGATGACGTCATTCCCGTCTTGTAATGCTTTTTTCCCCTCCAAGGTACTGATATGAATTAACAATGCCATATTCACCACTTTAGACTATTTTCTTTTTTAACTGAAGAGAAAAGAGAAGTTGGAATGAGAGGAATGACAGGTGGTTTGAAACGGAACGGAACTCCCCAGCTCTGGAGTTCAGGTATTTGAGGGACCATTTGCAGAAGTATGCCTAGTGTTATTTTAATGTCGGTTTCACATTTAGAAGAAGAAAACATACTGTTACATGGGCAAGAAATTGTGTGCGTGCAAGTTGAGAAAGAGGAGAGGAAAAAAATATCATACATTATGAAAATGAATTGACAAACTGTCCTATCTAGTTGTACTATTAACATCCCATAAATTGACTGAAAGGCACGCCTTACTTAACCAAGGGCGCCGTTCTGAGTAGGATGACGGACTAAATAAGTGGTTATATATATAGAGTGACGAGGTGAATTCTAAAAACCCAAAATGGCTACGATGATGTTATTGCTTGCTTTCTCGGTCGTAGTGGGACCGCGTTCTCCGCAGCAGCAACGTGGGAATATACTGCAATTTCCTGTAGCGTGTACTTCATGTAAATGTCATCCTATTTAACTCTTTGGTTGTGTGTAAGCTTGAATTATACTTGTACTTGTAATGAGTGGCATCGCAGCAGGAACTCTGCAACGCCCATGTGAAAGAGGAAACATTGATAAATGAGTCATTCGTGCTGTCGTACCTCTTATTTTTTAAGGGGGCGGAGTCCTGTAAACATCACAACCCCTGGTTGGGACTCCATATAGAAAATATATACAAAAAAATTATATATATATATATATAAATATATATCTATACTTCTCATGAATGCTTTCAACCATTCATGGCTCTCGTTGCAATGACCAATAGCTAATCGTGTACTATAGCATGCATCATGGCAACAATCAGGCGAGAGGGTCCAGTCCATGTGAGGCGAATTGTGCTCTCACCACACGGTAAATGATGATAAACCAAGATAATATACATAAATAGATATATAAAAATGTATGCTGAACTGAAGTCTCCCGCCAACTGACGGGCTAGCCTTCCCACTGCACTATATGGTCACTGGAATGCCAATAAGACTGTTCTGTACTGGCCAAAAACAAACGAATGTAGGCCCGGTCCACTGAAGTATTATATCTCCATAGATAAGAGCTTGGTGTTGCACAACTGAATCTATCTTACCGATATAGCATAGTGTCCAATCTCTGTGTGACGATGCCACACAGGCTGTATGGGACAAGTGCCACTCTTGGTGTGTATGGATAAATCTCTGACTGGGAAAATCATGGAAATACAATGGCCTCTATTTATGACAATATGACTGATACACCAACGGTTATAATACTAAGTCCACCCGTGCTACACCCATGATTATTATCATAGTGATCTGACGTTATCAGTACCTGGCAAATAGTTGCACAGTCTGCCGGTAGGGGTGACGGCGGCGCGCACAGCACGTGGTGTGAGAAGCCCTGCACAGAGGCCATGTCCGGTGTGAAACTTTTCTGATTGTAAAGTGAAACAGTGTTGACAGGTCAGTGCTACCCCCTCTCCCCACATCAATACCATATACCCTGCACGCATCCACTGGGTGGAGGGGAGCATGGCCATATTATTGGGTGCAGGCTACGCCTTGCCCTGTTCACTATTATTATTATTATTAGCCGGGTGGTAATGAGTTCATAGACATGGCGGCCGCCTTCTCCCCGATGTCTTTTTCAAAATGTTTTGTCGATAATGGTTAGGGCATTACACTACCCAAAAATGGTTTCCTAGTGCAAGCTATGATACAGCTTTGTACATGTACAATCACATCAATATTTATTTATAGATAAAGTGATGTTGTTATACTAGATACCAAGCTATAAAATGAAAATGTCAAAGATTCTTTACTGCCCTGCCATGAAGGCAATTTGCACTGCAAAGTATAGTAGGGTACAGTTGAGACACAGACTTGTCAAAACTCAACTTCATTTGATTAGATTTAAGTTGTTTTTTAGATCTCAGATTGCCCTTGTCATGTGTATGATCCTCACAAACCCCTGACACATTATTTATTCTGCTTTGTTCAAAAGAGGTGATTCATTGTATTGCACGAAAGGAACTCTCCCCATCCCTACCTCCTCCAGGGTCCTTCCTCCTGTTCTCAACGCGTTTGCAGGATATACAGTGTACATGCACGGCGCCGTTTTGTTTATAATTGAACGACCGTTTTGAATAATTCAGGAGTCTACCTGAATGAACTTTGACCCAAGTGAGAACTTGTAGTTTTGTCCTAATGTTGACTGGTGAACAAGACCCCCCTCCCTAACCCCACTTTGGATTCAGGGAAGTATGTGGTAAGAATGATTGCTCTGTTTATGTATAAACCTATTCCAAACCAATAATGATGATGGTGTCACTGGGCTAAGAGTTGTACTACTACTAATACTACTACTACAGGTCAAACATTGGGTTTGGTATTGGGATGTTGGGCTGACAACAACATTTGAATCGGTCGTCGCTTGATATCCCAATTTCAGACATGTGCAAGTTGGACAATGCTAGCAAACCTCTGGGTTCTTTGTTTATATATAGATACTGCATAAACGCTATGTCGAACTCGCTGACTAGGTGTAGACTTTTGTGCTCTAGACATGATCGAAACGTGTATGTCAGCCAATTCCAGTCCGAAGAAATGAAATAACAGTAAACTAGTTTGCCATGGTATTCTCTATATACGGGCTACCAGACAGCAAGGTGTAATACATGCCATTCTCCAAGTCAACTACAGCACTTTTGATTGGCTAAGAAAAGTACTACTGTTTGTGGGCTTCGGTATCATGTAAAGCCACTTTTGATTGGCTATACATATATGATGTGTGTATTTGTGATCTTCCCTTGGAGTGGCTAGGGAACTCGAACTGACGATTCATCCTATCCATGTTTCATATAAAGACACAACACTACCCAATTGGCAATCTACTATCTGAAAAAATAAGTAAATCCAACAGCTAGAGCTCTCACTGGAGACTTGCCCGACTAAGGTGATGATTTGCCTTTAGGACCTACTTGTAAGCAAGATGGTTTCTTTTCTATAGGTGTAGTAAGGATATGTTTCATTTACAAGCCAGTGCAACTCGACCATTGAGAGACCCCAAAGCCCTTGTAGTCTATGAGGACCATACGACAGCCGTACTATAAAGAATGAGTGTTGTGGTTACAGAGGAAATGCCGTTACCGAACCTTCAAATAAACACTTTAGCATTTTACTAGTTTGTCTTGATGTTGTAATTTCGGGCATGTGAACAGCAACTGTGTCTGACTTGTACTTAATATTTTTATTTGGAAAAATAAAGGCCATTTTTATTGTACAAAACACAGGCTCTCTTCGAATCCTTATGTGAACTGTGAGATACAATCTCATGACATTCCTTCCCATTTCCCCATTTGTCAGAGAACTCGATGTCTCTATCTTTCCGTCATCGGATTTTCCTTAAGGGTATCGTAAGTGATTTTTAACTGGGTAAATCACTGAAAACAGTAGGTAGTTGTGGATAAAAAAAACTCCGATGGGAAGATTTGGGTCACTTTACTTGGTATATTGATTTCCCAATGAGGGTTAGTACTTAAATAATCGATAGAACTCAATTTAAGAATTAAGCAGGGCTCCCATTGTCCATTAGTCAGTTAAATTTGTTTTTCTTCATGAGAACTTCAAATAATTCTTGAGATCTTTGGAGAAGATTAGTTAAAAACCCTAAGTAACAGACAATTTACAAAGACATCCTTGATATTTGAAGTACCTGTAATGTTTGAGAAATGATTAAATTGCATCATATAATTGGATTTTCAAAAGAAGGTATGTCCCACCTGCTTCGGCCCCCAATTACTGCTCTGCATGAACCGTTCTGTCACTGGACAGGCTCAATAGTCCCCATCTACACCACTCAAAGCGGTATTGGAATATATACACTGCATTTGACATTAGTATTCTCAAATTACCATGGTAGGGTTTGGAGTGCATCTCAATCAAAAGGTACGATAGTGAACATGGGGAGGCCACTATGAACAAAATGTTTTCTCATCACTAAAGACAGTACTTAACACATATTCCCTTACTGAAGACAAATAACATGACTAATCCTTTTTTCATGCACATTTAATACGGCTGCTATTATATAGAACTATTATAACAACCACATTTGAAGCTAACTGAACCTGATATAGAGCCTGATGACACAGTAAACAACTGGGAATAGCGAAGTAATCTAATGACCCCTTGTGGAGGAAATGTGTACTAACTTAGGGAAGTAGGGGTGCCCCCTGGCTAGTTTGCTGGATAGAATATGTTGTTTCTCTGTTGATGATATCCGCCCCATTCTGCAGGCAGTGCCGACACCTGGTGAGGGTGGCCCAAACCTGACTGCCGTCAGGGGTAGCCATATTCCATCGCCTGTGACATCATTAAATTCACATGTAACTCAGCAAAATCGGTATAAATCGTTATTCACTTGTTGGACCCAGGGTTGTTTCACAATTGGCCTACAGCCTCATGTGGGCCTTTGTCTGTTTATCAAAATTCCCAATGCCCTATGGAACTCCAAGTTTACCATACACACAGTAGCCCGCGTAAAATGCCCAATGCCCTATACTACTTATACACAGTGACCTGTGTAAAATGCCCAATGCCCTATACTACTTACACACAGTGACCTGTGTAAGATTGACCATCCCTATGCTACTTACACACAGTGACCTTTGTAAAATGTACCATTCCCTGCACTACTTGTACGAATTGACCTGTTTAAATCCCCAACAATGCCCTATAGTACTTACACATTGACCTGTTAGGCTATGAGTGCATCCATTTTCGGGAATCAGAAGTTCAATCAGGTAACAGGTGGAAGCTCCCTAGGCTTACCATTGAGTGACCCCTGACACCCGCTTCTGGCTACAGTGAGAGCTGAAACTTCTTTACTCTGCAGCCTGACTGAAAGACAGGGGCACCCCAGTAACTACACAAGGACCTATGAAAAACGCCTAGTGCCTATACTACTTACACACAGTGACCTGTGTAAAATGCCAAATGGCCTATACTATTAACACACAGTGGCCTGTGTAAAATGCCCAATGCCCTGTACTACTAACACACAGTGACCTGTGTATAATGCCCAATGCCCTATTCTACTAACACACAGTGACCTGTGTAAAATGCCCAATGCATTATACTACTTACACACAGTGACCTGCATAAAATTCCCAATTGCCAATACTACTTACACACAGTGGCCTGCATAACATTCCCAATTGCCTATACTACTTACACACAGTCCCCTGTGTAAAATTCCGAATGGCATGCACATGGTTATCTGTGTAAAACCCACAATTCCCTATACAACATACACACAGTGGGCTTATACACTTCCTAGTGATCTCTCTTATTATTCCAGTGCCCAGTACTACTTACATTCAAGGTCATTATTTACCTAGAAATCCCAATGAATTATACTTTTAATATCTATATAATTTGCAGACCGTTGTTAAATCCCCAATACACAATGTATATACTTATACTAAGAACTTTGAAGTTGCACTCGAAAAGATTGAATACATGTATACTAAACAACCATGCACTGGATACAGAAATCTTTATTTTTACATATATGAGATGTGGCCGACATTTCTAGAGAGGCTGTGGAAAGTGATGGGCTGATCTCCCAATGGTTTCCATATCGCAGGGCTTACAGCATAAAGCCTGTCCTTCAACCAGATAGTCTTCAGGTACCATCGTCCTTCCCTAAAATGATGATTTCCACAACAGAAACAAGTGAGACCCATTTTCCACAGGATATACACATTGGCTGATGGAAAATGGGCCTTAGATGCAGGCACGCTCCGACTGGTAGCTGATTTGATACAACACAAACATGCTAGAGTTGGGAACAATCCGGCCGGTAGGTTACTTTGATACTAAAGACACATGCAAGATGATCACCCCTGACAGCCAGTACCCTACTTTGATACAAAGGTCACATGCTAGAGCCGAGCCGGCCGGTAGTTGACTTTGAAACAAGGCAAACATGCTAGAGTCGGGAACACTCGGGCCGGTAGGTGACTTTGAAGGTGGGTTTGAAGTCAGGGTCAGTGACTGCATCCCTCTCAAAATTGAAGCCGGACACGTCATACTGTGATCGTCCATCTGTAGCCAACTCAGAGAGAATCCTACCAACCAGAGAGGCAAATCTAGGAGAAACGAGAAGTCTTATTAAAAAGTGTTTTTCAGTAACTAAGATATTATATTATGAGGTAGTATATCATAAGCCTAGCCACACGTGCATAATATTATGTTCTTTCATAACAAAACCTACTTTGTATACCTCAATGATCCTGGTTTAATTTCTGCTCCTCTCTTTTTCCTCCTTCTGCATGAAGCTTATATCACATAACAAAAATACGTTATTTACGTCAAAATACGACTCTTAGCGTTACATTTATCGTTTGGCCATAATAAGGAGCCATAGACTGTTTTATTTGTTTTGCCTGGGTATGCTTCATTTTCTACACACTAACACAGATGTATACTGCCCAGGTATGTTACCTACTTGTACACATGTCCCGCACCACAGCACACCACTATCTGAGGGAGTCCCCGTGAGGCCAAGGTGTCGATGACAAAGTGTCTGTCTCTGGTCATGGTGTACAAACACGTTTTGGAGAAAAGTACCGGCCCCACAGACTGAAACCAGGAACACAAACAATGACATGTGATTTATGATATCATCATATAGAGATAACAGTATAGAGATAGTGCCTCTGACAGGTTTATAACTGGTACCTACGAGGGAAAATGAATTCTTGTGTAATAACTCATTAATTCATATTTCAGGTTCTGAATGCCCCACTCAGCAAATATTAAACCATAGGGCCAATATGAATGAAAATGTTTGTTTCCGGCAACCCGACCCTAGCTGCAAAAAGGAGAAGAAAGAAATAATCTAACATATACGCACCATAATTCGATTCGGACTATGCAGGCTGAAACACACCTTTATCTGTTTTTGGCCTTGGCTATATACTTTAGACAAAAGAAAATATATACCAGAACACTAACAATTTTATCATAGACAAAATGTGATCACATACATCATCTCGAGATATAATTATGTAACTGGAATAGAGTGCATTAGTCCTGTGACATGTACCACCAAAATTAGACCATACCTCTGGTATATTCCTTTTAAGAAAATCTGTGCAGGCCTTTTCTCTGACAGGATCGACTTTAAAGTTGCGTGTACCAGCGGTAACGATTGGTCCACCACAGTCTATGCCAATCTTAGCGCCACTGTTCCCATAGATGGGCAGCCCATAGATATCCAACTCATCGTCATGCCATATGTAGATAGGGAAACTGTAGAGAGTGGAATTCTCATTATATAACAATTATTTTAATCATTCGCGACATAAAGTAAGGCTGCTCTCAGGGATTAAACACATTCAATATGCAGCATTAGTATGCCCATTGTCAGAGGCATCACCTAAGACGTAGGTTATGCTGCTCAAAAGTAAATATAAATAAAGTAAGTCCCTAGCAAATACACATGTGACAATAGGTAAATCTTGAAATAACATACTTTTCCTTGGTGAATTTCTTGATGTGGGGAGTAGCATAATAAGTGACCTGTTCCTGGGATACCATGATAGGAATGTTTACCCCAACTGATCCCAGGACGTGGTTGACCCAGGCCCCGGCTGCTACCACCACCTTCTTACAGCGGAACACTCCCTGAGCTGTGAATATCTGTAATTGTAAAGAAGATGATACACAGTGGAATTAACTAAAAGTCGGAGGGCTTTATACCTCCAGACTAATATAAATCTATGAAATATATGATGTATTTACTTTACGACCGTAGGAATACTTGTAAACTTAATATGAATCATACATAGAGGAACAACCTTAAGAAACAAGTGCACAGTCAATATTGTACTTTCATACTTTACTGAGAAGATAAAGTCCTGCCAGTCCATACAGTCAGAAACTTGTTACACAGGCAACTAGGTAATGTCTCCCTGAATTACCATACCACCAGGCCACAAGGCACAGGCAAACATGATTAAAACTGATTATTTACTTTGGCCTTGTCATCTGAGAAACATGTCTTCTGACAACTATTGTCACACAAGGGTTGTCAGTAAGTAGACCCAGATACAGGAGACAACACAGAATGCTCTTTCTTTATAAAGCTGGAACCACCACTAATTATAGGTATCTATTCCAGCACTGCAAACATGTATTCACCAATGTTGCTAATCTTACCCGTGCCCCTCCATCAGCGGTAGGTTCCAGTCTGATCACAGGACATTGGTCAATGACAGTTGCCCCGTGAGCACGAGCTAGCTGTACGTGGACAGCATTGGCCAGAGCAGCATCCACAAGGCCGCCTGCAGCTTGGTACAAACCAATGACGTCATCACTGAGACTGAACTGTGGGAACTTCTTCATGATGCCTCTTGCTGACAGTCGTTCATATCTGGGAATTAGATGAACCTGGTATATCTGCATTCTTGCTCTAGGTATGCACTAATTGGGATTCAAATCATGGTTTACTCCTTCCACGACATAATTCATGAAGATGTATTTTAAGGAAAAATGGACAGGCCTAACTTTTGATATTCAACTCACTCAATGTTCTGACGGTCCATTGAGGTGGCATACATCTCCAACATGTTCTCCCGGGGAGAGCCTTTACGTGTTAGGTCCAGGCCCCCAGTGATGTGGTACACTTTGACGCCTGACTCCCTCTCTACCTCATCCCATCTGTAATCACAGTATGCATGTGTTGTATACATACATTATTAGTATGAAGGGCTGGCGAGCCCTCAAACCCATTTCAATGCTAAATGCTTAGGAATTTACATGATGCTGCTATAATGGGACCTGAGTATAGACAGGTGATGATCACTATGCGACTTTGACCATGTACACATGAGGAGCTTTTACTTGGCCAATGATGATACAGTAGGAGTGTGTAGTCCCCGCCTATGCGAAGCCAGATAAATGCTTGTATCTTTCAAAATATTCATAAATTCAGACGTGAATAGTTATACTTACGCCTCAAATGTGTAGGGGGTCAGCTTGGTATAGCGTTCGTCATGGTACATTAGACGACTGGAATAGACAAAAGGACCTCATTCTGGCATAGAAAACAATAATGTGGATAAATATGGTCAGATTGTTTTATTCTTATCTGTTATGCCTGATGGAGAGTAACAAAGTGAAATTTATATCAGAAACAGCGCTTACATAATCCTGGAGACATCTTGGGATCCCCCGTTGTGGTGACCAAGCTCAAACTGCTCTATACCTAACACATCTAAAATAGGAAATAAAAATATCAACTGAGATTAGTTTACCAAACGTCCCAGTAAAGGAGAAAAAAATACAACGTTATATAACGTTTCTCTATGGCTCCTTAGTGTGACAAAACGTTATCTAACGGTAAACACGTTATTTTGACGTAAAATAACTTATTGTTGTTAGCTGAGGTTGAGCTGTAACTTGAACCGGAAAATCAATTCAATAAACGAAATGAGGTTCATTTAAAAAAAAAAGAAAAAAAGTATCCAATGAAGTTGACTAATCGTATAAGGTTTTACTTTTATAAATATTTTTCTATAAAACACTAAATCAGATATACAGCATTTTAGCCAACATTAAAATGAGGGGAAAATCTTAAATCACAATATTTATTAAAGGACTTTAATCTAATAATTGGACTACTATAATACATGTAGCATACATAGTGCAACAAGAGGGGAGATCAATAAGTCAATTTCATGGAGAACAGGCGTATGTAATTATAATGGATGACTATAGCAGACCGGTTATAAATCAAGACTACCAGTATGTGATTAAAGAAAAGACCTACATCATAATATATATTAGATAGAACGTTAGAACTAACAATACAGTAGAATATCACTCACTTCCCCCGACACGTTTAGACAGCCAGTACAGAGCTCCACTACCTACTCCTCCTAGACCTATGACGATGTAGTCAAAATACTTGTCCTTAATACCAGATGCCATCTTTATGTGTCCTTCTGAAGCAGTGCTATTATGTTGTGCTACTGCCGACTCACTAGGGGTATATGTACAAGTTGTGTGAACAAGGAAAATGAACGACAGTGGTGCAGAGCAATGTGAATCCGTGGATATATACTGGTTGATAACATAGAGATAGGGAGTTTGGAGATTGACAGACCAGTGTGTGTGTAGGGGGGGTAGGGGTAGGGGTAGATATCATGATTTGGATAAGAAAAGGGGATAAAAATAAAAGGACTCGAAGAGTATGTGGTGGCTCGGTCTAATGATAAGTGATGACCCTAACCTTTGGATTGTTTTGTGTCCTCTCATAATCCGGCATTTTCTGGACTGGAGGATGACAGACCGGTTCCTAATTCTGCGTATTTCAATAGAAAATGCATTAGGATGTTCAGGTTCAGGGAACTATGTTTGACAAGGTTCAACACAGAGACGAACAATGTATGCCATTAAGATTAGATCCCGCAGATATAGATTATGAAAGAAGGTTGCTATTGAGTTTTATCTACACGTATGGATATATATACACACTCAATTTAATGATACATAACTACATTTGTGATTGGACGCTTAGGCAGCGTAAAACATATATTATATCATTTTACATCAAATTTGTCTAAGGTGAAACAGTTCAGGATCGTTTCCTTTGAGTTCTGAAGTCAACTAAACATATTGAAATTATATTATCAATTAACCAAGCGAATTGTCGCAAACCAAACGTTACGGCCGGGGGAAGTAACATCATTATTAGCATGATCAGCATGATGCAGCCATGCATCTGTTGAGTAAATCGTCAGTGCTGCAGTCATGCATCATGCCGACCCCACGGGGTCATTAAGCGGTTAAGTTATGTTCATGTACACATATACATCGTGTTTATCTACAGGTCTTCAATGTAGGTTATTCGGGCAGCTAGTGCCCTGGATCTCGATCATCAATGTAGAAGGGGTCAGATGAAGCAGCTATAAATGATATAGACCCTGCATAACAGCCACTCACACCCCCAGGGCCTCCCTTACAGAGCACTACGTGGACCATTAGCTACACCTACAGCCACAACGAGAGTAAGGACACCAACACTATATGTCAGCAATGCATCCTTCAGAATACCAGGAGCAGTACTATGAGTATATCGTCATTGGCTGTGGAGGAGTCGGCAGTGGAGCACTCTACTGGTTGTCAAGGAAAGCTGGGAAAGGCAAGTTACAATATAGTATTTTTGAATGTCTCTATCTATGTTATGAAGATAGAGATCTCATCGGATCAATCTGAATAGAAAGTACACATTGGAAACCTATACATGACAGGACGGTTATAAGGAGCAGACGGTTATAAGGAGCACATTTGCTTTGCCAAGTTTTTTTCTATACTCTTCTATAGTAAAAATACATCATTAGAACGAGCATTTCTAGCCCGAAATCGTTTATAAGGAGGGTATTTTTCAATATATTTAGTGGGTTTTTTTTCTGAAATAAGGTAAAACTCCATTATTTTTGGCCAGGTAATGAATTCTGCCTTTGATATCCACTCACCTGGGCGGGGTACAGCGCCACTGGGGCGGGGTACAGAGCAACAGAGGCCGGGTACAGATAATTTGTTATAAACTCAAGTCTAATAATATTCGTTATAACAGAACCATTTTGCTATAGAATAAAGGGGAAAGAATTGTGGCAAGTGAACATCTCATGTCAAGTTAAAACATTATTTTAGCAGTTTAAGAGCTATATAAACCCCCTATGACCAAAATCGGTTACAAGGAAGGTTGGTTATAAGGAGCAAATTTGCCTGGCCAAAAGGTGATCATTATAACGAGATTTTACTGTACATAAGGTCGGTACAATCCTATGTGATTAGAAAAGAAAGTCAAATACTTTGGTTTGAATAAATCTTTTTTAGGATAATAACATGCACGTCGAAACATATATGTCAATCATAGGGATTTACTAAGTGCTTAATGTGATATGGTCCGATGACTAGGGCTCAAAAATCTATTTTGTTAAAAATGAACCAGAATGTTCCCTATGGCCATACTTCATGTGCTAGCTTCTTCATTTAATCTCATTCCCTAGGATTCAGCTTAGAATTGAAATAATTATCAGATTAGGTGGCTCAATTTACTTATTTTTGAGTGACCTTATAATTCCCTCATTGAAAATACACTGTAAAATACTATACTTGGGCCACATCTTAACCTCTAAGTGGTCTCTTGTTGCCCATAGATGACATTGTATTGTGCTACATGTATATCCTCTAAATATGATATTCTACTAACATTTGAAACACATTTAAGCAGGATTTAAAATATGGAAAAGATCATGTCACTTTAACAACTACACGTTTTGTTTGGTTACAGGTGTGCTGGGGTTAGAGCAGTTTGAACTAGGTCACCACCGTGGAGGTTCACAGGACGTGTCCAGAATTGTGTAGGTAGACATGACTGTATACTTTATTTCCTATATGATAACTAGTATAGACCATGGACGGTAACGGACACAGTATATTCCCTCTTTTGGTAAGATCAATTGGCAGCTGTCAATTAACATACTAAATATATTAGTAACAGCACGCGACTCGCCGTTTCGCTTTTTGCACAACGAGAAGTTACCTTTCTAACATTTATATTACAGGCGGCTTATGTACCACGATGAGAGATACACCCGTTTGACTCCGGACACCATCAAAGTGTAAGTAATCTGCACTAACATCCAATCTAAACATACCAAGTACTCTGTACATTGAATATGTCATTTATTTGGCATACACCCTCAAACCTCAATCCTTCGGATACCTCACTACCTCATATTGTAGCCGTAACAACTATTTTTCCGTTTTCCGTTATCATCATACCTGTAACTTTAATTATTCACCATCTCAGGTGTATTTTCTTGTATTTTCCAAATCCGGTGTAACGAAGGCTGATGGTATACAGATACTTGGTTTTTCAAACTCTGCCTGACTTTAATTTCAACCAGATGTAGCCTACACAACGTTTGTAAAAGAAGTTATAAACCCATCTGAAATGCACATTATTACTATAGGGTATGGCTCTGGATTATAAACTAAATTCTCAGGGGTACACAATGTATAATAATTGTGTACAAAGGGGGACCATGAGTGAGTATTAGCCCCAACATACTCACAAGATATCCCCTTATAACGGTTAACTGTGTGGTGACCTATGCAGATGGCAGGAGGTGGAGGAGGAGAGTGGCATGAAGCTGGTCCACCTGACGGGCGGCTATGACCTCACCAGGAGAGGCTGTGTCAGGGAACACATGATAGACGACCACGCTGCGGCCATGGACTGCCACAACATACCGTACGTCATCTCACTCAATTACCTCTTTGGGCAACATTGACTTTTAATATGAAGGATGGGATTCCTTTGTCCATGCTTTCTTATGATAATTAGTGTGAAGGGTATTGGTTAGCTGATCAAAGTCGATTTAAACCTCTATTAATTCCTCTAATCTCTTTATTCAGATAATAATATAATATTTGCATTAAAGATATGAACGTGTGACAGCCGCAGATGTGAGAAGACGGCACCCACAGCTTAAGTTCACCGATGACGTGTACGGTTTGTACCAAGCCTCGAGCGGCCTTGTGGATGCTGCTCTGGCCAATGCTGTCCACGTACAGCTAGCTCGTGCTCACGGGGCAACTGTCATTGACCAATGTCCTGTGATCAGACTGGAACCTACCGCTGATGGAGGGGCACGGGTAGGAATAATATTCATTCATTGTAATAGTTTGTATCAGTAAGTTGGATTTTCCATTAGCCAAGTTGTAGCTGCTGTCGGCCGCTAGATAGTCCAGTTGACAGGTAATCTGAAGGTAGGGCCATAACAAACCACTGGTACTTGCACTCTGTATAGTGTGATTGCTGTGGCTCTACCTGCCAATTGCCTGCCGATTGGGCAGTCTATCGGCCGGTAGCACCTCCAAATCGGCCCTAAACCCTAACTCCTGTGCACATTGAAATGTTACCTGGACGAGGGGTTTCTCTGTCTGTATTTTCATAGACATACATATGTATGTATGTCTATAGCATTGCAGACACAGCTTCCAGTACATCATTTTCATCTCCTATTCATTGATGACTGGTATGTGGCTCTCTCCCCTGATCAACTTTCATTATAAACCCACTACTTCATCAATGAAACTAGTATAAACCAAATCTATAATTCTATGTCGGTCTTCTTATCTACAATTACAGATATTCACAGCTCAGGGAGTATTCCGCTGTAAGAAGGTGGTGGTAGCAGCGGGGGCCTGGGTCAACCACGTCCTGGGATCAGTTGGGGTGCACATTCCACTCATCGTCAGCCAAGAGCAGGTCACCTACTTCGCAACTCCACACTTAAAGAAGTTCACCAAGGAGAAGTGGGTACATTTGACGTTAAAACTGAATATTTTCAAATCAATTAAACAAAATAGGGAGGCCATATATGGTAACGGGCGGAAAACACTGATCCGGGATGGGATTAGTACAAAGTCTGATAAAAATCGTAAATTAGCAAATGGAATGTTTCTTGTTGCTATGATTACAGAGATGAACATCTTTTATAAAGGGTCCCTAGCATGAGAAAGGCCATTGTAGGCCTAACAACTTTCAGAAAATGTAAAATGAACCCGTGTCAGGACAACTAATTCAGGTTACAGATATCTTACTTTGGTTTAATTGGTCTAGGCACGATACTTTCAAGGAGTACCACAACTTGAAGTCCTTAAGAGTTGCAATAGTTATCTAGACAAATCTGCTTTTCATGTAGCTTCATACATTTATTTGTCAGACAACTATGATCAATCAAAATGTCCAGTATCGATCTGACTGATAACCTATTTTTGCAGCTTTCCTACATTCAGTTTCTTTGACGAGGAGCAGAACCTGTACATCATGCCAATGCATGGAAACACTGGGGTGAAGATTGGAATAGACGCAGGGGGTCCGGTGGTCACAGCAGACTCCCGCAACTTCTCTCCAGACCCAGTCAGGGAGAAGGCCTCTACAGACTTCTTCAAGAAGAACGTGCCGGAGGTATTCTAAATACACTTTATGATACCTTGCATTTCTGTATTTCTCTATTTTACATTTCTGTATTTCTAATTTGTAAAAGGCTTTAAAATGGGTATGCCAATATTGCATCAAATACCATACAGTATTTCTGACTGCCTTGGTGGGCAGAGGAAAAATGTTCAATGGACAAAAAATAGTTATGTTTCCATATATTTCCATATATTTCAGGCCCTGGGGCCCGTTCTCTACACCAAAACATGTCTGTATGCCATGACACGAGATCGGCACTTTGTAATTGATTCACTCGCCTCTCGGGGTCTTCCCCAGATCATTGTGTGTTGTGGAGCGGGGCACGTATTCAAGTAAGTGACAAGCAAATTAGTGCGATATTGATTGATGATATATGAAGCGTGTTCTATAACTGTTGACCTTGGGGACCTGTGTGATACAACAATGTATTAAGTGATGTTGTGAGAGTCCACAACATCGTGGCGCATTGTGACCTTCCAGGGCAAACCTCACATACTATGGGCATTCCTGACACAACACACATAGAAACAAACTCTCAGACATTTTCTAGGTCACCTAACTATGATATTTAAATCGAAGCCATTGTCCTTGTAATTTATATTTTCTAGTTTATGTGGGATACGCCAGTCTCTGTAGCTAGGGACATGGGCAATTGTATAGCACATGGGGGCAAGTAATAACTGATTTAATCATTTAATGGTCCTTTGACCCCAAATAATTTTATGCAAACAGTACTGCCCTTATATGACCCATTACCCAACTGATGTAGAGTATAATCATATCTTAAAAGTTGAAATTGTAAACTTCTTTTTTGCAGATTCGCCAGTTTGATGGGGAAGATTCTATCTCAAATGGCTACTGAGGGAAAACCTCAATATGACATCTCTGGATTTGAGTTTGAAAGGGATGCTATCACTAACCCCAACTTCCAGCAGACCTTCAAAGTGACCTACAATCCAAAGGTGGCCAAACTATAAGGAATGAGCACATTCTGATGGCAAATTCAACTCCTTTATTGGTGCCTGGACAGACTCGGTTTACACTAATATGTCACGCCCGAGGAATCTAGGTGCAATCTAAACCTGGGAACCTTACATCACCGAATGTCATGAAATATGGATAACCTTATATTAACTAGGCCTATAGCTAACACGCTTCTGGAAATAATCACTATAGTTAGACTGAGACCATTGACTCGACTGAATTTCAATAAATAATTTGATAAACAAGACCTATTGTCATAAGTTTATATAGTGATTCAGTTACACATATTAATATGAGGATAATCCAGACCTTTTAGGAGGTGTGTCATCTTGATGTAGTACTCTCTGATAAGGACAGGCGTTTCAACCATTGTGCAATGAAAATGGGGTTGCATTGGCAGCGAGAGCGAGCGTCCGAAAGAAAAACATATCTTCTTAAAACAAGTGCCCTGTCCGCCAGACGAGTTTAATAAACTTATTTTCTTGAAATGAGATAATCATTTTTGGCTGTGTAATAATTATTAGCAATACAGGATCTTTGGATTACATGGATCAACTATAACAGTGACCCTAGCTAACAAAAAAAACACCTTTATATAACGTTATGCCATAGTAAGGAGCCTTAGAGAAACGTTATAAAACGTTACTTAACATTATAAAATGTTGTATAACGTGTTTTATTTACTGGGACACCTTGCTTATTCTTGACTTTATTCATACACAATAAAAACGTTGCGATTTCTTGGTAAGCAGGGAGCACACGATCCCATTCACCTGCACCTCTACACTTTAAAAAGTTGGTTGCGATTTGTAGGTGGACAGTAGATTCCACTGTAGGTGTACAGTTTATTGTAGGTAAACAGTAGAATGTACTGTACATTTACAGTGGATTCAACATTTTGAGATATTCATTACTTCTAAATGCATACATGTGTGGGCACCACAATGCTCTCTGGGTGCCGGTGTAGCATCAAATTAGTTTCGGGGTGGAAATTAGTTCCGGGGTTGATTTCTCTATATAAGCGCAGTGTTAAAGCAATTTTAACATCACAATTGGTTTAAATGTGTGTACAGGACATAGAATATATAATTATATCATTATTTATCTATATTTTTATGACATCACTAGTTCACCACGGACATAGACTTAAGCCATGGAAATAAGTTCCAGTGTAGGTTATTAATATAAGGCCAGTGTTATCACTATTTTAACACCAGATCTGGTTTACATGTGTGTACTGGACCTAGGATATAATATAATTATATTATAATTATATTGTCATTTATTTACATTTTTATGACACCACTAGCTCACCACCGACATAGACTTAAAAATCCCATGGGCATTAATTCCAGTACAGGGTTTGTCTTTCAAATGCTGTTTTAACAGAATTTTAGCATCAGAATTGGCTTACACATGTATATTGGACTTGAAATATCAAACTATATTGTCATTATTCATTGTTTTTTATGACACCACTAGTTCACCACAGAGACCTAAATTGCCTCAAGAGAAAATTCTCCCGCACCCCCGATTGAAATATGATAATTTTGAAACTGGATAAATATACATTACCTATCTAATAATTGACCCTGATGACATATTGATACGAATCTAGATTCTTGTGACACAACAAGTCCGGAACTATTTCCCACCCAGAACTAAAATGATGGTACACCGGCTGCTCTTACACATCAGGCCATCAGGTTAACATCACACCCCAATAAATTTAAAAAAAAACACGTTATACAGTGTAATATAACGTTTCTCTATCGCTCCTTATGATGGCAAAACGTTATATAACGTTAAAAAGGATACTGATATTTTAACGTAAAATAACGTGCATGCAGATCATCTTTAGTAATTAGGCATGGATACAGCACACAGGGCAGTGATTTTGTATGGTCTGAATGCCTATCATTAGGTCTTCGGGACCACTCTCAATAATGAAGTCACAATTTACACGAGCCATGGTCATGTCATCTGTTTGTATAATAGAATCAATAACTCAACGTCCATGTATGTTTTGAGCCCCCTTTAATAAATTGGATGGTTGGGACAGATGGTTGGGAATACTGGAACCACACACAGAATACAGAGACATAGCATGACTGGAACACCATTGGGCAGTCGGTGGAGATAAGGTCTATTCAAGTGCCCCCAGTAACGTCGGGATAGGACTGGGTCTATTGTGTCTATTTTATCAACTAGAGTGAGCTCATTGATAGCTGTGGAGAATCCTTTGACTTCAGAGGAGTCTGGCCCGATGATATTAATACTAATATCTCCAGCTAACCATACTTCTCTACCATCCAGGAGGTCAGTTTCAACTATCTTTTGAAGACACTTGACATAGCTCCCATCCGGCGGATGATAGATACGTGTTATCAATGTCCAATAGACAGTGTAATCTAACACCAGCAGTTTTATGCTGGGGTCTGAGACAGAGAAGCTGTAGATGACTAGACCACTACCAACTTATCAGCAACTCTGTCTTGAGGGTTTGCAGTATAATTTGGAATCAGCAGTTTATTAGTGGGCTATTATATTCAGCGAGGCATCTCTCACTCACAAAGAAAATGTAAGACACCTTCACCTATATAATTATATACAAGACTTTAAAATTTGGAGGCGAGAACAGACAACACCATGGCTGACACGACTCAAGGGAATGTGCAGCCTGATGATTTGAAAGCCACGACCTCAACAATGGCCAACGATTCGCTGTCTGCCTTTGGTATGGAGGAGTTTGCTGCTCCAGGTGCCATCAACCTCTTTCTGTTCTTGCCTCTCATCATCCTGCTCATGCTGGTCACCATAGTGGGCAACATAATCGTCATGATCTGTGTGCGCAAAGATAAGAGACTGGCCTCTTCAATTTCCTCTATCTATGTCTTCTCATTGGCTGGTGCTGACACCCTCGTAGGTGTGTTCATTATGGGAGGCATGGCTTTCCATACCATGTATGGATACTGGCCATTAGGTAACTATACAGTTATAACCTTTCATTATTACATTTGTGTATAACAAGTTGATACCAGCATACACAACTGAAACCTGAAAAAAGGGCTCCTAAGTTGTTATGTCCAACGATCTTATGCAATAAAATACAGTCCTTGACCAATTTCACCTCAAAATGTTAGGCCGTTTGTGAACTTATTTACCGAAAGAAACTAAAGAGGGGTTTGGGAATTTTCTACTTCAGAGAACTCATATAATTTTGATGTCAGCCTCTGAAGGCACTCCGTTTGGATGGAAAATGATTACAGTGTTTTGTTATCTATATTCAATGTTAGGGAGTAGTCAATATGAAACAACAACACAGAGAGAAGAAAACCGAGTCACAAGGGGATACCAGGCTATAAAAAGAGAGCCAGAGCCCCTTTGACTCACTTTTTACACTGTCTGACTCCCTCTTCTAATGGCCTTGACTCCTTTTCAAATAGATCAAACAGAGTCTAGGTCAGCCGAGGTGAGTCAATGATTACCTGGACTCCCTAAGGGAGCAGAGCATACAAGCAGAGCACACAAGAAGGAAATAGGAACACACTAGGTGACACTACTGTACAATGACTGTAATGCCATCTAGCATATAATGTTTAGAAGCCTTTTGACTCTGTTTCAAATCAGAGTCAAGGTTCCCTACTCCCTTTTCCCCAAGGGAGTCAGTGAATGCATAAGGGAGTCAAACAGTTGGTTACGGTTAAGCCTGCTAGATGGTAGCACTATACCTAAAATGGTATTATTCTGTATGCTCAGTTCTCTAGATCCATGTAATTTGTGACATTGATAATTTTGCTGATACATGTATATCATTGTAGCATCAACAGGTAATGTCAGGATTATATTTCATGAAATAATTACAGTTGATTTAAAACTGTAGCATAAACATGATGTATAAGGTATAGACACCCAATTTGAAGCAACATGAGAAAGTTAAATCCCCAAAAGCTATAATACTAATGTGCACCGAGGGATCTTTCTGGGATCCCTCCTCCTTGTGATGCATTGCACCAACATTATGAAGAAACATCAACTAGGAAAACACCCTTGGAAATGGTTATAGGGGTTAGGGGGTATGAATTACCAATATGACTCTCTATTCCAAAGGAGCCATCCTGTACCTAGCCTAGTTGCAGCATAGACCTGGACTCTGTCTGTGGCAGGGAGTCATAAAAGAGAGTCATTTTGGAGGCAAAACCTGGGCTCTCTTAGGGGAGTCACATAACTCCCTTTTAAGGGAGTCACATAACTCTCTTTTAAGGGAGTCAGGTTCATCAAGAGAGTCAGAAAGAGAGTCAGAAAAGGGAGACAATCTGGAGGCAAGCCTGGACTCCCTTTTGACTCTGTTTCTTTTCTCTGTGAGTGGGCATAGGCGTTGAACAAAATCTTCAACCTTCTAGAGGGAAGCTAAAACATTGACTCCTTTTGAGCAAAATATCCCATAAAATACTAAATAATTATGTAGTTCAGCGGAGTTAGAAAAATGTTACGCCCTTTTAAGGAGTGCGGGCTTAGAAATCCACTAACCTCCCATGTTGTTTGATAATAACCACACTGTGACTTACGATAATTTGCCTATTTTGCTAAGACAAGAAAACAGTACATGTATAAACAACTGAATACATAAAAGCAGTCTCCAACAGAAGCATAAAGTTATCAATCCTATAGACCATGCCAATAGAACTACATTGTATAATGACACATGGCACTACCTTTCTAACCATGCAGCTGCGACCATTATTCGTGCCAGTTAACAGAAGCGTAGGAAGCAAATCGTCATTGGGGGGGGGGGGGGGCAAGGGGGGCCCACTCCAACCAACTTAAAGTATCGGTTTTGTATGCATGATGTATCATATAAATGCTTATATTAGATTGTTTGGAAAAGCAGTATTTGAGCTCACCTTTAGTTCTGATTCGGCGGCCCAGCCCCCTCTGCTCCCACTTTTCCATATGTGGGAGAGTTAAGCATTGAAATTGTGTGTATTATATTACAGGTCTTGACAATTTTTTTTGGGGGGGGCCCAAACATATTCATATTCCTATGCCACTGGTTAAATTTACTTCCATATAGGCCGTACTCATACTCATAAGAATGTCTTTTTATTTCCTGCAGGGCCCCTGCCATGTACAGTCTGGGTGTTGGTTGACTTTTGTACTGTGACAGTGTCTATGTTACACCTGTGCTTGATTGCCTATGACCGGCATGAGGCAGTGGTTCACCCCATAGACTACCGTCAGAACCGCACCACTTTCAGCGCCTCCATGCACGCTATTGGTGCCTGGATTGTAGGTTTTGGTGTGTGGCTCCCTGCCATTGTTGTCTTTAGGTAATGTGTATATCAAGCTAACCTAAGACTTTTGTTAAGGGTCAAAGTTGGCCTAATCGCAGTTAGGACAGAATATCTACATGGTATTTTATCTTGTTAGTACTTGCTAATGTCCGTAATTGTGAAATGCCCCATGCTCCTTGTAAACACACAATCATCATGTATATGATTTCAAACATCTTATACTACTTACGGACAGTGACACTTGTGAAATTCCCAATGCCTTATATTACAAACTCACTGACCGTTGTAAAAACATCTGGGCCAAAAGTTAATTTGAACTTGAATTTTCTAGGAAGAGGCAAATGTAGATAGGCCTAATTTAGAGAAATTTTGATTCATGGGCTGAGACCACTTCTAGCCCAGGTTAAACCCATCTAGAGAATACAGCATGGAAACTTTGAAGGAAAATGAGGATGAAAAAAAGGTATTTGTAATGTAAACAATATAATTTAGTTGAGGGCCTGATCGCCTGGCAACCCATGTTGATCCCATGGGCACCTTTACCTAATTTGGCCACTTCAAACCGTGGTGAAAACCACTTTCTCAAATAAGCATATAATTTCACATTAGAAAGTCAACTAAGAAGTATTTGAATAATGAGCATGACTTAAAGAACTTGCAGTGCAGACAATAAATATTTGAATTAAGGGCCAAGTCCGCATTCAACCATCCTGTAGCCCAGACAATTATTACCCAGATTCAGGTATGGGCTAGCCTAGGGTACCCAGAGAAATCCCAAATAGGGCTTAATAAAATAGGTCCATACATATAGCTATAAAATGAATGTTGCATCTCCCTCCCACAGGGTTCTTGATCCTGGTCCGGTTGATGCTTGCTGGTTTGTTCCCGACCATCTGTATGTCCTCATCCAGACGCTGATTGTCTACTTTGGACCTATCGCCATCATGCTCATCTTCTATGTCAAGTGTCTTAATGTCCTTCGGCAGCGCTACATAAAGACAGCGGCCACAGAGGATGGCCCCAAGCTCTTCATGCCAAAAACCACCACCACCACCGCTGAAGCAGACAGTAAAGGTGACGGTCAAACTGAAAGTCAAGACGAAGGTCAACAGGCCAATGGCAACGACCCTGCTGCCCTTGTCTCACAGGCAAAACGCACTAAACAGCGAAGGCAATTGCGCAGCATCCGCATGCTTGGTGTAGTGATGGGAGTGTTTCTGTTTTGTTGGCTACCCTTCTGCTTCATGTGGCCCATCATAGCCTACTGCCCAACCTGTGTTTCATCGCAGGCTTTTGAGTATTCATACTGGTCAGCTTATCTCAACTCTGCAGTTAATCCCTACCTGTACTTTATGAGCAACAGGGACTTCCGCAGTGCATTCATGACCATCATAGGCCGTGGATGCTAGGTATGCTAGTAGTAGGTACCACGGATAGTTTGAAGAAACCCATCACTGAAGAAAATTGTTATACTTGTTACACTGTCAGAAGTAACTGTAGCTGTACAGCGAGTTATACTGTAGATTTACAGCATAAAAGGAAGTATTTGTGGTTTCAAAGCCAAAAATACCTCCTTTTATACTGTAGTTCTACAGTATAATTCGCTGTGCAGCTACAGTTACTTCTGACAGTGTAGGAAGCTGATAAAGAATGATGAAGAATGGTGGTAACTATGTAAAGATCTGTTCAGTAGTTTATTTTATATGAATTTTACAAAAATAAAAGGATCAGTCATTTATCACCTTTCATTCTCAGTATCCAGTGGGCCAATTTCAGAGGGATAAAACACCAATTCCGATGTCAATATGCAGTTGAAAAAAGATAAATCCCAATCAACTATATATGGACATTGTACAAATATGGTATTGCAGATAATGTATCTACATGACTGTTACATAGAGTATGAATAATTTCTCTCAGATCATTTCCTGTATGTATTTATTAAGTCATATGTGTTTAAAAATGGCAAGATCACTAATATGTAGTCTTGTCACAAATGCTATACTGCAAATGATGCCATGGATTGTTAACTAGTGGTCCAGTCCTCTTGTAATTTGAAACACATACTACCCATGACATGTCAACATCAATACCATATCATTCTTTATGGAAATTAACTTTATTTTTTTAAGCTTGCCAGTATAAGGGTGAATCCACTGAGGCAAATCCGTCGGATCGGATGAACCTTCACAATGTTAAACCTATGGGCGAATCTTGTCCGATCCGACAGATTTACCCCAGTGGATTCACCCCTTATGCTATATATGATTTGTATAAAAAAATAGCTATGATTTAATTTTGCCACTGCACCATCCATAGGATTGCTTAGCTGTCTTCACATGGTTATAATAGCTATTTTAAACGTCAGTGTGAGTGGCAGGATGAACATTTCAATCATTTTCAATAATAATTTGTTTTTTAACCTGTTTTTTTCTATGAAATGCTGCAATTTTTGATAATTTTTATTCGTCCCGGGGATCACAGTGAAGCCTCATGTATATCCTAATCAATGGTGCTGGTATATTTCATGTGCAATGCATGGTGTAGAGGCCAATCCAGTTTATATGACAGAGAGTCAAATCAGCTGCAGGAAAACAGGTGACAAAACCTGTAATTTCACCCAAAGTGACCCCCCAGTGAAGACCCAATTGCACATGCATAGCAAGCACAACCTACTTAATATAGGTGGTATTTCAAATGAGCAGATCCATATCTTTCTAACGGGTGGTTTACTATTTCTGTATCTTCATCTTCCTGGCCTCTAGAGGCCTGTAAAGATTTGCAGATTTCCTCTGAGGATCAGCGATTTCGCAGCTGTGCCTCGCGTATACATGCGTGGTACCTACTAGTAGGAGTAGTGGGAACAATAGCATGGTAATACTATTATGAGAAAGGTGACTACGGCTAATCAATAAGCTCTGACCTATTAATCAGATTGTAGGACCCAGGATTTCTATGCATGCATGTCTAAATTACCACTCATTGATATGTGTATGGCATTGCATGCAATTTGGCCTATTCTTGTAATATCGACGCAGGCGCCTATGACTTATTTAAGCGGTGATTGTTAACAGAAGGAAGAGGGACTATACTATTTGCATGTAGTCCAATTTGCCAAAATTGATGCGTGCAGAATATGTACCTCTTAATGGAGCACACATAATGTTGCATTAAAACATTGAGCACTCTGTGCCTAAACTGCACATGTATGCTGTTACAAACTATATCACGGTTGTAATGGATCTAAACAGGTTCATAACGGAATTGAGCACGTCTGCATGAACGCTCAGTGAATTAATTATTTTTCCTTTTTCATCTCTAGAAGTCTAGAAAAAAAGGTAACGGTAGGTAAGCTTTACGTGCTAGCTTATGAGATCAAGACAGCAAATATTCCAACTATTAATTGCGGTTGAACAACAGACCAAACAGAGTACGGTAAGGGGGAGGGGTAAAAACTAGTGATAGGGCTCTCTCCATGTACACATGAATGCAGCGGACTGGGGAATACTCCGGCTGCTTAGTAAAGGGCGATCCCGCTGATGTTTATTCCAGCATAAAGGGTAAGGGGATTTTACTAGAGGTCACATGATCTGAACATCTACGCTAGCTTGATTGGCTTAGTAGATGCAGTAACTAGGAATAACATTAGGGTGAAATATGACTCTTCTAGGGAGGATTAATTATGGTGGTTATAACCCTTTGCTTCCGCAGGCACCTCGCAGACTGAGTGTTATAGCATTTGCCAAAAATATCTTGTATAGGTGTATAATTGACTACCTGTAGCTAACAAATTCCTGATATAAACTGTAAGACTTAAACCATGCGACTTATGCATCACCACCATTACAATGACCGAATTCCAAGTGGTGCAATATTGTTTCGTGTGCTCAGAAATACCACAGATAAATATATTATCATGTATAATACACCCCCATGTTACTATAGCACAAAGTGCTTTCTTTCCATTCCAACAGGGCCTTTGCAATGCAAAATTTGCTTTATTAGCCAGCTTAAAACTTTATCAGAGTTTGGTCTAAAGACACTAAACAAAGAATAAACAGAACAAAGACAACCTTGTCTAACATTGATTTTCACTCAGCTTTGATCTTCAGCAATCAGGAATAGAACTGATAGAAAAGGTTCTGACTAACCAACACAACAGGCACCCTGCAAATAATTGTTGTAGATAATGGATGCATTATGCTTGATCTCAAACAATAAACAGAGATCAAAGGATCCTCTTTTCTTCTGGCAAAAATCGATGAGATCAAAAGCCATAGACCAATACCCAAACCTACAGATATAACATAAATGACTATTTAATCTATCAGTTATGGTACCTTACAACACCCATGAACTTGTTGAGTGAAACAAAAAGGCGGAACTGTCTTTAAACATCCACCTGCAGTGTATGTATTCATTGTTTGATGAATAAGCCATTATATTGGTTTAGTGAGTTAGACAACGGCATTGGTCGACCCAGGGGCCAATATGATGCTTCTCCATTGGAGCACAGCTCGGCGGTCACTGCATTGATGCAATAAAAAAGGGGAAGGGTTCAAGTGAGACACATACGCCACTCATGCATCACTCGTCCTACTCCCAGGATAGTATATTTGAGCAGCAGATGAAGTGCTCATGCTGTATGTGAGCTGCTCTTTAAGGCATGGGGAGCTGGTCCTGCTCAGCGAGAAGCAGGGGAAATCGTCTATCTACAGGGAAGCAGCTCTATTGGAAGGGAGGCGGCTGAGGAGGGCAACGCTGTACAGGTAAGTTAGCCACAGATCTTCAAATTCAACCAGATTTAAACGTTCTCTCTGCTGTCCCTGTTTGTTAAAGTTAAGACAGGAAGGCAAAAAAAACAGTCTGGCCAGAATAGGGATTGTGGTTGTAATGAACTACAGAATAATCTGAAGACAGTGTCTCAGGCAATGTTTATGTCAATTCATATCTTCCTTAATGCATCCAGACCATTATCATTATTTATTTAGTTAAAATATCTACCCTTACATAATACTATTATGCTTTCCAACAAAAACTTCATCAATCTTACAGTTGTTAGAGGCAAAAATAAGAAAACACCATGGCTGACACAACTCAAGGGGATATGCTGTTTGAAGATGGGGAGACCACGACCTCCACAATGTCCAATGACTCACTATCTGCCTTTGGCATGGAGGAATTTTCTACTCCAAGTACCACCAGTCTCTCTGTGATCCTGCCACCCCTCATCCTCCTCATGCTGGTCACCATATTGGGCAACATCATTGTTATGATCTGCGTCCGTATAGATAAGAGACTGGCCTCTGCCATCTCATCCATCTATGTCTTCTCCCTGGCTGGCGCTGATACCATTGTGGGCATGTTCGTCATGGGAGGAATGTGTGTCTATACTGTGTTCGGATACTGGCCATTAGGTAACTATATTAAACCTTTCATCATGACCATTATGTATCAGAAAATTACATTAAATTGCATGAAAACTAGTGGGTTAACCTAACAACGAATATGGATCCCATCCTGCATACCCCACCTAAGGAACTGGTGAGTTTATAATTGTCTGCTTCTCTGAAGGTGTTTATTCAGGGCAGAGGAGGATTAGATTTGATGTCCATATTTGATGTTGGGGAGTGGTATTAACAACAATAAGTATTAGCTGTCCCCAACATGAACACAATATCACGGATAATGACTTGAAGAAACCTAAGGACACATGGTAATACTTTAGTAATACACTTTTTTAATTACGCAGCTGTTGTTGTTATGTGTGCCAGCTCAACATTCATTATAAAGGCCATATTTATGCTAATAATATCTGCAATGAGAATCTATGTGACAAAATTGTTTGCTGCAGGAGCCCTGCCATGTACCATCTGGGTGGTATTTGACTTCACCTGTTGTACAGTGTCTATGCTACACCTGTGCCTGATTGCCTATGACCGATATGAGGCAGTTGTTCACCCCTTAGACTACCGCCAGAACCGCACCACTTTCAATGCAGCCATGCGCTCTGTAGGTGCCTGGGTTGTTGGTTTTGTTGTCTGGCTCCCTGCCATCATCATCTTCAGGTAACATTATATAGCAAGTATGGGGTCCTGTAATGAGTATTGTGTTCTCCATGAAACTCTCTTTTGTGTTCTGTATTCATTCCCATGGTTAAAAGTGAATATGGTGAATCCCACTATGAAGTAGATCCCCGTATGTTTCCTTCTAACCATCACAACCTTAAAGATTATACATTATGAATTTCCCAATACTACTTAAACACAATGACTGTGTAAAAGTCCAAATGCTCTATACTTCTTACATACAGTGATTGTGTTAAATCAACTATTCCACATACTGCTTACAGAAAGTAACCTGTGTAAAGCACATAATGACCTATACTTATTATACACAGTGATAAAATAGGGCCATACATATCTGTACTAAAGATGTGGCATCTTTTCCCTACAGGGTTCTTGCTCCAGGCCCGGACAATGATTGCTACTTCATCCCCGACCGTCTGTACATCCTCCTCCAGTCACTGATTGTCTATTTCGGACCTATTGTTATCATGGTTATCTTCTACATCCAGTGTCTTAATGTCCTCCGGCAGCGCTACCTCAAGACAGTGGCAACCACAGGGGATGGCCCCAAGCTCTTTATGCCAGCCGAAACCACCACTACCACTACTGACGCAGACAGCAAAGGTGAAGGTCAAACTGAAGGTCAAGAGCAAGGTCAACAGGCCAATGCCAATGACCCCAATGCTCTCGTCTCACAGGCAAAGCTCAACAAACAGCAGCAGCAGCTGCGCAGTATCCGCACACTGGGTTTAGTGATGGCAGTGTTTCTGTTCTGTTGGCTGCCCTTCTGCCTCTTCTGGCCCATCACCGCCTACTGCCCAACTTGCATCTCAGCTCAAGCCTATGAGTACTCATACTGGGCAGCTTATCTCAACTCTGCCATCAACCCCTTCCTGTACTTCATGAGTAACAGAGACTTCCGCAGTGCCTTCATGACCATGATAGGTCGTGGACAGGAGTAGTGGAGTATGAGAAAGGCAATTAGGGCTAATCAATATCCTCCTTCTGAGACCCTTCTAAACAGTGGCACCCAACTATAGTGACACATATGAAAAATTACCATTCAGTGACATTTACATCACAGTGCATGCAATTTAGAAAAAGACACCATAGTTCAAGTAATAGTTTATCATACTTATTTGCATTCTAGTCACCTACTATTGTTACATCAATGCAGTTGGAAATGACTTATCTTCGATTGTTGCCTGTAGGAAGAAGGATTTTAATACAGGGCAACCAAAGTAGATACATCAGAATACTTTTCATATACTCCGATAGCAGAAATACATGATATTACAACGTTATGATAGATTATATGACGGGTATATGGAACGGTAAAACGTGCTATCAAGAAAAGCACAATAAAGAACTTTAGTTGTATCGAGATTCAGGAGAGAATCACTAGTCAATCAGAGTGTTAATAAGGTAAGAGACATATACTACGTTTGATGTTATCATGGTAATGAAAGTGGACTAAATTGCATATATGATATACTAATAACTATACACCAATGATACATTTCGAGGGTAAAATCTCTTCATTCCTGATGACTATAGATAAAATCATTCAAGGTCTATGACAGGAATAGAATACCCTCCTTCTTATCAGTAACCATGCAGTAACTCAGGTGATAATTTCAGGTAGTGGTATATATGTCAAGAACTATAGACTATTGGAACCTGTAATAACTTCTTGTGGGTTATGACTATTATCAATTATGGTTAATGGCAATCCAAAAGTCAAATGTTGCATATTGTATATCTCAATGTCACACTTCAATGGGCAAGGATGCAGATCCCCTGCAGGAATGAGTTGCTCAATTACTTAGCATCACAATAAAACACAGGTGAATACCTATTTCTGGAAGCAGATACCTGTTTTGGTTTATTTATCTATGTGGACATCGGCACTTGTTTGGCGAGGTAATGTGATATCAATATAGATGGACATTAATGATATAGTAGCATGTGTAGAAACCATGGGCCGTCAATTTTATCACCCAAAAATCAAAACCATTTCATATCCACCGTTCTCTATGGTAACCCCAGCGTTCTCTTCAAACGTACCTAGGTCTTCTTGGGTATTTTACACTTGTCACTGTGTGCAAGTAGTATGTGAAATTGTAAATTTTACACAGGTCCCTTTAAGTCAGCAGGTCATTCACAATGCCATATCTCAGGAGTGCCCCAGAGCCCTCTGTAGTTTCCGCCTGATGAGCCTTAAACGTTATTGACTTAATACTGCACCGGTTAACCTGGTCTGCAGCATCTAGCTTAAACAGTTATTGAGAAGGCGAGATTTAATCTCCTTTCTCAATACCTTAGAGTATGCACTTTCCAATTAGCATCTAAAAGGCCTCCTCTTGTGTCAGCAGAGACAGCAGCAGAAGGCGTTTATTGTGGCACACTTAGCACTGATATCAAATAGTTCAGTTGTCTATCGGTGTCTCTATTAGACCCCGTATCTCACATCCCTTAATCAATGCATTGCCTTATCTGGCTGTCAAATAAGTACAGGGTAGTACAGGGGTTTGGTCCGGCAGGAGTATATATATTTTATTAGATACGTTAGTCCTTTATCAGCAAGTTGTTTTTAGAGCAGTGGTAATTTTCGGGGGATTATATTTGGCCCCTTAGTAGACTCACAGGTTCAAAATGCTTCTGTATGAATTATAGTCAGCCATGGAAAGGTCGTATTTTCCTTTAATGCCGTGGATAATTCTCAGATGTAAGATATGTTAAATAGCAGAACCCTCTTCCACCCAGCATGCTGCTCCACAATGCCCCACCGTGGCACACCATGTGCTGTCAGCTGGGTGCATCAAACCCGCCCTTTGTGAACTCTAAGTGTTTCCCACGGGCCTATTTTTGATCTAAATGTATCAACATCCTGAATCAGCACCTCCTCCTAGGCAGATCAGTTTTACAGACTTGGTTTAGGGATTGGCCTGGGGCGGTGTGCCTGTGGAGAGGCCTGCATGACACCACCAAATCAATACTGTCCCAGCATCAGCAGCACCAGCACTCAGCAAGGTGAGCAGATGCGAGCAGCTCCCACTAGTAGGGCCCAGAGCAGCTCTTTCCATAGGACACCTATAGGGCGCTGCATCTGTTGCCATCTTCACCTCACTGTCACAGACTCGTCACCCCTCCCTCGGCATCGAGCAGATCCTCGTCCCTTTATCAGCTCGGTATATCGGTCTATATCAGATAGGGGGACCACTAGATCAGACAGGAAACACTGGAGGAGGTATGGTATTAAAGGCAAGTAGCATTGGTTGTACACTGTAAATGGTGGGTCTGGCTGATAGGGCATTTGGCTGTCGCCGGTAGACATTCTTACACAGACAGAGGTGCTGGCAGGTGCTCCTGTACCGCTGTGTACTGTGTCTGCCTGCCATCATGCTAAGGTTACAGGACCTCCTGATATAATGATTTTACAACAGGGACAAGTGCACTTCAGAATTACACTTCATATATATGTAAGTTGAATAAGAAAATGGAGAGTTGTTTTTTTTCAATAATTTTTTTATTCCTATATATAAACCCTCTTGACTTTTATATAATATTGTTCCTTAGTATGAAACACTTTACACACCCAATACGTTCAGAAATAAGCTGCCCTTTTCCAATTTATTTACATAATTAGGACTGTCCACGCACATTAATATTAATCATGTTTTCCACTCTTAAAATATCTACACAGGTACAAAGCGCGATGCGGATCATATTGAATCAGTTGCTTTCTGGTAAGGATCTGCATAAATACTAGTGATTTCATAGTAATGGGTGATCACGCAGACCGTGTTAGGACATGTGGGGCGATGAGACAAACATAACAATTGTGATCCATCATTGTGCCAAAAAGGCAAGGAAATGGGAATGTTTCAGGCTACTAAAACCTACCTAGCAAAACACGCTATTATTAGAACATTTTCTAGCATACGAAAACAACCTTTGTTACAATTAATACTGTTTATGATGCAATCTTACGTTGCAGCTAATGACTCATTCCCATTTAGAAATGAGTTTAACCCCAGGCTATCAATTCAATTTCAATTCGCAAGGTTTTTTATTTTAGATTCAAGAAATATTAAACGAATATGTAATTATATTTGAATCACTACTTAATAATTACAATTACTTGATTACTCTTGATTGGCTAACATTTTAGATTACAGCACTTACATTCCACCTTTTGAACCACAAATAATTACCTACCCTGTTCATGTATTCATCTGTCTACAGGACTGCTTACCCTGGCTCTCCTTCTGATTCTACCCATGACACCATTGACTCACGCCTCCTCTAAGGCCTCCATCGGTGCCCTGGAGGCAAGGTTACAGGAGTTCTCAACAGGGGGCGCGACAGGTGGGACCCTGGAGGAGACCAGAAGCCGTGTGAGAAGCTATGTGGAGCAGTCATTTCGGGCCATGACCATAGAAGAGGATCGCCGGGTGAAATTCTCAAAGCAGCACTTTAACCCCTATAATTCACAGCCGGTAGGAAGTTTGAATAAAATAGTGTAAAGAAATTGCTTTCTTTATTCTGATCACTTATCATATATAGATTAGAGGCCTAGCTAGGTCTCGAAATGTTGTCTGCTAATTGAGAAATTCGCACCATCGCCTGCAGAATCGATAATTCGTTCATCAATACCGACACTTTATGCTTTTAGGCAACGGGCACCAACTTCATCCTCGTGATCCCAGGGAAGCACTACCACACCCCGGAGGACAGGGTCTACCTGCTGGGTGCCCACTACGGCACCGTGTCAGGAAACATCTCCGTCAATAATGAAGGCTCTGGCATGACAGCACTGTTAGGGATAGTCAAGCATCTGGCCGAGCTACGAAAGGATGGGTGTAGCTTCAGAAACACCTTTGTAGCAGTAGCCTTTGATTATAGCTGCCAAGTAAGTCTTTTTTCCCTCAAGATCGATTTTATTCATGCGTCAAAAGAAGATGAAAAATACTCGTCATGTGTTTGAGTGGTTTGGTAGGGAGTTACTCTGTATCTAAAAGGATAAAAGATTGTAATACAAAATTTGTATCGTCGAAAAGATATGTTTACATTAAAGGATCATCCTGAATTTATAACATTGAATATGAGATGTTTATTGTAATAAACAAAATGCGTCCTAGTAGTTAAAGAGGAAGCTTTGATAAACAGCAGAACTACTATCTAAAAAGAACTGCAATCTAATTCTGCACCACAATATGAGAATACTTTGGTTTCAGGACACATCAAATAGTTCAAATTGATAGTAAAGAGATCATATGGCAATCCATATGTTAACTATGTCATTCTATTTCATAGTAGACTAATGGTCATGTTGCCTTCACAGTACATTCCAGGTCGTGGTGTAATTAAAGGTAGTGAGGCGTTTGTACAGAAGAAGCTGCCATCCCTGCTCAAAGGAGGCGCACAGCTGGGTACAGCCTACATCATGGGGTCCCTCCTCAACTACCAGCCGCTGCCACGATCACAGACAATGCCCAATGGGTTTGCCATGGTACGTTTGATCTATACAAATGACAATTTATAAGTGCCAAGAAAGGGAGGTCAACTTCAGGGTTAACCCTACCTCCCTATAACTATAAACAAGGCCACATCTTCATTCCCTTAATCTGAGTTCTCAACACACAAAATATAGTGTTTGGTAGTTTTAGAAATACAATCATTTTAAACATATATAATGGTCGATTCCCACGAAAATGGATCACATGGTCTCAAGAGGGTCAAAATCAAGCATTGCATATATCGCTTATATTTTGTAACAGGCCATGTATACCATATTAGGGGGTAGACTGATAAAATTGGGAACATTAAATCCATTAACTCAATTACTTATGGCCATTTAAGAATGGACCTACGCACGGTGACGGGACCTATGCATGGTGACGGTAATTATGTGCTATATCAAGCCTAAATAATGCTTATTTATTAGTTTTTAGGTCAAACTACGGCATAATATTAGATAGAAATACGATCAAATTGTATAACTAATATTCTTCCCATAAATAAACCTTTTTGTAATGGACCTACGCACGGTGACGGACCTACGCACGGTGACGGTACCTATGCACGGTGACGGGATCTATGAACATTACTTTATCTGATATTGACAGCTTTATTATTAGTTTAAAGATTCCTAAGGATTCGACATCCATTTCCAAACGTATGTATTGACAAATATTGATGCTTTTGGCTATTCATAACTATTTTTTTCAAGAAATATGATGGTGTACCTACGCACGGTGATGTACCTACGCACGGTCACTATCAAAGCTTTTCTGACCATAAAACTGAAATAAATTCGATAAAAGTCTTATAAAAATGGTATCCTTATTCATTGGCAATTGGGGTATAAGATATATGAATATGTTTTCTTTAATGTAGAGGGTACCTCTTTTATTGCCTATATCATGTACCTACGCACGGTGATGGGGGTACCTACCCCACAGTAGTTATCAACAGATAGAATGGTACCAGATTGAGTTGAGAAGTTTTTTTAATTTTTATATGAAAAGTCACATTTGGGGCTAAGTATTATCACCCTTTATTGTTCATAGTGATTATTTTTCTGTCTCTGAGGCTAATCTAAGTGTGTACCTACGCACGGTGATGCTAAAGCTATCCCACTGCATATTTGTTGCTATTTTGATGAAATAATTGCACACAGTATACATCAAATGTCCTAAGGCATCCTCCACCCAATATTGAACATAGTTGTATAAATAAATTACACTTTACATAATCATTTTACCTGAAATATTTTTCTGGGATATAATTATTTTATTTTTTCTGTTTGAAAATTGTATTAAAAGATATGTATCTAACCCTAAAAATCGTAATATATAAGCTAAAGAACTAGGGGAGGTACCCATGGATAGGTGCATTCAATACCTATGTGGAAAAGACAGGATGGAACACATATGTATTATCTGTATAATGCTATAACATACCGGGCTATATCAGCCTTGTGATCCATTTTCGTGAGAATCGACCATTATATACATGTATATACAGACATTTCAACTACATTCTGGTCACATCTGTTTAGCTTCCAGTCCCGTTGGTGAAGGTACTACAGAAGCATCGCTACACTGGGGACTTTATTCTGGCCATCAGTCGCCATATGCCTCAACTGTCTAACCTCCTTCGACAGTGGAATTCCACCTCAGTATGGGACACATGCGGGAATAAAGGTAACCCTTTTATAAACATATCTAATCAATATGCCCATTGCCCTTGTTTATGCCTTCCACTCTTGTGGTCTGCCATATTATCCTTCTTCAGTGAGTCACATCTGAGATGTTCATGATTTGTCTGGATCACTGCTGTATCGTACTGTAAGCAGCGTCATAAAGCCCTGTCGAGATTCGACCAAGGCTCCAGGGTCTGATTATTTGGTCGATCCGATACATGTACTAATACTTTTACTTTTTCGATTGTTTTACTTGTAGTAAAACAATCGAGATTTTACACTGGCAAAGAACTTATCCCCGTATTACACCAACGATCCAAAAAAGCCGAGTCACTTCAATCGGACGCTGCTGTTTAGCAATATCCTAATTCCAATGTGTTGTTTCAATGCCGTAGGGGCGATCACCTTAAGCAGCAATCGGCCGCAGTCTAAGGTGCCGGGGGTGGGCAGGTGCTTCCTCCTGCAGCTGACGGAGCAGCTCTTCCAGGGCGGCACGCTGCACCCCAGCCTGTACCAGCTGCTGGGGGACTACCCCTGGTTGGTGTACGGCGACCACATGGCCTTCTGGGCTGATGCCAAGGCGCCCAATGGTCAGGGCCTCCCTGCTATCTTCCTAACTGACACAGGTGGGCCACTTTTTAAAGAGTTTTAATGACACCTATAATTATCATGAAATAGAATCACTTCCTATATCAAAGTCGTTAGGTTATATAATCGGTATATCACCCATGTAACTTGAAAAAATATATGGGGTGTCCAATGCTTCTGTGAATTGCAATAAAGAAGTGATATTAACAAAAGCATTGGGAGGTGAGATTTCATGCGGATATATGCACTTTCGCTAAAAACTGGGAAACATTATTTCCCACCGAAGGGGATTTTCTGACCCCCCCATGTCTTGTTAAAAATGATCACTCCCTATAGTACTCATGCTAATTGGGTCTGTGTAATTTACGAATCTAATGTATCTACCGGGTACTTAAAGCTAGTCGTCCTCATGTAACATGCTTTAAGATGTCTTTATCAGTCTTAGAAGATGGGGTGATACCTCATTTTGTTTACCAAAATGGGCAACCATAACAACATGATAAAATCACTTAATTTTCTAAAAGAAAGGAAACGGCTCTACAATTCTTTTGAAAATATCCATTATTGACCACAGAACAGCAACGGATTCTGCTCTTATCTACACAGTGAATACACGACTTACCCACCGTGTCATACAGTACACATGGATTACTAGAGTCCTTAATTAATGATCAATGGACTAAAAAAGGCTCATAATTACAATGCCCATGCCGATAATTAACTAACCCTATTATAACCTCGGAATTAAATTAAGGCGGAGCTTTCCTGAATACAATAATGAAGAAATCTGTAACTAAGGGAATAACCATTGATGTATTATAGCTAATCTACGTCCCGGAGGATGTTATAAGGAAAGCTGTGCAGATAGTTCCTTAATGATTGGTAGGAACCTGAGACTTCTCCTGAGAACTATCAGGACCTTAACTGACAGTCTAGTAGATGCAACAACAGACAGGGAGACATGTGGTAGGTTTATTTATATTATAACTATATCATACAGTTACAGGAAGTGGAGGTTATAGCATCTCATATACCCCCGGTATATACCATTGTAATCAGCTGCATACCATATTATCAGATCAGATTGCTATATAACTCTGCTACATGGTGAATGTTACTATCACATTATGCGGTTTTATTCCACTGCAAGTAGCCTCATATTTAACACTTACTAATTTTGAAGTATTTGGGATAATACAAGAGGATTATGTAATAAAAATGAATGTCTAGATGCTTTTTGTGTTTCCAGCTGACAAACTTCGGGCGCGGAGGATTACCTGTGGAGCTAGTATTCAGGACAGAGTTACCATCTACAGTGTCTTGGCTCTTTCTACACTTATCTCCACATATGTTTTGTAACCGTTTCTAAATGATATGATTGTCTTTAGATAGGTATTGTGTTCAAACTTATTATATTTATACTTCACTGTGGGCTGGTATAACTGTGTCATTTATTGCTAACTTGGTGGATATCGAGAGGGGTTATTACTAGGAATGAAGGTTCATTTATGTATCGGCCACGTATTATTTCACCGCTTCACACAATTCGGGTTGGAGGGGGGGGGGGGTCTTAAGAGCAATACTTTTTGGCGGGTCAACAGGTCTGAAAGCGTATCAATCGGGGGGCAAGGGGAACATGCTATTCTTGCAACAAAAGACTTACTCTAATGTCCACGAAATTGAGGAAATGCGCTGGCTGTAAGGCATCATCCCGTAGAACGTATCACTGAGACGTTGACTACAGAAAGCTAAGTGTTTGACACTTTTGGCCAACATGGCCCAACGTACGTTTGCACATTTTGATTAATTTAATTTTCATCCCGTTTAAAAATGGGTTACGAGCTGATTAATCTATTTAAATATGTGTGTAACTTTTTGAATCCGTCTGATAATGTACCTTTTAATTCGTAGAATATAGAATAACAAGGTCAGAGTCCTATCTCTCCCTGACCAATACTACCCCGAATTAGTTCCTTAAAGTTAACAGTTATTATCATTTTCTAAAGTTGTATCAAATCTAAAACGTATGGCTCCTATTTTACTAGATGCTGTTGTCTTCCTCGGAGAACTCTTTTCCTTGAATGTACACATGTAATACCCGGTAGATTAATATGGAATACATTATAACGTTGTGTCAAATTTGTTGGGCTCTTATCCAACGCCGTAATTTTATCTACTTTCCATTTTATATTTGTTCCTCTGCTTTTGTATGCTAATCTCACAAATACATATTCCGTGTGGATCCTGAAATACATGGGGACCTGACTAAGGATCCCCAAAGTAGTTGAAGTATTGTACAGTCATCCTGCATATGTACATACAAGCATCAGTATCGTGTATCCAGTCAGTCATTGCTCTTGGAATATAAATGTGGTATCTGTTCTGACTCTATGTACCCAATCAAGCCACCCCCTTTTCCATGTTAGTGTCAAACATGTTGGTCATTTGGCTTATATTTACTGTTTAAGCAAACACTACACTGGTATTCGCTAGGTTAAATACGTTAGTCAGTAGTGCCTAACCCAGGTTAGTCATATCATATGTGACCCATCCTCAGAAAACCAGCCTTCGGGGGAATTTTCAGTTCTGGTTTTGGCCACCAGGGGGCTCCAGAGTGGCAAAATAGTGAATTATAGACCAAAAAATGCTTTGGAGTAGTTTTTTTTACGAGGAATTCAGTAGTTTCCTGAGAATTATTCCATTTTAGATGCTAACATTCTATATTTTGAATGTAAAAGGAACGTTTTCTATGCCATGGGAACCATTCCATGGTCACAAGTGGAACATTTTTGTCTTCATCTCTTGGGAATTACATCGTTACTCAAAACTGAAAACAGACTTCGAAAATTCCCCATAGAACCAAATTTACACTAAAATGTCACACTTTTTTAGGTTATTTTTGATAAATCAGACTTTTCCATCTATATCAGTGTTTATTACGGGATATATTGCATTTAGAGCTTATTTATCATTTTCAGTTTTACTTAACAACCCATGTTCAAGATGTGATTCCTGCAAGACTACTCATAGTATTTCAGCTTATGAAACCTCATTTTAAAGATCTTGACACAAACTTTAATCATCAGTTCCCCCTTAAATATCACTTTTTACTGGCCTGGTCACATATATTCATGGATATCAGTTATTTAGACGAATGCTTTACTCGAAATGACGTGATGATATTCAAAAATGGCTAATTGCCTAACAATTCCAAACAAAGTAGGATACCTTAGTTAAGATGACTAATCCTAATATTCCTAGAAATGAAAAGATTAAGGTGGGTTAGTCAGTATCGACTTGCCTCAGTGGTTGGGGAGCCAAAAAAGATAAACTATAGGTTAGTCACTACTGACTAGGTTGATAGACACTACTGAATGGGTTCTGGTGAATACAGACTGTCGGTGTAGCACGAGGGAAACGATCAGGTACAAAAATGTTGTCTATGAGGTTCAGGTTAGGGATTAACAGGGGTCTGGTTGCAATCATATATGAATTGACGCCGGGATTGACGCTAGTGCATATTGGTTTACAAGTATTGATTCGAGTCATTATTAAAGTCACATTGTCCGATGATTAGGGGTCAAAAAATGATTTTGTTAAACATAGCCTAGAATGTTCCCTAGACCCTATGGCCATACTTGATGTGCTACCTACTTAGTATTATCGTCTTCCCTACGATTAGGCTTAGAATTCAACTTATTATGATATTTAGGCCCAATTTACTAATTGTTTTGAGTGCACGCTATAATTCCACCCATTGAAAACACACTGTAGAAAGTATATCTGGACCACATGGGGCCCTCTATTTAGGGTTTAATTGCGCATAGAGGAAATTTTAGTGTGCATCACCCTTCAAATATGATATTCTACTAGGATTTGGAACACATTTGAGTAGGATTTGAAATATGAAAAATTATCGGACCATGTCACTTTAAAGTGGATAGCTGCGATGGACTCTCATTGCATATTCACCATAAGATTCAACATTTAAAACCCTGCATATATGCTTTTTAACAAATCCTCAAAATAATATGGGAGCCCCGAGCTAGAGTGATATATGTATCTGTGATACGATTCTCATATTTGTCATAATTATATCATAAAGTCACATTCCAGTGTAACTAAATAGCTCGGCTAAATATAGCTATGGTTCATTCGCAGAATACTGTCCTCTATGTCTATTTCCAGAAAATGTAGGCCTACTATCATGATCTCGCGCATATTTCTAGGGTGGCTCAATATTCCGCCTTAGCAGGATGTCCAGTGTACAGCGCCATTTGCAATTGTAGCTTCCTGTATTACCACTGTTTTCCAGCTACCAGCTCAGCCAATTCTCGTGTCCGAGATTAGGGTACAAGCAGGGTGTAGCTATTGTGAGTGGGTTGTACCTGGGCATCCCTTATGTCACCTGTTCAGCATGGGGTAGTGGTTAGGACATTGGATTCATGAGACAAGGTACAGGAGTTCTAATCCCTCCCAAGCCATATGTGGTAATGAAACCATTCATGTATCATATCTGTAATTCTTCTTATTTCTGTTTATAACTTTATAGAAAATAAATTATATTGAGGTACAAGCTTATGATATTGTTACATGAATTAAATGACAGGTAAACTAGGTTACCTTGGCATGGATTCGAAGTCAGGACCCTTGCACTGAGAATCCAATGTCCTAACCACTCCCCCAATCCGGACAGCTGACATAAGGAATATTCAAGTACATGTGCTTCTCAAACAAACTATTATGACCCCTGAAACTCCCGATTTTGGACAGGCCAGGAACTAGCTTCAGCTATAGGTCTCACAATGCAGAACCAAAACATCCTGCTAGTGCGGAATAGAAGGTACATAAATTGATCAGCGGTATACATAGGGCAGCACCTATATGGTTGTTAAATTGTGGCCCACCTGTTCAGTTTCCAGATTGGAATTACATTAAGGATGTGGGCTCGAACCCCAGTTGACCCCTTCACCTCCCTGCTTTTATCATCTTTACCTTAGATCGTGTTTATATAAAGTGTCATACTCTATGGATTTGAAATATATCTGGCAGAGCAAGGATATGGACTTTTTTTTCACACGCAACCGTTGTACGTGGAGGAACGCTCTTTTTTGGACGGTTCTTGCAATACATGTTTAAATCTAGCTTTCACTACAAAATGTCCGTAAATTTAACGTTTTACTTCAACTGGGGTTGTGAGTTCGTCTCCTGGTCATACCACAAACGTCTACAATTTCTTTAACTTAAATATCAGGTATATTGAATGTTAAATATAGTGGAGGTGTCTGCCATCGGAGATACTCACCTCATATGGCACATTTCCCAAATATGTGGGGAAAATTAAGATAACAAATTCAAGACTACTGTTTGTTGGTGTTGTTTTCCTATAGTTAGGGCCAAATACGAAGACACTTACCTTTGGTCTCAGGCCCATATTAGCATATATGTACCACATCGGCCTGTTTGCTGGCAAGGTGTTTCATCTTCGACATTCTTTTTAACTCAATCACTTCTATTTTCACTGTCATGTCTTTTATCATTATACTACACATTTTCTGTAAAACTGAATAAACCCACGTCATTTCTACAACCATAGTTGAGTTATCTCGTTTACTCAGTGCAGCTTATAGCCTAGGCATGAAGTATTCCTCTGAACACACTTTCATATTCTCCTTATGTCTACATGTATAAACCACACAATAGATAGACCTTTGCGTTATTAGGCCTACATGCCTATACCAATGTTCATGCTATCCATCCCCAGGTTAATACTGACGTTATAGGTCTATACAGAGCTCTGTGTTTTCTTCTACTTGGCGTATATTGATAATTCGATATGTTATATTACATATAGAGATATCAGGGACATATGTTATTTATTACTGTGTTGAAGAAAAAAAAATCCTCAAGCTCTCTAAGGTACAGTGGTTGTAGTTAATAATTTCAAAGATTTTGTGACCCGTATTACCCCAATGTGGGGTAATACGGGTCGCCATTGTAGGGTAAGGCGGAACGGAAAAGTAGCCTTCAGTGAAAATGGCCAAATATCTTTCAAGCATGAGTAGAATTCTTTGAATGAGAAGCCATTGAGGTACATCAACAAAATAAATGATGATTTAAACTGCCCCAACACATTATATAGATACTCACTAACCTCAATTAGCTGGCACTATAATGCCTATTGCCGTCAAGAGAATTTGTCAAAATATAAAAGAATTAGCAAAATTTGGCAAAAATGGAGCGTTTACATCATTGCCTAACCAGAATGTCATAATATGCCCAAAACCCTATCTAGTAGATGATGCTCTTATATAGCTTTAATTCAAGCTATTTTGTGACCATTTATGTTTAGATGCACACTAGAAATGGAAAAAAATGTGAATTGTCCTTGATGTTCGAATTGACCTAGAAATTTCTTGTATTTTCATCCTGCCATTTTGGAAAATGGCCACCACGCAAACCATGACTACCGTAAAACCTCGCGTATAAGCCTAACTCTCGTATTAGCCGCACCCCGACTTTGGGCCGATCCTATAAGCCGCACTGGCGATCTGATTATGGTGACTTTTGTACTGTACCATAATAGCAAAAACTCGCGTATAAGCCGCACCCTGACTCTAGGCCGATCCTATAAGCCGCACCGCCGATCTGATTCGCGTACAAGCTGCGGCCTATACGCGAGGTTTTACGGTATGTACAAATTTAAAACATGAAAAAAGAAACTAGGGGCTTACATAAATGATAATGTGTCTAACTATGCTATGCTAATCAAGGTGTCAGCTCTCTATATTCCAGGTATTCAATTTTATTTTCCTAGTATAATTCAAATAATAATTCCCCCAACCACATAATAAATGCTGCAATGTATATGATCTGATGCCTACCTTTTATTGTAAAACCAAAACTGAGTTCTCAGTCTTACCTTTCAGTAAGAAATATGAGTCTGAAATGAGAGTGGCCCTTATTACCCCATGACTCGTATTACTATTACCCCATCTTTTCCTAGCAATCTCGACCCCCCTCCCAGTCTACCTTCCGATTTTGACAACGCCCCCCTCCCCCGACCCCCAAAAAAAGAGAAAGGCATGCACCTGTGGAATCATGCGTGTCCATGGTTGTAGGCCTATTGATCGCTACTCATGGAATATGGACTCCTGCGCAGCTTTCTGTGCATATAGCTTTAAATTATCAGAATGGGCTAATAATTATCATATAACTAGATACATATACATGCATAGGGCCTACTAAGCCATATCCGAAGATTGGACAATTCCGAGCAAAATTGAGTAGGGTTGATTCAGGTAAAGTGGGACACCTAAGCCATACTCTGACTTTATGTGCCATTCACACATTTGGTACTTATAGTAGAAAATGTCAAACACATCAAATAGTTTCAGTATTTATTCCTTTAAACCAAAATATAAAAAATATATGAAATACCTTAGCCAATGTGGCCTAAATAGCCCATTTCTTAGAGATACCATTTCAAAATTGAAGCGTCCCACTTTACTTGTATTTTTGGTAAAGTGGGACACTGGCTTCATGTAAAGTGGGACAATTGATAAGAATCGACCCCCATGCTTTATAATCCATATGACAAAAATGGTAAATGTCAATTTTTGAAGGTGAGATATATACTTTGATGGACTACATCTACAACATTAAGGAAATCTATGTAGGGTCCTTTACAGGATGAATCAAGTACACAGAGTATTAATGTAAAACTGCCAAAATACTGTGCATCTGGACTTAACTTTGGGCAAGGCTACACTACATTATGTAACATGAGAAAATATTTGTACCCTAACTGAATCTCTATCCTCAAATTATTTTACATAGTGCTAAATAATGTTAGGCACAATTAAATAGCTCATACTCTTAATTGTAAGCATCTAAAATGAAATGTTTTCTTAATGAGGTAGTAACGCAAGAGCATTTCAGGGGCATATTAATCACTATGAATAACTGTAAATGGCAATAATTTCTATAAATCGTAAGAAAGTAGTATTGGTTAATGATTTCTATACTTTTAGCCTCAATGTATATCAAATACCAATTCTAAATGAATTTGCTACAGATTTTACCATTTAACATCATAATGTATGATTAAGAATCATTAAGGGTAAGAAATCTCACAATAATTATCTAAATTATGATGGAAGTCAATGGTTCACTGATGGAAGTCAGTGGTTCTCTCATCTAAATAACGATTATCAGTTAAGTCACTTGATAAACTACAATCTGGAGCACTAACAAAGCCCTATTCTGGCTGTTATACTTAATAATTTGGTATGATTTACACAGCTAAGTATTGTAATGATATTTGCTATGATATTTCTTCTCCTTAAAAATCAAAATATAGGCATATCGGGTAATGCTACTCTGAGAAAGGGGATTAATATAGTGTCCCACTTAACCTGAATCTGCCTGTCCCACTTTATCTAACACCTTCAGCTAAAGTGGGACACTTGCATTTAAGGTCTCAGTGTACTTAATTTCCATATCTGACTAATAATAAAATATCAAGATGTAAAGAAGCAATATATGTATCTGATATTTACATACATTTTGAAATATCATGTTACTATTCTTAGTACCACTACTAACAAATAATTTTACTATTTCTTATGTACTTCCGAATTTATGGCGGCAAAAGCTATCCACCCATATCACGTCGAAATTTAGAAGGTATAATAACCTCTTAACTTTGGTGCGATAGGTACAATTAAGAGGGGTCAAACATATATTTCTAAGAAAAAAATAAAATTTTACACCCAAGAAAGAAATCAACCCCTAAAAATGGCCTAAATGTTAACTGTCCCACTTTACCTGATGTCCCACTTTACCTGAATCAACCCTATGTTATTGCACTTTAAAAATTTGACATATTTGGAGCCAGTGAAATTTGCTATTTTTAACATGAATTAGAATATTGCTAGTATTTACCAATAAATCATTATTGAGATTGATATAGATCTCATTCCTGTGCTTAAAACAAACAAGGGTATAAAATATATACGTTTTTTTCCCTGAACCTTGGCTTGTTACCCATTATTTTGGCCTTTAAATATGAGATTTAGACAGTTTTTCCCTATTTTTTAACTCCAAAGGCCCAAAACCCTAAAATTATGCACGGGACCCCCTATCAAAATTACCTTTTTATGTTAGCAAATGATCTAAACTAATTTTTGAAAAAAAAAAGTCTGGATTTTTTTTTTGCTATATTTGAAGATTTTGTTGACAAATTTAGCATCAAATTTAATTAATTGTCCTAAAACTACCACTTTTTTCACAAAAGGGTTGTTTTTGGACCATAATTTTATTTTTCCTATTTAAAAGGACACAATATAGGATTATTCGTCTCAAATATAACATTGATGTGCGCAGTGGTTCGCTAAGAAAAAAAAAATTGGAAATTCTATGGCCGTTTAAAAAAAATAAAAAATTTGCACCCCTCTCTCCCCGGACAGCATATATGTGGCCTAGTCCGTGCCACTGACGCTAGGTGGTATGGCTACCGTCAGTTCCAGCCTGCCGCGGCCATGTGCAATAGCTGGGAGTTCCCTGCTTTTCTGCTGGCTCAACTCGCTCCTTATGTAATAGAATAGAGATTGGAAGTCACGTGATCAGACAGTTGGAGGAGGAATCTATTTATAGAATGTCACGTGACAAATGACGTCAGACCACAAAATGGCGCCAGGACCCTATAAACCGTAGGCAGGACGACATGGGAGTAACCTACGTTTAGCTAGATAAACTAATATGTGGCCTAGAGGCTTTTACAGACCCCCCTCCCTCCTCCACACCGAGGGCCTGTTTTTCAATGACTCGGCCCAGAAGACCTACTGAAATGTGGCGGGAAAGCTCTTTGGTTCACTATTTGGGTGCAGCGAAACCGAAAGGAGACGCTGTCTGCGGAGGGCATCCCGGTCCATGACGTCATTATTAGACGGGGAAACCCCTTGCACCGGAAGGCAACAGAACGCATGGCTATTTTTACTGTGAGGTTCATCGCCAACAAACAGTTATAAACAATCGTGTTAGGCCTGTACGGAACATCCCCGCTGAGAATACAACACAATCTTCATCATGGATGATGACCTGGACGATCTTTTAAATGAAGTTGAGTCCAAGTTCTGTGCTACCAAACTGGATTCGGCTCTCACTCCCAAGAAACCGGTGCCTGCCAGTGTCACAGAGAAGTCAAGCAAAGTAGGCAGCACTGGATCAGAGAAAGGGTATGCAGGAATCTACCGGTATTTCAATACTATAATGGTATTCATATAGATGTCTAAATATTAAAATTGATATAGTGACAGTACAGCGTGAGTTGACCTACCGGTATTCAGTAATTTAGGGAGTGCTCAGGGGGGGGGGGGGGCTGAAAAAGTTTAGTGAAATCTTACCCTCCCCTGTGTCTGTGACTGAGCACTCCTTGGCTTGGGTAGCTAGCAGGCAGCAGCCAATTAGCCTACATTATGTATTACAATACTTGCTGATAATAGATCCCCATGTTTCAATTAGGGGTGAACTCAAGAGGATATATATGTTATTATACAGGCGTGTGAAATTTCCGCGAAAACTCAGAAATTCAAGGTTTTCTATAATTAAATCTTCACCAGGACAGTTCCTGAGATTCGTCCAGATCCAATAAGAAATTTACTGTTCAAGTAGGTGACTGCAGATGGGTCAAAAACGACCTGGCGACCTGGGCTGTTTTGGAGGCGACTTTCGACCTAAAGCAATAATATAAGCGACCTGGCGACTTTTGGAAAAAATTAACAATAGCTTAAGGGGTCTGTTGTGTACCTGTATCGACGACGACGTCTATCCTACTACGAGTGCCGACGCTTATGAACGGCAACACCTCCGGTCTTTGTACTCGCCTTACTACATGATCCGTTCACTGAATAAACCACGTGACTTCAAACACAACATTTGGCGAACGATGATGTTGATGCAAGAATCCACGCATAAAAGTTGATTTTCTTGCTTTCACAAAAAGTGATTCTGCTGCAGAAATCGACTATAAGCTAAGTAAAAAGGCCAAGAAGCCATTCCTACCAAAATTGGATGAACTCCCATTGATACACTGTGAAAACTTGGTTGTGAAAAGTGAAGTCCCTGAAACTGAAAGTAGACTCCAGATCCCAAAAGTGAAAGTGAACTCCATGAAAGTGAAAGTAGATCTCTGAAACTAAAAGTGACTGTGCATTTATGTAGGCTATAGGCCCTATATCTACAAGTGTTGATCTACAAATGAGTGACTCTGAAATAAGTGATCTTGAATCTGAGGCTGGGAGTCTACATCTAGAAACTATGGATGAAGCTAGGAATGTTGTGAGTGCCATAGGAGAGTTTAGTCCCAATAAAGAAAAGTGGGCTAATTATCAAAGAAGGTTTAATGCTTGGATGAGAATAAACAAAATCCAGGATGATGAAAAGATTGATGCCTTCATATCTATGGTGGGACCTGAGGTAGTGGATCTTTTGGTTGCATTGTGTGCCCCTGCTGAAATTGAGACCAAAACATATGCCCAGCTAACTACATTGATTAGTAACCACTATACCTCAGGGTCCAATGAGCTAATCGAGAGCTTCAAGTTTGATGAGCGCAAACAGGGGGATAATGAGTCTGTCGCAGACTACATAGTGGCCCTAAAGAAAATATGTATACATTGCGGATTTGGTGATGAGGACCAGATAAAAAAGAGACTAAGAAACCGCCTGGTTACAGGGTTGAGATCCGCTGCGATTAAAAACAGACTGTTAGGTTTGGGAGCAGGGTTGACATGGGAGAAAGCCGTAGATATCGGCACGTCAATGGACACGGCTAGCCATGGTAATCAGCTCATGGGGCCTACCCATGAGGTCAACCGGGTTCAACGTGGTGGCTACAAGAACAAGGGAAAAGCCCGCACTAAAAATAAGTGTTATCGTTGTGATGGCGACCACGAGGGCCGGTGCCCATTCGAAACGGAAAAGTGTTTCAACTGTGATAAAATTGGACACATTGCCAAGGCTTGCAAAACGAAGTCTGCTCAAGGTCAATCTCAGTCGAGAGGTAGCTCACATCCATACCGTGGCCGCGGAAGAGGTCGCGGGCGAGGCCAAGGCCGTGCACATTACGTCGATGACGACGAAAAACAAGAGGAAGAGGTCAGTTACGCATCACTGTTTGAAGTTAAAAGCGGAAAATACGGAGAAATAACAGTGAATGCCCGTGTCGAAGACAACGAAATGACATTTGCTTTGGACACGGCATCGGCAGTTTCGATTGTCGGTGAGGACGACTACAAAGAATTCTTCCCCGATTTTGAGTTACATGAAGCTTCTATCAACTTAAAATCGTACACCGGACACAAAGTGGAGCTACTCGGTGAAATCGACGTCCATGTGGAGTACGAGGGTCAAAAGAGAAAGTTGCCGCTGGTGATCGCGAAAGGCGTCCGTACACCGTTATTCGGACGGACCTGGCTAAAAGCCATACGTATAGACTGGGAAAATGTCTTCGCAATACATGCAACGCCCCTGGAACAGCTCCTGCATGAGTATCAGTCTGTGTTCAAAGGAGAGATAGGAGAGATAAAAGGCTTTGAAGCGACAATTGAGTTAAAACCAGATGCCATGCCAAAGTTCAAAAAGGGGCGTTCCATTGTCTATAACCTCACAGACGGTGTAAAGAAGGAGCTAAATAGGCTTGAAGAGAGTGGAGTTTATCGCCGCATTGAAAGAAGTGATTGGGCATCTCCAATAGTAGTGGTTCCAAAAGATAATGGACAGATGAGGTTGTGTGGTGACTACAAAGTGACTATAAACAGTGCGGTTGTCGATCAACCATATACGCTACCCACAGCTGAGGATATTTTCGCTACGCTGGCGGGTGGTAGCCAGTTTACGAAACTGGACCTGTCTAGTGCCTACATGCAAGTGGTGGTGGAGGAAAAGTCAAGAAATTACCTGACCATCAACACTTTGCAAGGACTTTACGAAGTGACTAGGCTTCCCTATGGGGTAAAGACAGCACCACACATCTTCCAAAGGATCATGGACCAGGTCTTACAAGGAATTCCTGGTGTTTGCTGCTATATAGACGATATCCTGATAACTGCTCCCACAAAGGATGAGCATCTAAAGCGCCTCCAACTGGTACTTCAAAGACTAGACAAGCATGACATCCGAGTGAAACGGTGTGTTCCTTCTTGGCTCCTGAAGTCCAATATCTCGGACATGTGATCAGCAAGGAGGGTCGTAGGCCCGTACCAGAAAAAGTGAGCGCAGTAAAAGACGCCAAAGCACCAGAAGATGTCTCAGAACTTCGCACATTCCTCGGGATGGTCAACTACTATGGTGGGTTCGTTAAGAATTTGTCCACAATTCTCGCTCCGTTAAATAATCTCCTGCGAGATGACGTCCCCTGGAAGTGGTCAAAGGAGTGCGAAGGGGCATTCGGGAAAGTCAAAGACGCCCTTACCAGTGAAACAGTGTTAACACATCACGATGTGAACAAAGAGCTTCTCCTCGCAACAGACGCATCTCCTTACGGAGTTGGTGCGGTTCTGTCACACGTTGACGAGAACGGAGAGGAGCGACCAATTGCCTACGCGTCAGTGACTCTAACGAAAGCTGAGAGGAACTACGCCCAAATAGAACGCGAAGCGTTAGGCATTATCTTCGGAGTTAAGAAATTCCACAAGTACCTGTATGGTAGGTCATTCACACTGTTGACCGACCATAAGCCACTGACCAAAATATTGGGTCCGAAAACAGATGTGCCAACGTTAGCAGCACTGAGGCTGCAGAGATGGTCTCTCATACTGATGACCTACAACTATGAGGTCAAATATAAGCGATCAGAGGATCATGCCAATGCCGACTATCTGAGTCGGGCACCAGTGGACATAGCCAAAGAAAATATGGAAGCGGAAGTGAACTATTTTAGCCACACTGACAAGCTACCGATCAACGCCAGAGACATCAAAGAAGCGACCCGAAAAGATCGGATCCTCACCAAAGTGTATGAGTTCACCATGAATGGTTGGCCGAACCATGTTGATGATGATGAACTGTCAGCATTCTATACCAGACGACACAAGCTATCGTGTGACCAAGGATGTCTTCTGTGGGGAATGCGAGTCATCATTCCACAGAAACTGCAGGAGCGAATGCTAGAAGAGCTACACATCGAGCACGTCGGTATAGTGCGCATGAAAGCACTAGCTCGTAGCTACCTGTGGTTTCCCGGCATCGACAATGCTATAGAAGCATTAATAAAAGCATGCAAAACATGCCTGAGTCTCAAGAACGATCCACCAGCATCTCCGATGTATCCATGGCGATATCCTCAGAGGCCATGGGACCGACTGCACATAGACTTTGCAGAGTACAAATCTGAAATGTTCCTAGTGGTAGTAGACGCACACTCAAAGTGGTTAGATGTAGTGCTCATGAAATCTACGACCGCAGAAAAGACTATAGAGGTACTGGAGCGGATGTTCGCCCATAACGGGTTCCCAAGAGAGGTTGTGAGCGACAACGGCCCACAGTTCATCGCGGAAGTGTTTCGCGAGTTCCTGCATAACAAGGGTATAAAACATACCTTGACCGCTCCCTACCATCCAGCGTCCAACGGACTTGCAGAGCGAGCGGTGCAGACCCTGAAAAATGCCTTAAAGCGGCATACATTGGACGAGAAACCCGGCATGACTACTCACAGAAAGCTGTGTAGTTTCCTCCTGTTGTATAATTCGACGCCTCACTCGGTGACAGGGGTGTCCCCATCCGAGTTGTTTCTCAAGAGACAGCTCCACACACAGTTGTCGATGATAAAACGCGACCTTCATGTGACGGTGGAGGGAAAACAGGACAAAATGATAGAGTATCGAGACCAGCGAGTGCCACAGCTAAGAGAGTTCGAGAAAGGAGAAAGAGTACGTGTAAAGAACTGCCGAGGCACCGACGTAAAGTATGTACCAGGATCCATAGTGTCTAGGAAGGGTCCTGTACAGTACTTGGTACGAGTCGGCCGTAACATCCGTTACGTCCATGTCGACCATCTTCGAAAGTCCGGCGAAGCCATCGAAGATGACATTGATGACGAACAGCTCAGGCCTATGCAAAGGCCAATCACGGATATCATAAGTGATATACCCAAAGGTGGTAATGACCCTGTAGTTGTTGAAACGCCAGCTACGGTCATGCCACAGGAAGATGTGGTTACCTATGAGGAACCACCCAGAGCTATTCCACCCCAGGTGGTTGCTACTCCACCAAGAATACAGTCTCCAAGACGTGTATCTGTGAGACCTAGAAGGGCTCCAGCAAAGTTCGATGACTATGTGCCTAAATAACTGTTCTATTTCAGAGACTGATATATTTGTGTTTCTGACACTACTGTTCATGTTAAAGTAACATTACATAAAGATAAGAGTTATCGTTATCAGTAATCTCAAAGAGATAAAAGACTCCTTATAGTATACTACATATCCTCAAAGAGATAAAGACTCAAAGACGTTAAGTTCATTGACACCAATAAGGTGATGTCTAATCATATGTTTATTCCAGCATATATATTAAGTGTGGAGGAGTGTTGTGTACCTGTATCGACGACGACGTCTATCCTACTACGAGTGCCGACGCTTATGAACGGCAACACCTCCGGTCTTTGTACTCGCCTTACTACATGATCCGTTCACTGAATAAACCACGTGACTTCAAACACAACAGGGTCCAAAAAAGCGACTTTGCGACCTGGACCTCTTAATTTCGGCGACTTTCCGACCTCAGGGGGGGACCCTTCTGCATCCCCAAGTAGGCTTACCGTATTCGACGTACCCGGTAATAAGCGCACACCCCCTAATAAGCGCACACCCCCCCGTTTTTGGCTGCTTCTTTTACTAGAAATAACCAAAAATATCCCAATTTTTGACTCCAATTAAACTCTTAACTACTAAAAGGTGTCCATAATGTTTTTTAAGCGAACTGTGCGCTTATTACGTCGAATACGGTATGTCATTTACCAGGGCTTGGAGTAGAGGGGCCCGCCCACCATGCATGGCCTTGTGACTTCATGTGCAATCCCCAGAGGAAAACTCATTTCCATTTCACACCCTTCATAAGATAAACCTTCTGCACGCACTAGGCCTGGGACATATAGCAGGACCCCAATGACCATAGAAGGGTCTATCATCGACTGAACATTAATAAAAGAACTTATTTTTCTATTCTATTTTCAGACCGACAAAGCGACCCAAGGATTCTGATCTGAATTCTATGATAGATGATATCTTTGATGACTCAATGCCAGAACCAGTAAGTATAGGCTTATAAATAGTCGTGTCTACAACTAGCACCTCTTGTATAACCCACAGTCCACACCTCAGGTCTAATCATATCTACTTTGGTACTGTAATAAACTTTTAAAAACGCTCGCATAACCAGTTGTTACATAGAGTCTACCGGTAGTACACCGATGCTGTGATATGATAGGCCTATACATGTAGTACATTATATATATATATATTTTTTTTTAATCAGGTTTTTATTTTATCCTGGGACAAGTTGTCAGTCTAGGGCCTATAGCCCTAGGTCCGATCTCCCCCCGTCGACCCAGTTTGGCCGCGTGTGATACAACCAATATTTCGTATTGCCCTTGCGTTTGAAAGTCACTCCTTACACACTTATGTCAACCAAGGAAGTCTATTCAAACAAGTGATAAGGGCGCCAGCGCCCACAGTTTTAAGGACATACAATGTCAGTGTTGTGTTCTACTATTGTCCCTAGCCCAGGAGATCGGTTCACATTCATTACCTTTTTGTTAAGTCTCTAATTACCAACTAGCTCTTACCATTAACAATAGTCTTTGCCAGTCATAAACAATTTTCTACAGAGTCCTACTTAGGCATATGGAGCCACCTCCTCTTCCCGTGCCCCTAATTCTATGCACAGCCAGTTTCTGGAACCTACATTCATATACTACTCATAGAACCGGGCGGTAGTTACTTATTGACCTCGGACGAAAACTACAAGAAGCATACAGTACTGAAAACGGATGTGTCACTAACTTTTCTCTCCTCTCCAGGATCCGTCACCAGTTCCAAAACCACAACCGCGAAGTGCTGTTAATTCATCTAGCGGCTCGACCGGCACAAAGGCATCGGGCACCGCAAAGTAAGATCTGTTTATTGGAATAATAAGCCTAATCCCTAAGATTACTTTGGTGCCAAATGTTGATTAATCAAATTTTCCTATATCTGTATAAGATAAATATGTCCATGTGACTTGAATTATAAATACTGACAGTATACTCAGATACTGACAAAAATGCAATGATTAGGCCAGATAGGTCAGTTATTGCACACTGAAAGTATTATTTGATTTGAGCCGTGAATCTGAAATTTGATACGAGTTAATATCACATGTGTTCTTACTGCAGGTGTTTCCCTGTATCTATCGGTGGCACTGCCTGCGAGCGGGGGATATCTACAGCAGTACATCAAAGGTATGTCACACATGTCAATGTTGCCAAAATAACATTGAAATCGTGATGTGAGCTCATCAGATATCGGCTACGATAGCCTTAGCTTTCCAACAGTGATGACATTTTTCAGATATCAGTATTAGAAATGACCAGACCAAAAAATAAAGTTGGTCAATGGAGTTCGCGCACCTAATTTTTGGAAATGGAAATTGCTAAAAAAAAAACACACAAAAGAAATGTCAATGGATTTCGCTTGCCTCATTAAAAAATATATTTCCTTCTTGTAATTCCCCCAGATCAACCAATACATTCAGAGGTACACCAAGAACTTTGAAGCTGGATGAAAAAAAAGTTGCTCGCTCCACTTTTCCACCTACAAAATCCATTGACGATAAAAAAATTCGCTCTTGCACCATTTTTTGAAAAGTGAAATCCATCGACCAACTGTCTTTTTGGTGTGGCCTTATAAAGAATTTCATATATATTCACGATATGGTATCTAAAAATCACTGTAATATTGTTGTGATTTCAGGACCTGTGATACATTGCGCTGTACAGACTGTGACTTTAGAGTAGAAATGTTCGACAACCTCTGTTGGCACCCGAACACCGATTACCTCTTCCTTAGGAACAACGTGCCAGACTATGACAAACTGAAAGTGAATCTGGTGAAAAGAACAGGTAGGCAACTGAGACATCATACTCTCAATATACTGTAACTCCTTTGAATAAAATATGCGTAGAGTTTAGACATCTGAAAGTAGTGCCTTGTATTTTGATAAACAATTGGTTTCGAGAGGAGAGAGTGTGTATTGAGCAGCAGGCAATGAGGGCCCGACATGGTAAGCGCCTTCAGTTTCAGAGTAATACTCAGTAGTGACCCAGCCCAGTAAGTAGGGTGAGGGGTGAGGTACAGGTACCATTCACAACCTGTACACAGGTGAGCCGGAAAATTAGTTCGGCAGATCATGTTGTTTGATCTGAGTAACTAACTGGGGATAACACAAGGATTCTCCATGCATATCATTAACCGCTGAATTGTCAATGAGACGACATTGTTTTGAACGCTTGGTGTCTGTGGTGAAACTGTGTCCCATATTGAAGGTTTACTGTAGTTCGCTCTTCTCTTTCCATCACAGGTTGGCGGGCCTATGCGTGTCAGTGCAAATCCAAATCTGTTGAAGATCGGATAGAACTACAACAAACGAATCTCAAGTGGGTGTGCGGTAAACACTAGGTCAGCGTCTTCAGACTTAGCTGTAGATGTATAGTTATCACGTGCAGTTACGGCGACGGCCTGGTCAGGCTAGGTGATGTTAGGTGTATGACTGCAGCGTTGTCATGGTTACTCCCATAGAGAGAATGAACTAAAAGATACCCAACCCAGAGACTGGAGCTTTAGGGTTGTGAATGAGTGCTCACTTCCATGATACACCCCCTTTCCCACACAAGATGCTCTCAATCAAAGCATTTAACTCCTCTAAAGTCAATCGTGCACGTGCTATAAGTTATAGAATGATCTGATTTGAATAATGCATATTCATATTTAAATCATATCAGAATCCAAAATATACTGGCTGGCTTCCCAAGATATTTGTCTCAATGACATGACCACCTGTAATTCTCGATGTCATTGCGGGTTATCAGTCCAGATTACGGACCATTGACGCCCGGCTACCTGTGAGTACAATCATGTATATGGAAACCCTCGGTTATCACACAGGCCAGAGGGCTATGTATACATTGTACCTGTAACTCGTAGAAGCAGGCCTATATATAAATGTTTAGTCACATATTCGGTAACCAACAGATATAGGCATGACTCTTAAGCTCTGTTTGGTGATGTTTAAAAGCAGATATACACATTATATATAGTATATCTCAAACTACATGTATCTTGGAATGAGTTAGTCAGCTGCAGAACCTGTCTTGTCACCAATGTAGCGGCTGACTTGTACATATCATCCTGCCGTCCACAATGTGATATGTATCAACTATCTGAATGATTCCGTCCGTTTATAATATCAACTGTGGTAGTTTAATTTCTATCGATTTGTTTTAAATGTCATCACTTGCATTCCTTTCATGTCCAACGACATAAAACTAGATTAATTTCTTGTTTCGTTGTATATATATGTGCTAGTACTACACGCACGTCCGTCCATGATACTGTACGGTGTATTAGACATATAGCAAATATCCGTTCATTTGTGAAATATCACAAGTGCTTTGGTTTAGTGCTCTACATGGAGATGAATAGTGGAACGCATTTAAGACCTTCTCAGTTGTTATATTGTACAATATCTCGTGTTCAGTTATACTAATCTACATGTCACCCTCATGTGCTATCTATTTAATGTGAACGCACAACTCACCAATATTATATTCAGTTACAGTCCCTCACTACCTCGGATCCCTCACTTCCTCAGATAGTTGCCTGGCAACTGTCCCTATATGTTCCATTCTAATTGGACTAAATTCCTCAAATAATTTGCTTCCTCAGACATTTTCCTTGCATTTTTCAAATTCGAGGAAGTGAGGGCCAACTGTATTTTATCAATCCCTTGAAAATAAATTCTTCTGTGACAAATCAAAATCAAGTGTCTTCATCTATTTTCTCTAATACTCTATTTCATAATCAGGACAAACAAATATGTATGTTATGTTGTATGAAATTATTTATTTACATAGTAAATACCGGTAAACAAACGCAATAAATGACATACATTCTTTCCGCGCTCAAAATGAAAATACAAGGTGTGTGCAATCAGTATCACTTCATGTTGTTCAATCGTTATCGATAACAGTAACTCCAGTGTATATCGGGCTTTATTTGTTAAGCAAGTGTAACATTGCTACTTGTTTACCGATTAAGTTTAATGCATTTAACGTTACTATCTCACAAACCTAGTATTTGAGGACATTAATAGTATCATATGGATGTAACAATAACTGTCCTCTAAGCATGTATGTTACGCCAAAGCAGAACGATATTACAACTTGGTGATTGTAGGTGTAGAAGCTGTGTCACAGGTACACATAGATTCCTGTCACTCGCCAAAACTTGCTTATTCATGGAAGAATCAACACAGTATTGTGAATACGTTCCCGAGCTGGTTTCACACTTACAATACCGGTGTAAGAATTAGATGACCAAGCGCCCTGTACACAGTATGCACCTATACAGCCACTGTTGGACCATACCCGCCATGACAGTGGTCCGTGTGTTAACTGTACACCTAACACTGGGTTAAGACTACCGCTGCTTTACCATTCATACCTTTAATCAGCATACACACCCAACCCTCCTTACACCATGAGCAGAAGGGCCTCACGTCCATTCATTCAAGCCTATTTAAGATGGGAGAACAGTGGGATGATGAACTATGTTATAGTCGGGATGAAACGGCTGGTCACAGTCAGTCCTAGGTCACACGTGTGTGTGACGGCCTCGGGAACCATCGGACCACACCAACGGGTGAGATGTACTTATGCCATGCTGTACGGAGAAACAGAAACAAGCAATGGTTAGAGGTGATGTGCAATAAGGACTGTGGCATGCTTAACTCACGTAGACGAAAATGAGCTAAAATGTGCATCTTTAAAAGGGAGATTTATCAAACTAAGGGAAGTTAATAGGGCCACTTTATTCAAAAAATCGAACGTGTGACTGCATCACAAATGACTCAGGTTCGGGGGGAAATGTAGTATCATCATATAGGAGTATACATATAATAATATTGTTCATCCCCAAATCCCAAGCTAATGTCCCAACCCCATGTCCCAACCCCCGAGTCCCACCCCCGAGTCCCACCCCCGAGTCTCACCCCCGAGTCCCAACCCCGAGTCCCTCCCCCGAGTCCCAACCCCGAGTCCCAACCCCGAGTCCCACCCCCGAGTTCCACCCCTGAGTCCCAACCCCGAGTCCCACCCCCGAGTCTCACCCCCGAGTCCCAACCCCGAGTCCCTTCCCCTTCCCCTTCCCCCGTTAACTAGACTCAGGGTCAGGTAGAGGTGTGAAGGGAAATGTATCATTTATCATAGTAAGAAAGAGAAAGGGTGCACTCTTGTATTAATGGGATTCTTAAAGATGTGACCTTTGACCTTGATTTTGACCTTTTCCCGACCTAGATATCATCCTACACATAACAGAAATGAATTCAGCACCTTTGGTTTACCCTAGTCCACTATCCATATCCATATATTGCTCCCCCTATTATATCCTGGCTGGACTGTTTCGGATAGCATACCCAAATTGTGCGTCACAAGTCAGGAACTCACAACTACCTATAGGCCTGCACCACACAACCTATAGGTCGCATGACGCAGGTGCCCTAAGAAAGCCACACCGAGTGAGGCAAGCCGCGCAAAAGAAGGGTATACTCAAAGAAAATGTGGACATTGACTTTCTTTTGGGGGGGTACTTAGGCCCAAATTCAAATTTTCATGTTCCCCGATCTTGGCTATCTATGTCTTTTGTCCTCTCACGTCTATGTCAGACACACACTGAATAAAAAGCTTCCATGTCCATATTGTAAGTAACAGCGAATAGTGCTTAGTAGGGTCTGAGCTATATCCTACTACAGGGTTGTCTGTTTTTGTTCTCAAAATATTTGTCATGTATTGAACAACACTGGACAGCAACATATATATTAAATTACCATTAAATTACCATACCGGTATCTAACATACTGCAGCGTATGTTGGGCCTAGTATATGATATAGGATGGCATCTCCTTTGGGAAGTAGTGTAGTACTTCCCTGTGTTAAATTACCATTGGATCCAGTCAAAGCTTGCTGAAAAAAAGTGTCTCACCCCGGTTTGGTCGGCTGCCGAGATCTGTCCCATTGACTTAGCACTGAGCCCGTTCAATATGTAACTGTTAAATGTCAAGGGTTATCTACAGGCTCCCATAGGGCTCTATGCTGAAGCAAATTACCACCATTTTAGACACAAAATTAAAATCATGCTTTTCAGGGGGAAGCGTTTGAAAATGGATTAAAGCGCGATTACATAGGAAGGACAACATTGTACCGCATCTAATGACACAAAATTGAGAGAAAAAGCTCCAATTTTGAAGGAATGACAGCTGTTTTAAATTTTAGGCTGAGAGACCCCCTGCTACCCGTCGCACAAGACTCAGAGTAAACCTGAGTCAATTATCAGTATTAGAGAAGAGACTGAACGGGAACGGGGAGACGAAATTAAAAATTGCATAAGAGCTAAGGCTAATAAAGCACATCAGAATCACAACAGGTCTTCCCAACTGATCTAAATATCTATATGGCGGTCCAATTCAATTCGCACCTTTAATTCTGACCTGTCGAAATAACTGATCAGACACGACTACTAACCTGTCTATCAAGGAGTCCCTCATCTTGGTACTGATAGCGCTGGGCTGGGCATCGCCCAATTTGAACACACTCTCGATGACTGACAGTTCCGTGGACGTCGTGTCCATTCCGCAGAAACCGATCCAATCGTTGACGACCATACCGGCAGCAATGACGTCACTTCCTCTGTTGACGGTTCCTGCCACCAGGGGTACCTGTAGTAGTGAGGACAGCTCGTCCTGGTCCTCTACAGATGTCTTGGGGTGAACCTGCAACAAAACAACACGATATAATCCCTACTTAATTCACATCCACTTTAATATCACACATTTTCAGAGATTTACAGGATAGGTCTATCATAATTATTTATACAGTCAGTGAACATAGGGTAGCCTTTCCGTCTTCAATAAAGAAGGTGTAGCCTGTTGACGTGTTGTTGGGATAAATAAGAATGTTTTAGCTTTGTTGATACTCTACAGTATGGCCTATTACATGTATAATAATGAACAATAATGGTTGATATTCATCACGATGGTCTGTCCACTGTCAAGAAGAAGATTGTATGATAGGTCATCTCCATGTGTAATGTAACATCTAAATTAAAACACTCAAGATCCAAAACTTACCAAACCTCCTTGGTTTGACAATGCTGTGTAACTACCGACAAGAACATTCTCTGCTACTGTTTGACGGAAAACTTCCACTTTAAGAATATCAGCGAGTATTTCTTCTGTTTCCTGAAAATAGTAATGAAGATAAATGTTTAAAATAAAGTTTATACAACGTAATAACAGATAAAATGCGCATTGAAATTCATCATAGCTTTCACCAGTGCTAACAATTAATAAAATACCTGTATTAAAATGTTTGTTTTACACTAAAACCCAGGACAGTTGGATTGTACGGAAAAAAAAGTGTACAATAATGTTAAAACTCATCTCCTAAATACATTATTAGTACAAATGTATCATATTTCAATAATCTGAATCACACTATTTCATTAAAATAAATATATATTTCATTATTTTGGAACTCACTTTTAAAAAGCCCTAAAATTTAAAGAAGAGGCTACTAACTCTGTCCAGGTCTGGATGTACCAATGCTACATAGTCATTACAAGCGATGACATTGCCTAGGGCCGACAGTCTGTCCTCTACCCGCTGTACTTTCACACTGTCTGGGAGCGAGTTCCGTATGTGTTGAAGTTCTTGGTCTGTTGTTGTGCTAGGTACCATAAGGCCGTGACGGTTTCCTATGTAAGAAATCCCAGGGATTATCATCTACATTGAACACACACCACTATACATGTACAGCTTATCAATGTAGCAAAAGCTATGCAAAATCCAGGTGTTTATGTTTAACCACACATGTAATACCTTTCAGCAATTTGACTGTGGTTTTATTCATTTACAACTTTTCTTTTTAAATGGCTACTATTTTGTTTGATAATACATTGTTTGTACATGTGACCCATGGGTTAGTTAGGGCAAATGGCAAATATTAGATCCTACAATATCAGCATCTATGTAATAGTTAGACTATGGTTATGAAAGGGTAAATAGAATTAACCACAGCTTTATCCTATCTACCCTTTCATAACCATTGTCTAACTATTTTAAACCACAGCTAGAAGGTTATGTGAGTCTAAGTGGAAATAACCAAGGTGTGAATTCCTTTGTCTTGGCCCTCCGCTGTGGTTTAAGTAATAGATACCCTACGAGTAACTGAGAGTATGTCAAAATAACCACGGCACACTGACTGGTGGCCTCATAGGCCACCAGTCACTATACCATTGTTATTATTACATAACTCAGTTACGAGGAGGGTATCTGACTTAACCCTCGGTTATGTGAAAATAACCAAGGTGTGAACTCCTTTGTCTAAGCCTGCACCCGTGGGTTAAACATCTATAGCTGTACTCACCTACACACAGTCTGCCTATGATTCGGCATCCTCCTATGGAGGTATGGATTACTGGGATTGTGTCTGACAGCTCTCCCTCAAACACACTGAAAATGGAGACGACAATGCAATGATTAGGATTAGGTATAAGGATAAGGATACTTTAAGTCAAGAATCGAGGAGTTTCTAATATAATATTTTCTGTACATTCATTAATGTTTTTTTTCCACTCTATCAGCGTGAGGACCACGACCACGTCCATACCATGGCTGCTATGAAAAAGCATAGGTGATCACCGTTTCATAAGCGCCCACCGGCCATCCATGACACCAACAGGTATAGGGGTCAAGCTGGACGTCCTGTGGGCGCATCCATTACTTAAGCCTGTAACTGGCGAGATGAGCACAGCAATTACAATGGGTACAAGCTGTTACATAATGCCCCCTAAGAATTCCGCAGTAAAGGCCAGGGAGTTATCTCATTGGTTGATAATTCAACCAGCTACATGCCTATACCCATGGGCGACCACTGAATATAAGCAATGGTCTAAACATTAGGGGGGAGATCAAGTGTTCCAATTCATTGGAACAGGGTAACCCACTGTGGTCACTACACTAAATATCTGTGCCTCATGTGCATGGACCCCTGTGCTTTCCTTGCTCCCCACAGTGTTGTAGGTATGCAGGCCATGCGCTTTAAGGACTGCAGCAATGTTGACACAAAGCAGAGGGGGGACTTTGCTAAAAGTGGCTCCATTTCCAGTTTAATGCATAATTGTGTATTCTTGATCCCAACAATATTACTTATTAAATCATGAGATAGTGGCCTTTTAATGTATCCAAATGCATGCATGCATTTTTACCAGAATACGATGCTCAAAGCAGAGGGGGGACTTTGAGTTGACTACCCTGTTTCTGTAAAACAGAAACATCTGACCTCCTCCCGAGGTTTAGTTCAGTGGTGGCCCGTGCCTATACCGTAATGCATGAATGTGGTTTCCTGACAGTAGCCTAGGCTATAGTAATTATTTTTCGGTTCCCTGGCCTGGGGCTGACGGGTGAGGGGAGGGGACCTTTACTAAAGGCTTTAGACCGGCCTCTTGGGACTCTTCGTTTAGGCCATCAAAATGAACGTGAGAGTTTACCGTCCACCGCCCGCATGCCTCCAAAGGGGCCGCATCAAAAGTTCATTATTAATGTGATTTTTCATTATTGACATTTCTTCAAAAATCTGACCAACATTTTACATTATTCCAAAAAAAAAATAGGCCCCAGAAAACCCCCAAAATCCACATTATATAGGGAAATCGCTAATAATGAAAAATGAATAATGGAAAAAGGCCGCATCAGTTTTCCAGAACTCTCGGACGGTTAACTCTTTATTTTCATTCTGATGGCCTTAGTAAAGTAGCCTACCAGTAAACAAACCTTCCCATGGGTTCCCAGTGATTGAGACTTTGAGTGAACACTGTCACTCATGAGTGTCAGTGTCACCTCACTCCACATGCACAGTTCACGCTCAGTCTCAAGTCTCACTCCACAATTTCAATCATAATCGATGTCAATGTGAATGTTTAAGTTACCATCCTGCATTAATAACAGTTTCACTGATCCTAAAGGCTAAAGCAGTGTAGATCTATCCCCAACGCCAACGGTGAAACTGATCATCAAATTCAATCATGAATGTGATCCCTTGATATCACTTATCAAATGCCCAAATTCATCTATTATCGCCCAGCAAAATCCGAACACATGTGCCTCATCAGGCTCATGAAATGGACATGTAAATTCGGCAATATAAATGAAATAACAGGCCAGTAAATCCCTCACTCTGATCAGCCATATAAGCATATCCTCTAGGTGTTTACATCCCGGGATTGACAAGCATATAACGATTACATTCACACCAATAACAGCATAAATTATAGAGTTTAGAAGCAATAAACAGCACGCACAGTGAACACACCTGTAAAAGTTTTCCGAGCCCCCGATGCCGACCAGGCAGTAGGCATTGGTGAGCTTGGAGAATACGCCTATCTCATTGTTCCCTTCAAACTGTGTACGGACCGCCATGCTTTTATCGTGTTCCTTCTGTTCTTCTTGTGTGGTATTGACTGCTTGGTACTGTTGTCCTTATAGGATTTAAGGTATATATCTTGCGAAATCCAAGGGAAATATCAGAAACAACGTGGTTGTGAAACTACTGCTGAGTAAAACGTCACAGTTTTGTGTGCTGACGTCACAAGCACATGTTCGACGGTGCTGCCGCCTAGCAATTACAATGTTCACACCAGGGGGCGTCTGTGTCGCTTTTTACCGCGCGCTGCCCTTCTCCAACAGCACCTCTGACAGGACCTCAAGAATGAAGGGATAGGCTACCATACTCTCGTTCCAAAATCCTTCCAAAGGAAGGCTCTGGTAACTGCCAAATGAAGGGATTTTGCTGGGTCTGGGCAACCCCTGCTGGTAGCTTGGAACCAGTGAACAGTGTTAGGTAGCTGCTTGGGTTACCATAACTAGTAATTAGGAGAACGCCTGGAGTAGAGTTGACGATGGAGTTTATTGAGTATAAGTGCTATTGAGGGTGGTACACCGAAGAACCCTCGCCAGGCACGTCCGGTAGATACTATGTATGTCTATAGAGTCCTGATCTCGCTGGTCGGCAGGTAAGATATACCTGCCTCACAGCGATGTCATCATACCTTGCCTGGATGGCGACATGGTGTCCCGGGGCGCGATCACGACCCACCCTCCCACCCAGGGTGCAGGGTGCATCCAGGGGGGGGGGGGGGGGGAGGGGAGCGCACGAGTCGCCCAGACACCAGCACCCTCCAGGTGTGTGGCAATCCCCACACCTAGGGGCGAAGCTCCAGGTGTATGAGGATTGCCCCACCAAGGGTCACTGAGTGCACCGCGAGGGCCTCACAGTGCATTATTGTGAAATGTAGGGTTTCAGCGCGTCCACCAGCACCCTGACACATCCCCACACACCCACTCAGCTCCTGGTGAGTGTATCACAGTGTATGGGTGTGATATGAACCTGTAGATAAGGGAAGGTGTGTGGTGGACAACTGAAACCACCATCACTTGAGATGGTTCTTGGTCTAGTTGGGTGGCGACGGCAGTGTGTGGTCAGCAACTCGTATTGGCCCATTGGGTCTTTTAATTTTTGAATTTTGATAGTATGTTTTTAAAATTCCGGTACCGGTACCTAGAGGTGTTTTGGACTTGCCGTAAGCTTGAATTTGTTTAGTTGAGATTTTCTAAATTTGAAAGGTCTTAAAATTTTAAGTGAACAATTAATTCAAGTTAAGGCAGAGTTTGGGAAATCCCATTTTTGCTATTTTTGGGCAAGAGTTGTAGTATTTGACAGACTGTCGACGCCAGGGTTTTGTTAATTTATGATAATAAAAGTTGCTTGACACAAGAAATGGTATAAGCCTTGAGTTGATGGTTTGGCTTTGTTTGCTGTGTAGGTCTTGACAAAAGGACCAGTAAAAATAATTATTTCGTGCACACGAAATTCACCAGGTGGCTGGTGATAAGTTTTGGTATGTATAAACTGAGAACTCTAATTATAATTCCAGAGGCCTCTCTAAGCTAATTAAAGTGTCCGTGCGGGAGCATGGATTGAGACCTTCAGGTCTTTTAAGTCTTGAGGCGTGGCTACTGGCAAAACAAATGCAAACCGTAAGCATAAAAACAGATATAACAATTTGAGCCCTGACCCTTCTGGCCTTTAGTTTTTGAAGGCGCTGACTTGGTCACCTTACCGGTAGTTTTTATAAAGGCAATTGTAACTAAACAGTGACCGGGTATTTTAAATCTCAATTTTTCTTTTTGGAAAATGGTCAAAAGGTGTTTGAAAAATGGTCTTTAGCGCGGGCCAATTGTCAGTGGGCTCAAATGGGCACTTCCAGTGCAAGGCATCAAAGCTGTAAACCAGGCATGGGAGCTGGGTGGGTAGCATCCAGGTGCCATGACATGGGTACAAGCTACACCAAAAAGATGATAGTTGGGCGCCTCGTCGGGGTCGCCGAATGATATGAAATACTTATGGTAATAAAAATGAAATATGTTGAGATATGTATCTAACTTGACACAAAGGTGTCCACAAGTAATCTAGACTAGGGGATATACACAAATGTGGCTTCCAGCAGGAATAGCCAAGATACTGAGATATGACCCTTGTGGGCGACATGGGTCTTATATTCCTGAGTATCTATCCTGTTTCAATCAGGATCAGCCCAACATCAAATCAGTTCACATAAAAAGGTATTACTACTTGGTAAATATGATGATCATAAAGGCATGCATCGGTTGATCTTGTTTTTGGGTCGTCCTGGGCAGAGACGGGTGGTTTAGCTCGTCTCTGCTCAGGAGGTTTTAAAATCTATAAAGCATTAAAACAAAAAAAAAAAAAAAAACATGGTTTGAGGTTCTCTGTCAAGTCCAAGGGAATACACAAGTATGGGTAGAGAAGAGAGACCTTTAAATAAAGCTTTTTAAATAAAGAAAAATAATAAACAAAATATCTAAGTAGTGTAGGTAACCCTGAAGTCATGTTTTGGGCGCAGAAAGTGCCCTCTACATAGAGCTGTGGCTTATAGTCCTGCGGTATCAATTGGCTGGAATGGTGCCGATGTAGGCTGTCGCAGTCAATAAGGCTTGCAGCGTCTGATAAGTTTTCTTTTTATAAGAAATCACACAATGTAGTTTTAAATGTATCCAGTTATGTAACTTGGGTATAATAGTTAGACAATAGGTCTCAGTTCCAGTGGGAAGTCCTGGCCGCCCAGCGGGGCTTGTGGCTGGGTTCACTGTTCATGTTGGCTATATGGGCCTATGTATATAAATATTAAGTTAAAAGAAAATCAAGGTTAAAAACAGTGCACGAGGCATTATAGCGTCAGGGTGGAGGTAGTCGTCCTCCAGTAACCCTGCTTCGGCTGTGGATGGGTGCCCAGGACCAGCCTCTATAGGGGCTTCCATCCTCACTCACTAATTCTACCCAATGCCATAAAAAGAACAAGCAAAAAGAAACACACACAACATAAACATGTGGCAAGGGTAGATAGTGGGTGATGCCGGGAGGTATAACCAATGATTTCTAGTCATCCTGGGGGTCATCTTCAATGTACAGTTGTGCGGATAAATCAAGGGGGCCAGGGGATCCGACGCTGAGCGAAGTGTTATCATCGGGGCTGATATCGCTGGTGGCTTCATTTATGCTGTCACTGGGGGGAGGGGATTGATTCCAATCTGAGTCGCTTAAGTAATCAGTCAGAAAAATGCGCTCATAACAGATGGAGCATGTTCGGGCACGGTAATATCTCCTATTCTCTTCCATTGAAAGATTTCTGTCGTAGGGACTGTAAGACCTGCCGCGGGATTGTGCCTCTTGGTCGGCGGCGTGCAGAATCTCCATTGGGTCTGAGCTTGGGGGGCTGTTTGGTGACTGTGTGTACAGCCACTCCCTCCAGTCAGCTCTTGCACGCTCTGCACGCGTCCAAGATGGGACGGCGTATAGGTCATATCCGTAGGGCTGTCTTGCGTGTCTTGGGGTGTATTGGCGGGGCCATCTTTGGAAATCGTTACCCGCCACGTCTAGGTCATTAGGATCTAGGTCTTCGCTGGATAGGCCCTGTGGTGGCGCCCTACGGGCCGGAAGCAGGTCGTCGTCGCTTCCGGAATTGTAGGGGGAGATGGTGGGGCTAATTTGTCTTCTTTGGGCCGCAGGTGATAGGTCAGAGTCTGGCGTGGATACGCCATCGTCTGATAGGGCTTCGAAGGGGGCGTCGCCTGTTGTGATGTCATATGCGGTGCTTCGTCTAGGAGACCTGCATAGCCTTCTAGGTCTGGGTGCTGGGCCGTAATGTGATCGCCTTCTCCCTTCCGCCAGGGGGTGTACCCAAAACGTTCTCTCATCTCCATGGGTTACTCCTTGGTGGGAGTCTGGATGTCCCCTGTTATTAAGGATAAGTAGAGGACACTTTTATTAGAGGAGAATTGAATGTGACAGGCTATTGGTCATTTCAAGGTGCAACACGGATAAGTCTCCTCAATATCAATACATAGTTCATGGCAATCAGGTGAGGTCAGTGCGGCAGGTAAGCATTGAATGGGGTGTTGAGAAAAATTTCATTTCTCCAAAGAAAAGGGTGGTGGAATGAGAAAGGCGTATGGTGGGCGACCGCCCTGTCAAGGGGCGAACCATTAGAGGAGTTTGTTGTAAGTTTCTAATGGGGTTTGTGATAAATTGTCCGAATTTGTGGGAAAAATAAAGAGAAATGGGGGGGGGGGGGGGGTTGAGTAGGGGAACTGGGATCAATATTGTGTTTTCTGAAAAAGTATGTCCCTTCATGGCAGCGCTTACACCTCATAGCAAACGTCTATATAATGGTGTCTGTGTGTTTTAGTTGATCTGGGTTTTGATAAGTCTAAAAGTGCAAAAACTGTAAATTTTTGGCTTAAATGGTTTGAAGTCTATACTAATTATGGTAGTTGTGGGCCCTGTGTCTGGCCTCGGTTGAAGGAGGGCAGGTGTTTTGATTGTGGTGGATCCCGCCAGGGGTCAGCTCTGTAGGAGGTGCTAATTTGCATAATTTATGCCAAATCGGGTTTGTAGACCGGTGCCTGGATGAGGGGCTCATTCCAACTTAAGATGGCCACTTTCATGGTTGAGCTGTTCGCGTTTCCCATCGAGTCGGTGGTTTTGCCCACCGGGCATGTTGTGCACATGCAGTGGGTGCGGGTAACTTTCCCCTGGTAAGTAGCATTGCAATGATTAGAGCTTTACTTCGATGTGAATTCTAATAAAAATGCGGGAGAGGGATGTAAGGCGACGGTCTGGAGTTGCGCAGCCGGCTGGGGTATTAAGTGGTGGGGCGTTTATTGTTGTAGTCAATCAAGACGTTTTAAGAACTTCTCTCTTCCTCCTTTAATTATCAGGGGGCACGTGTGGTGGCATCAAAACCGCTGGCTAGTGGACCTAGTCCAGTATAACTGTTCTACAGCGGTGCCGTCAGGGCCCTGGAGGGGCACGCCTGGGTGTCACCGATGAAGAGGTGGGTGCATTTATGATTCAACAGGTGTAAAAATGAGGGGCTAGCCAATCAATTGCTTATGTGAGACGGGGTTTCTGTAGAAGGAATTGTAGGTAAGCCCTATGGCGATGTTGGAATTTTGCGTTGGGGGAATTGGTCATGAAAAATAGCATAATTTAGGCTTCCGATTATATATTTTGTTCTTTTATTTTTATTTTTAGGCGTCATTGTAGCTGGAGGAAAAATGTTACTGTTTGGCACGTTGGCGAGATGGCCTTAAAAATGTGAATTTACAAGCGATTTGGCTGGAAAATATGGAGATGGATTTTCGACCCGATCAAGTTTTAGACGGACAGTGCACCCCTAATGGGATACAAAGGTGATGATCCGCCAGATCTCATGATGAGGGAGGACAAAACATGTGAGACTTGATTCATGGACGATCTTGTGGGACTTTGATCAGCTGTGATAATTCATGTGATTTTCTGTGGAAGTTTTAGAGCCGGATAGCATGGGGGCCGTTGCCCGAGATGTGTTTTTCTTTGATTTGTTAAAAAAAATAAAAACACATGCGGTCGCCTGGCCTCTGAGAGGTCAAGTTTAAGAAAATTCTAGGCGTCCTGTTGTATTTAAATATCTTGGTTGGATAAAAAAAAAATTCTTTTTCTGACCTTTTGGATATTTTATCCCCACACAAAGGTGTAAAACGTGTGTGTTAAAAAAAAAATTAAAAAAATTCTTTGTTAAAAAAAAATTACGATTTTTGGGGTAAATTTGGGAACTCGCTAAAATTATAATATCATCCCCACACTAGTAGAAGTGTGGGTGGCTTCAAAGTGATGGGGGGGGGGGGGGGGTTAGGTAGTCGTCGGGTGCTGCCGAGGCATTTTCTAAGCAATATATATAGGTATATGCTATATCCTCCTGCCTTGACAGCAACCGCGAGACAAGGTGGTCTTAAGACTAGAAGTTTTAATGTACAAAGCCTACCATGGGGTATTGAGGTGGCGGATAACTGTCTCTCGGTCTGCTCCTCCTGGGCTGCTTTGATCATGAGCTCCGCCTGGTCAATTAAATGATCGCACTGGGCGGACTCATTGTTATTTGCAGATGGAACTTTACAAACAGAAATCACAGCGTCTGCTGCCACATTTGTGGCTGTGACAGGGATAGGAGGGGGATTCTCAGCGGCAACGGTTAGAGTTACCTTGCGTGCTGGGTCGCTGTCTGTTGTTAGTCGCGAGTGGGTGGCTTCCGCCGGATAGTTCACTTCCGTGGATGGCTGCAGCTGGAAGCCCTCCAGGGTGCCGGCTGCAGACCGTGACGAGGTGGGGGTGGGGTGGGCAGGGCTCTCCTCTCCGGCCTCGTACCATGTTGAGTGGCCTGCGGCATGGGTGTTGGGGGTAGGGAAATCCTCCCAGTGGGAATGATTGTTGGGGTCACTAGGGATTTCGGTGTGCTTGTTATGACACACCATTACCAGGGTGACAGAAGGGCTTTGGCCTCTAAGTGCCAACAGGACCAGGGGTAGTTTGACAATGGGAATTGGGATCCGGGTTGGCAGGGGGACACGGTTGAGAAAACCATTTAATGTCATTTTTAAGTCCCAGTTCCATGTGATCAACAAATGGCGGCCGAAGGGGGCCGAGATCCGGGGGATGGAGTGGGGTGGTGCAAAACCCCTGACGGCTATGGAGTTTCTGTCGTGGTGAACGGGTAAGCATTTAAGGACAACGGTCTTCCAGCCACTGCTAAGCTTCAAGCCGATGTAGGGATTGCGGTGTGGAGAGGCGGTGGAGGTGGGGTAACACCGAACACAGCAGCGGTAGATTTTCACTAGAACCCAAAGCGCCATCATGGTGGCGGCCGCGCCGATGAGGACGTCGAGCGTTAGCCACTTTGTGCTGGTGGTATTGTTAAGAACGCGCTCCTCCAGCGCTTCCTTATTCTCCGCCAGTCTGGTCTCCCACCATTTCTTATTATGGTCTTGGAGCTGTTCCCTCCAGCGCTCGAAGTCAGCCATTGCGAGAGAAGGGGTGTTTAATATAGCCGGTATGATGCCGAGTGCTCCGAGGCGATAATGAGCAGTTCCCGCCAAAAGTAGGGATAGGCCGGCTAGAAGCAGCGCCACGGTTTCGAAAACCGGGTGCGAGCTGAACTTGTCTAAAAGGGCTAAATCGCGGCTCAGTAGGGCGTCTGGTGGGATGTCTAGGGCCATTTGATTGGCCATGCCAGCGAGGCTTCCGGCCCAATCGGCCAATGAGGCGGCTTGTTGCATATGATGCAGCCTGCGCCGCTCCGCATTTGGAATTGGGAGGGAGAAAGGAAGCTTCGAAATTGAAATTCCTGAAACGTTTAATGGGGGATTGCCGAAATGTCTCCAAACTGGGAGGTTTACTGTATAGTGTATTACTTGAGGCATTACCTGGGGGATGACACACGAGAGGTTGGAGTTCTGCAGCCGGATATGGGCGTTTGTGAAGACACATTGGCATGGGACTGTCACTGAGGACCAGGCCGCTGTCACCAACTGTTCGTCGTGTCGGTGTGGGCACCTGAGTACTGAGTGGGCGACATTGGTTGACAACAGGAACTGATTCAAAGACACCGGGTAGGCAGCAATTGGAAAATCAGCCAGCAAGTCTACCGTGAATTCACAAGTCCTGTGTACTGCCTCAGCCACATCCAGGAACAGCGACAACAAACAGGTAGGTGACTCAGGTCTTAGTATAGGTATTGGGAGTGGGCAGTCGATGACCACTCCCACTGAGCAAGGTTCATAATTTAAGTCTTTGAGCTCCAGGTAGGTTCCGTCTATTTTTGATATTGCCAGGTATCTGGCTATGGTATTTATTTTAGTGACGCCCTTAGAGGTGGTGTTAGAAGTGTCTATTGGTATGGGAAAGATTTGGGCATCGTATAATTCAAATAAGGAGAAATTTCTACTGATTGGTACAGGTATTTCTAGACTTAGGAAACTGTTATTAAACCAGTAGGAGTGTATGGAATTTGTGTAATAATATTCCAGAGGGACTGGGACCACTTTTAAACCTGGGGCTGCCGTGGTCATGGCGAAGGCCAATGAGTGCAAGGTGTCCTTTAGTTTAGAGTGACTGACTAAATTTTTGGGTAGCATCCCTGTTTTTAAAATATTTAATGTATTATCTAGCATTTGGAGATCCCTGTTATATTCATGCATTGAAAACAGTCTGGAGTTTGCCGCTGCCAGGAGGTAATTATTGTAGAAATTGATTTTACTCTTGATTTCTAAATCCCTCAAGTCAGAAGTTAGGTTTAGGCCCAGGCTAGCTAATTGCCATTCTAGACTGGATAAGGAAATGTCAGTGTCATTTTGAAAGGAGGTAAAGGTGGACAGGCTTCTGAAGTTGAAGTCTGTCATGTTAGTTAAGATTTGGGTGGTAATTCTGCCAAAATGTAATTCTTTTGCTAAATACACGTCAATGACCGACATCTGATCTAGCAAGGCCTCAATTTCAGCCTGAGTGGCTACGCCAAACAGTGATCTTAGTAAGTCAGCTGTGTAGTGTGTTGCTGAGCTTCGTTTGACTCTAGATGGGCTCATGTGGCCTGATATGGAGTCAATTAACATGGTTGCCTTCGTGTATTCTAAATTTAGTAATGAATCAGTTAAGGTTGCTATTTCAGCTTGAAAGGGGTGGGTGGATTCAGAAATAAGGTCCAAAATGGAGTCGGGTTCGTCGATTTTCAAATCGGCTGTGATGTTGATGGTTATTCTAAGTGGGTAAATGAAATGTCCGTTCAGGAGTGGTTTGTTGTGTTTTGTAAACAAAACTCCAAAGTTGGGTCTGGTAATGGTGGGGGATATGGGCTGAAAGGAGGTGGAGGGGCTCACAGTCTGCAGCAGGCAGAGTAGGAGTACCGCCCACCTGGACGAATGGATAATAAAAATTAATAAAGTTAATATGTGAAGGTGGTAGGAAGTGGGACGGGTCCTGAGACGTGGTATGCTCGGTAAATGTAAAGTAGAAGGTTGGGTTGGAGGGGGTAGGAATAAGGAAAAACCTGTGAAGAAAAGCCGGATCACAAACCTCATGTAGGCCCTTGGTCGATTGTGAGCTCCTGGCATGATGGGGTAGATAGGTATAGAAGGTATGCTGATCTGCTGGGTGGTTGCTGGGGACGTCGTCCTCTGCTTCTTGATCATTTAAGATTAGTGACTCTGAGCTGCTCATACTCCAGTATTTAAGCGCAGACGCTGTCGCTAACAAGGGTGGGGGTTAGGGGGGGGGGGGGGGTCTTTTGCTGGCTGAGTTGTAGCCCTGATTGGCTGGGAGGGCAGAGTTAATTATGCTGGGGTGTCGTCATCTGGGGTAGGGTGTTGCAAGGAGCTCGGTGAAGGGTGGGGGGGGGGGGGGGGGGGGGTTGATTGGGGAAAATAGTGGGTTTGGAGAAATCCGATGGCTGGAGCCAGCTATGGGGTATTGGATTTCGACTGTCGAATTTTTAAATTATTAAGGATGTTGTAAGGGAAATGAATGGGTTGTGAGCGAGTCAAAATGTTATTAGTATAATAATTTTAATTAAAACAAGTTGTTATAATATTTTTAGTCAATTTGGCTTATAGATGAGGGGTCCCTAGTGCAGTGGTATCATCCGTATGGAGGGGATTAAAATAGTCGCGGGTGAATTACAATGTTTTGGATCATGCCCACGTGGACTTGTTCACCCAGGACAGTCATACTGTTGTAAGCTGTAAAGAGCCCACAATCCCAGGGAGTACTGCAGTTGCTCATTTAGCCTGTTACCAGCGCGTGGCCCATTTTAATGGCGTGTTGTGAATATCGAACATTGGGCTTGCTCAAACTAGATGTAAAAATGATGCAGAAAGTCTAAGTTATATTTTGTAGCTTTAAGGTGATTTTGAATAAAAGGCTTAGATTGAAGAGAAGCCACAGATAGGCAACCCTGAAGTTGGCTATGTTTCAGTCTGCCTATTTCCCTCTAGGGGTGTGCTCATCTCTCAAATAAAATCAGTGAATCTGATTTTGGGAACTTATGCTTGGTGTGAGGGGGAAAATATGCCTATTTATCCCTTATAAGGTACAGCCAGATCTTAGCTGTAGGCAAATTATATTAGTTATGATTATTTAAGGAATATGTTTTAGGGTAAGGCACCCGGTAAGGTTGGGTGCTAAACCATTTTGATATAGCCGGTATTAATATATTGAGTGTTTTCTCAAGCCATCTTATCTAAGTTTGCTAAACAGAGGCCTTCCTGCCGTCGCGTCCAATAAAAATAAATAACAGGGTTTTATGTTCTTGCAACCTTCCCCGTCTGGGATTGGCAAGTTCGTGCTTGTGCACGCACCAAGTGATACATTGGTCCCGATAGTCGACTGGTTTAATGAATACAAAAACCGCTTCATCTCCATATCGGGCATTGGGGCACTGCACCAGAAAAATATGTACAAGATCTATGTTATAGTAAGCCTTGACTAGAAAATATGTATAAAGATAGTGGTATGGATAAGAGATTGGGGGGATGGGGGGGGTGGGGGGGGGGGGGAAATGTCAAGGAAATGAAATTTGTGTGTAATTGTTGATTGAAATAAGCAAAATTTATGAACCTTGATATGAAAATGGTTAGATCGTCTTTGTAATGCAACAAGCGTGGGTTGTGTATGTAAGGTTGGTTTTTGTAAGGGGGATGGGGTGATGGGTGGGGGTTCAAGGTAGGTAGGTAGGTGGGGGGGGGGGGGGGGTGTTTCGCAATTTCTCGCGGCCCGGGGTGGGGAAATAACCACAGTAGGTCGGATCATCAGTGGGGGGTGGTCACGTGTCGAAATGTGGTCGGGGTCGAGGAGGGGGGGGGGGGGGGGGGTAAAGCAGGTGCTAAGTCGGTGCTTTGTGCCTGGGGGCAAGAATAATGGTATCCCGTATCTGGGTTGGCCCTTTCCTGACCCATGGGGTGGTCAGGTGTGCTCACTAATTGTGGTGATTTGGGGGGGGTGGGTGTACATTTAAGGCCCCCTGGGTCATGCACCGTGACCTTTAATTGCTCTGTACCAAGCGCCACGTGCCGGTGCAGGGGTACACATGTGTGTGTGTGTCATGATGAGGATGAGGCAATCGACGGGTATAGGTGGTGGGCGTGGCGTGTGGGTGTCTCAGGTTATTGGAATGGGGATTCATGGTAGGGGCGAGGTAATTGTGTAATTCGGAAGTTGGTGTGTGTGGCGTACGCTGGGGTGGGATTAGTGGGACGCTCAATCTCTGTATCTAGCTGGCAGCCTGGTAGCTTGCCTCAGGCCATATTTGGTGCCGCGGACACGCTGAGTCCTGGTCGGCAGCCTCTTGTTGGGGGCTGCTGGTTGAGAGGCTTTGGCTACTTGGGGCCTGATTCTTTTTGCTGGTACATTTCTATTTTTGGGTCTGGCTATTAGATTGGCTGCTTTTTGCATTGGTGTGAGGGGGTTTTTGAGCCTAAATCTATCTGGGTTGATTAAGGTGTTTGTAGGGCCGAATTCTAACCTTGTGGCCACTGCTTTGGCGCTGGCCGTTTTAACCGGCGACCTTAGGCGTGAAGCATGGACGGCCTTTTTAAAAATGAAACCGTCTTGTAGTCTTCTTAAAATGAAAGTCACCGGGCTGGTTGCCTTCACTATCATATAGGGGCCGCTATAAGTGGGTTGTAGCTTTTTGCTGGTACCTTTCCTCAACAGGGATGGAATGTGTAGATAAACCAATTCTCCCACTTTGTAACCACATTCCACAGCCTTCCTGTCATGTCTGTCCTTCATCTTTTTGTGATTGTTTTTCATATTGTTGGCTGCTGAAAGCATGATGTTGTCCTTTTTGGATAACATGTACTGAGTCAGCTGATCTAAATCTTCCCCTTTTGTGTTTGTTTTTAGTAAACCAAGGGCTGCCTCGGTGGGCAGGTGTGGCTGTCGGCCGAGTAGCATCATATTGGGGGAGAAACCCATGACAGGGGCCGTTGTGTTGTTCAGCGAGAACACCACTGGCTGTAGGAAAAAGGACCAGTATTGTTGTGCGTCGGTCACCAGGTTAGTCAGGTCCTGAATTAGGGCTCTAAGGCATGTTTCAATGCTTAGATTTTGACGCTCACCCAAACCTTGGGATTTGCTGTGGAAGGCTGATCCCCTCACATGCTTGATACCAAACTTTGTGCACATTTCACTAAACTCATTGCTGGCGTATACGCTTGCATTGTCTGTGTTCAATACACTAGGGGAGCCATGTTGGCATATAATTCTATTGAAGAATTCAAGCGCGATAGTGGCTGTGGTGTGCACAATTGAGGTCCAAGCTGTGATATGGCGGGTGGCGTGATCCACTACTACATGGATGTATCTGCTGCCATCAGCTGCCGGGGCAAAGGGGCCAATTGCATCCATTGTGAGGTGTGTGTAGGCGGTTAATACTGGCTCTCTTAGGACCATGGGTGTCACCAGATTTTTGGGCCTCTTTTTAGTTGTTAGACATGAGTGGCATGTTCCCACAAAATCATGTACTGCCTTGAACATTCCCCTCCAGTAGTACCTGGACCTCACCGCGTTGTATGTGCGGGTACAACCCAGGTGTCCGCCCAAGGGTGAGCAGTGGGTGGCTTGTATGAGTTTTGCAGCCCATGCCTCCGGTATTACTATTTGTAGGGTAGGGTCTGTACCTCTTCCCAGCACAGCATGTGTTGATTTGTATAATATGCCATGGAATATTTCGAATTGCTCATGGTATAACAACACCTGGCGCGCCATAGATTGGTCTGGAGGGAGAATAGAGTGTTTGACATAGGGGTACATGGCGCCACAGAAAGGGTCACTGGTTTGGGCCTCTTTAAGATCATCCCCTGAGGGGTTGAATTGGGAATGGTTTGAAAGAAATCTTATAGCCTTTTCAGCGAGGGGCTCCAGCTTTTGGTGCAGTTTCTTTCTTTTTGCATTTGCTGATCGGACTGAGATGACGGGTGATTTGGTTGACAACGCTCTTTTTCGGCCTTTAGTTTCTTTTTGGGGCTGTGGGGTGGGTTGGGGTGAGGTGGGATGGGCACTGCAGGTGGTGGCCTGGGATTGTGCTCTGGTGAGGGCGTTCAACTCCACTTCCTCACAAAGGCTACGCTCCCTTTGCCTCTCTGGGGTGTTTTTCCTAGCAATAACACCCTTGACCTTGGTGCTGCTGGCGCCCCATGGCTTGCCTCCCTTTAGAATGGACCTGGGAGCACCTAGGAGTATGGGGTTGATTGGGATGGGTTCCTCGGGGTAGTAGTATTTGGTGATTAAGATTTCTGAAAATCTTAGATTCTTGGCTGGCAGTATCAGTTTACCCTGGGCCCGCATTGGTACAGGGTCTTCAGGCTGTGGGGGGTAGTCCCTCCGTGATAACATGTCAGCTACAATATTTGCCCTGCCCTGGAGATATTTCACCTCAAAGTCGTATGCCATGATGGTGTCTATCCATCTTGCCAAACGTCCATTGGTAATATTTTCCTTTTTATTAAAAAGGGATACCAATGCAGTGTGGTCTGAATACAGGGTAAAATGAGTGCCATCCAGGTAGTGGTGGAACCTTCTGACTGCAAAGATGATACCCAGCATTTCTCTGTCTGTGACAGAGTATCTCCTCTGTTGTTCACTTAGGGAGGATCCAGCGAACTCAATTGGTCTATAAAAACCATTGGCGTCACACTGGCAGATCACAGCTCCACAGCTTGTGTCACTGGCGTCTGTGAACACTATGAAAGGCTTCTCATATTCGGGGAATTTCAAGGTGGCTTCTGTGCAAATGCAGTCTTTTATTTTATCGAAAGACCTTTGGCATTCTGCTGTCCACTTGAATGATTTGCCCGATTTGAGTAGTTCGTAGAGTGGTTTCATGATGTGAGCGAAACCTCTGATGAATCTCTTGTAGAACTGAGCCATTCCATTGAAGGATCTAAGCTGGGAGACGTTCTTTGGTTCAGGGAATGTTTTGATGGGCCAAATTTTGTCTGGGGAAGGGGATAGTCCCTCTCTGTTTACTCTAAACCCGAGGAAATCCATTTTAGTCGTGCCGAATTCACATTTCTCTGATTTTAACTTAATATTTCCTTTTATAAACAGCTTTAGAACCTCATCAAGGTCCTCCAAGTGTCTGTCCCAGGTGGGGCTATAAATAGCTACGTCGTCTACATAGGCCACAGCGTTTCTGTATTTGCATTTGAGCAGCAACTGCTCCATAACATTTTGAAAGGCTAGACCTGATGTTTTCAAACCCATTGGTAGGACTTTGGCCCTGTACCTTGTGCCATTGGCCGAAAATGTGGTGATATGTCTAGATTCTTCGGCCAGGCTTATCTGATGGTAAGCTGAGTACACGTCCAATTTGCTGAAAAATCTAGGGCTGTCCCTACCTATTGTGTTCATCAAGTCATCAGCTCTTGGGAAGCTGTATGAAAATGATTTGAGGTTTTGATTTACCCACCTGTAATCAACAACAATACGCCAACCAGAAGCCTTGGTTGTGTCACCCTGTGGTTTAGCCACCAAGAAGGCTGGGCTGTTGTATTCAGACGGCTCAGAGCATATTTCTAGGACTCCCTGTTTTAACTGTTTTTCCAGCAATTCTCTTTGAAAAACCTCTTTATGGGGTGACATTCTATAAGAGGGTCTGTTACTGGGTTTGGCCCCAGGTTTTAGCTCTAGGGTGACTGTATTTTCAGTGTTTAAGCCTATGGCGTTGTCATTTACCACAAATGCTTCCCTGTTGTTTTCTATAATCCTTTTAATTTGGGTCTTTTGTTGTTGGGTCAAATTTTCGGCTACCCGGTACTTCAATGGCTCGTCAGCTGTTGGCAATTTATCTATAGGGTCCTCCCCGCTGTTTATTGGGAGGAAACCATCTGCAGGCGTCATGGAGTTGACACTGGGGCCTGAATTTTTCAACAAACCCAAGGGAACCGCCGAGCCCATGTCAAAGGGGGAGAAAATTCCAACAGAAGTATCTTTGTATACCCACATGCCCGTATCCGTAGGGTTGGCTATTGTAATGGGTATCAGATTTCTATCAGTCTTTGGTGTTACAAGTGTGTGTTTGATCAAGTAGGCTGGGGATTGGGTGCAATTTTCAGTGATGCCTGTAGTGTTTTCCAGATTTTGATGGCAGACTACCTTGGCATTGAAGGTGCATTCACTGTTGGGAGGAACATATATGTTGGTGATGGTACAGATGGAATTTGTGATCTTTTCATCGTCAAAGGATATTTTTCCCTTGTAATTTTTGAGGAAATTTACTCCTAATATCATGGGATGATTTAGGGTTTTCAAAACATACAGCCTTTGTTTGAATTTTCTGCCTTCAATTTGGAAAGTGACTATTACTGAAGATTCAGCCTTTATTGGTTCACCATTGGCGAGCAGGACGGTCAGGGAAGATAATCTTTTCTGGCCACACACAGGATTGCATTGAAGTTTGCTAAATAACCTTTGAGAGATGAAACTGAGGGACGCCCCAGTATCAATTAGTGCTTTGGTCACAATACCACCTGCTTCAACACTGACTGAACCCTTTTGCATGCCAGTGATGACGTGGGAGTCCTTACCTTGGTGTTTGCACCTACCTTTGACCCTATCCACTGTCAGTTCAAGGGTAGCATGGGTGGGCTCCTCCTCTGGGTCAAGTGCCGCTGCGAGTGTTGGTTGGGTGGGGTGAGTAGCATATGGAGAGGGTGTAGCTGAAAGATCGGTCCCTTGATCTGTTACAGGTAATGGACTGGTGTGTGTCATATTGAACAGGGTGGCGGTATTTTGGGGTGAGCTTGTTTTGCATGGGTTGGGTGTTGAGGAGGTGGGGGCTTGATCAGCATTATCTAGGTGATCTTCCCCTGACCTTTAATCTTTTCTATGTGGCGACCTGGATTGACCTCTGTCGGCAGAGCTTGACCTTGAGCTTGCACCCAAAGACTCCGCGCCTACTGAGTGGCTTCTAGAGCGGGACCCAGGCCTATTGTGGTCTCTTCCAGGTGTGGGGTCTCTTCCTCGGGGCCTGCGACTCTCTCTGTTGTCTTTGTAGTCTCTGCCAGAGGATTTATGTCCCTCCTTCCTGCCAGAATGCTCCCTGCCTCTAGATGAGGATCTCTCTCTGGAGTGGTCCCGGTTTCTAGAGGGAGGTCGACCTCTGTGATCAGGGTTGGATCCATGGTTAGAATACCTGGGTCTGTCTCTGTCCTCGGAGGGAGTCCTGGGGTAGCCACTGCCGCCACTGTTTTGATGTTTGGAGTTGTAATATTGGCCTTTGCTGTCCCTGCTGCTCCTCCTGTGGTCATCGCGGTATTGGGAGCCTCTAGGAGGGGGTTTGGGGTCCCTGGAGCGGTAGCGCTCCTGATACACTTGGTGCTTCTCGTTGAACCTGTCCTCATACTGCTTATTGTAGTTTGAGGTGGAGGGTTCAAACCTGTAGTCGCTGCTGGAGTTCCAGCTGTTGCTCCTCCTGGGTGGGTTGTGGTATTGTCTGCCTTTACCGTCTGGTATAGGCCGTAGCTCACATACCTGGGCTGCCTCTGTTTGGCTTGTTTCCATGCCCTTTTTGATGGATTGAATAATAATGTCATGTTCAATGGCCAATTTTTCCACGTCAGTAATCTTTTTGGGTAACTTGACTCTGATGGCGTTGGCCAGTTCCTCCCTGAATCCATTTATTAGATAGTCTACTTGTGTTTTCTCATCTAAATGGGAGTTGGACAGCAGGCTTATCATGTCAGTCATATAGTCTTCCAGAGATTCTGTTGCTTTTTGGCGTCTGTTCCTGTAACCTTTGACCACAGACTCAGGATCTTCACCACTAAATCGTTCTAAGAAGGCTGCATACAGGGCGTCCCTGTTAAACATCAAAGGTTTGTCCATCACATTGGTATAGTACCAGGATGCTGCGCGGCCCTCCAGGTGACCATACATGCATTTTGCATGCATGTTTGGGTTGTTAGGATGTAGGGCCTCTATGAAGAATTTATATTCCATTAGGAATTTATCTGCCGACCTATATGCAGTCTGCTTGCCAAAAGGTGTGGGTTTGACAAATGAGTTGAGTTGCGCGGTGCTGTATCTCATTTGTAGCTCAGATGAGTTGAGATCCTCCAGTGTCCTGTAGATAGGTCGTGGTGTATGGTTATTGAAGGGCAAATCTGGATGGATAGCGTGTGCTGTGTAAGTGGCTCCATGGTGGGCCTGGTTTCCAGGTTGGTTGGGGGAGGACAGGTAGATGGAGTCTGCCACTTGTCCCCGCGTGACCCTGGAGTCCTGGCTGGAGGTTTGGTGGTCAGGGATGTGGAGTGGAGTAGAGCCGTCCACTCTGGTAGCCTGGGTATGCAGGTTGCTGTATGCTGGAGGAGCTGGGGTGTTTACTCCAGGTTGGGCATGTAGGCTGTGTATTAACTGTGCGTGTGGAGGGGCGGAGTGAGGTGTGGAGCTGTAAGGTGTGGTGTTATGGCTCGGCGCTCCTGGTGTGTTATGGAGGGGGTATTGTTTATGTTCGGAACTGTGTAGTATGGGTGAAGGGCCGGCATGGTCAGGGCCAAACTGATGCAGGGAGTGCCCTGAGTGTTGGTGGTTGCTGTGACCTTTACTCAGGTGTGAGTAAAAATCGTCTCTTATAAGTCTGAACTCATCTGCCACACGCTTACCCAATCTGTCAGTTTGTTCCTGGCATTTTTCAAAGATCAAGCCCTGGCGGTCCAGCATTGATTTTTCAATTTCAATCATACGGTCACCATTAGACTGTCTTTTAAATTCTACCTCCTGGACTTCCTGACGTACCACATCCAGCCTGTCACTCAGTCTTTGTTCTAGGCCACAGATCAATTGATTGAAATTGGTCTGTTGCATCTGTAGCATATCTGTCATGGACTGGTTCAGGGCCGTAAGTACATTATCAGGTGTGATTTGTCGGGGGGCAGGGGCCTGGGGGTCCCTCCTGGGGCTCATGCTTTTGGAGGCCATGGTGGGAGGCCCTAGGTTGCGGCGTCTGTGGAGCGGTGGGTGTTGCAGTAATATAGGGGTCGTGGCCTCTATATCACCTTTCACTGCAGTGTCTAAGCTTTCACCTAGGCCGTAATAGAACTCCTGTTTAACTGGTCTGGGCTGGGTTAGAGGGGCTCTCCTTGACGGTCTATGGGGAAAGGGTGGTGGAGATGACAGGGAGGAGCTACTGGAGGACACAGTTCTTAATGGTGGTGGCTTTTGAAACTCTGCCTCCTGGAAATAGGAGTCCTCTGATGAGTCCCTGCACACCAGGGTGGTAGGTGTATTGTGTGGGTCTCCCAAAAATGAGTCTAGCTCCCTGCGAATTTTTCTTTCAAAAGCCAGTGGGTGCTCGGAATCCTTGTAGTCTAGGGTAGAGTCTGGCAGGTAGGCGAACAGGTCTTCCTGAGATAAGGGTGATATAGTGTCCTTCCACCTTTTGAAAGCCTCCTTTACCAGGTGACCTAGATGTGGGGTTTTACCTGCGCCCGCTGCGGCCTTAACTCTGTCAATTGGTTGACCTTGGTATATTAAGCGCTGTAGGTTGGGGGGCAGGAATCTCTTACACCTGGTGTTTTGCTCTGACTGTGGGGGCAGTTGTAGACTCCGGTCCACCAACTTCTGATGTCTATGTGGTGTAGCAGTGTGTGGTTTTGTCCTCGGGGTTGCCGGGGGTGTCACACTATGTTGTGTTGACTTTGGTTGGGGAGGTGAGGTAGGATGGGGGCAGGTTGCAGTGGGTAGGTCCTGATTGACCGCGAAATTGCTTACAATTTCCTGGAGAGCTGCCTCCAGACTGTGATCCCTAGGGGCTAGGTGTGGATCCAGAGGGTATAGATCGTCTGACTCAGAGCTGGCAGGTGCAGTGTGTGGCACTATACCTGAGAGCCTAAATGGTGTGGAGGTGTTGCCAATGGGGGTGCCCAAACTGTATTTTTGTGTAGCTGGGCAGCTATTCCCAATGTTCGGTGTACTAGTGTGTATATTTTCACTGTCAATTAGTAGCTCAGGTGTGGTGGTATCCGAGCTGGTAGAACGGTTAACGTTGATATTACCGGTCAGCAAATTGGGTGATGAACAGGAGGAATCTTCCTGCGACACTGAAATGATTGATGAATGGCGCTCCAAGTTGATGTCAGACTCACCCTCAGTGGAAGATGTGGTTGGTTGAGTTGTGATATTTTGGTGTGTAACTGCAACTGGGTCCAGGCTTACTGGAGGTGCGAGTTGCTCATCCTGTAGCACAGGGTGTTGGTCCACAGCTCTCTGTGGATCATCTGATCGTTTATGTAACTCAGTATCCGGCGCTCTAGCGCTCATGGCCTTGTGAGAGGTTAACTTCTAGTGGGTTTCAGCCAAGAGGTTACTCCACCAGTGTTAGGTAGCTGCTTGGGTTACCATAACTAGTAATTAGGAGAACGCCTGGAGTAGAGTTGACGATGGAGTTTATTGAGTATAAGTGCTATTGAGGGTGGTACACCGAAGAACCCTCGCCAGGCACGTCCGGTAGATACTATGTATGTCTATAGAGTCCTGATCTCGCTGGTCGGCAGGTAAGATATACCTGCCTCACAGCGATGTCATCATACCTTGCCTGGATGGCGACATGGTGTCCCGGGGCGCGATCACGACCCACCCTCCCACCCAGGGTGCAGGGTGCATCCAGGGGGGGGGGGGGAGGGGAGCGCACGAGTCGCCCAGACACCAGCACCCTCCAGGTGTGTGGCAATCCCCACACCTAGGGGCGAAGCTCCAGGTGTATGAGGATTGCCCCACCAAGGGTCACTGAGTGCACCGCGAGGGCCTCACAGTGCATTATTGTGAAATGTAGGGTTTCAGCGCGTCCACCAGCACCCTGACACCAGGAACAGGAAATGGAACCAGAAAGGCTGATGGTAAATCTGCCTAAAACTACCATCATACATTCTGGTTCCATTTCCTGTTCCTGTTCGCTGGTTCAAGCCTACCAGCAGGGGTTGCCCAGACCCAGCAAATTCCCAAGTTCAAGGTCATTTGGCTGTCCCCAGAGCCTTCCTTCGGAAGGATTTGGGAACGAGAGTAAGGCTACCAGAGCTTTGCAGCCCATGAGGCAAGCCCATATTAGCTATAGACTTTCCTCTATTAACTGTATTAAGCCTATGATGATCACGGCTATAGGCCCTATGTAGGCCTAAGTAGTGGGGGAGGTGTCGGGGCCTCTAAAACTGAAAGAATTTGGTAAATATTACAACCGAAGTTACAACACAATTACACATCAAACCAGCCTAGGGCTAGGCCCTACACCTAGGTAGCTCAGGGACGGAACTCTATTATTTCCGTCCCCCCTAATAGAGTTCAGGAACTCGGTGCATTCAGAATGAAGGAAAGGATGCGCGCAATTGCATGCACGTTTGCGTAGGCCTACATCATAAATGCTTTATCGCCTATTGTCTACACCCAGAAGTCACTAGGAGTTTTTTTTTTACACTGCTTGTAGAATTATTTCAGTAGAATCATGCATCTATAGGCCTAACCACATAATACGATCAAATTAAGAAGATACATTCCATTTCATTTTTTCTGCCTTCTTTTGGGTACTAATGTGATAGGTGTACGATATGTGTTAACTCTTTGCCCAAAAGTTTAACTAATTACAGAACTTTTTATCAAAGGAAAATCATGAGCAGGCTTCAGCCAGCAAATGATGTACAAAAGCAACAGTTTGATATGGGTGAACAATAACCATTTACCATGGGTTCATATCCTTTCAAGATAAAGCATGGGGGAAACGAACTCTTTCTCAAAATATTTTTGTGGAATGTAGGCTATGTGCATAAAGTATCATGCGTGATATAACAACACAATGGTGCGTGATATAACCATGAAGAAAAACATTCTCCATACCCTAGGAACAGGTAGATTATACAAATATAATCATACTTTGGCTTAATCGGATGCACTGAGACATAAAACGTCTGCAAAAATTGAGAAAATAGTTACCAACTGGTTATAAGTTAGCCCTATCACACAAGGAGATGTGGTGGACATGAAAACATGTCTTGTTATTGACCTCTGTTGATGAATAACCTCACCTACTCATCTCTTTTACATGCATCACCTACACTCAAAAAATAAACTTGTCTCCAGACTCTTCAAAGTGACGGTCATAAAATAAACGAGTTAAAAACTCGTCTAAGTGACAAGGAAGCGGGTCTTCTAGCTGGAGATAGAAGACCCACTTGGCATGTGCCAGCCCAAAACCTGACATTTGCCAGCTCCAGATTCTATTTGTGGGATGGTAACCTGATAGATTAGACAACTTTTGACTCTTTTATTTCATGATAATCACTTTGACGAGTCTGGAGATTTCTTTTTCAGTGTAGACTGTCCATTAATTATGTGCAGCTGTTGCCCCCATTCTACTCTGACATAAGCACACAATCTCCCTTACCTTCATGCCACTCATGTATTCAAGTATTGATTTTGACTCCCCCTATTTTGATGGGTCAATGGGAGTAGTATAGTATGTATCGGAACGGGACTATAGTTAAGTACTGTTTATTACTCAATCGACCTGCAGCCAATCAGAGGCCTCCATTTGGTCACGTGACCGGAAGTGACCTACTTAGGGGATTAGTGGTGACGTCACGTGACCTAGTTAGCCAATCAGAGGCCGCCATTTGGTCACGTGACCGGAAGTGACGTCATATGACCTACTTATGGACCGGAAGTGACGTCATATGACCTACTTAGGGGACCGGAAGTGACGTCATATGACCTAATTTAGGATCACGTGACCGGAAGTGACCTGATGAGTCACGTGACCGGAAGTGACGTCACATGACCTAATGGCCAACCGGAAGTGAGTGACCTCATTGAGGATCACGTGACCGGAAGTGACCTGATTGATCACGTGACCGGAAGAAGAAGTGACGTCACGCGACTTAATGAAGAGATGAGCGTCTTTAAGGGGTCACGCGCTTTAAAATGTGATATCTTTTTTTTTGGAGGAGGAGGAGGAGGAGGAGGAGGAGGAGGAGAAGGAGAGGAGGAGGAGGCGAGTCTCTTATTTTTTTCGGTAAACTAATAAAAAACACTACGATATAAGTTTGTTTTTTTTTTCATTTTTTATTGTTTTACGAGCGACTGGAAGTGACTTATTGAACTAGGTAGAAGCGTTCTTTAGAGTGTATAAGGGGGGGGGGAAGGAGGGGAGGGGAGGGGAGGGAAGGGGAGGGGGGCCCCTTTAAGATGCATGGGGAGGGGGGCGCTTTTAGGATGCATGGGGCGGGTGGGGGGGAGGGGGGGAGGGGGGAGGGGGGCACTCTAGGGGGGTGGGGGGGCACTCTAAGGGGCGTTTGTCTCTTTTAAGAAAAAAAGAAAAGAAAAAGATTTCAATCGAGAGACACGCTTCTTCCTCTCGAGAGGAAGAAGCGTGTCTCTTCATTTTTTTTTGTTTATCACGTGCCTCGATGAGGCGATCAGCTGCGACTGGAGGAAGTGACACTTTAAGAGGGCGCGCGTCTTAATTGTTATGATATTTTTTTTTTTACTTACTAATAAAGAAGACGTATGAAAATAAAACACAACAATTCACATGTCCGTCGTTCTCGTTGTTTCTTGCTTGATAAAGTCAAGTAATATCGCGATGCCGAGGTCAAACTTTCCCATGTCCTCAGTCAACACTCGAAGGAGTTCAAAAGGTGTACCGCCGGCACCGTCAGCTTCATCTTGCCACATTTTCAACACTCGGAAGGCCCACTCAGCGGGACTTCCTCCGTATTCGCATTCTTCAGCGATCTTATCTAACCTCTCAGGCGACAATTTTAAATGGTCCCCCACCTCTTTCCACCTGCTACCTAGACGTCTGCCGAGGGTGCCCAAGTGCTTATGCATCGCGCGCGAGTCGGGGTTTTCGAAATCCAACCCCTGTCTGTGGAGAAGGGACATCCACTGAGCCAACAGTTCCACGCGTCTAATGCGGGTGAAGACGCGACCGAGCTCTCCCCATCTATGACGATGCGGGGTTTCACCCCACCAGACTCGGAACATCGCCGTACACAGCTCCTCCGGTGTCTTGACACTGCGCTCTACTAGAGCATCCATACGGGCGGCGGTAACTTTTAAGCTACTGCCCAACTCTCTCCAACAGCCGCTCAACTCTTTACCTAGTTGACGAAGCAAGGCGTCGCTATAGGCTAACCGCCGCTGTCCTACCTCTCTGTTCTCCCCATCGGTCTGCCTCGCGCGTCTCACGTCGTCAAGCCGCATTAACTTTTTTTCAGGTGGACAAGGCGGTGAAGGCGAGCTTGAAAGTGGAATAGCTTGAGCCATCTCGTCTCGTCTTGGCGGCGGCGGCGGTGGCGGCGGCGGCGGTGGCGGCGGCGGTGGTGGCGGTGGTGGTGGTAGTAGACGTTACTGTGGTCAGAGGCGATATGGTTTTTTTCCAACAGAAATCAGAGCTTTTATACAGAGGGAGTTTAATCCCATTTCCAACAGCACTCCAGCTGTCTAGCGACCTGTCCGCATGACGCTTTTTCAGCCGCTCCGCTCCTTAAGAGCTTAGATGACGAGGGGTATGTCATCGCTATCCGTGGAGACCAGCTGAAAACGGTGTTTCTTCCTCATCCATAGCCTTACCTCCTACCCCCTACCTGAGGACGTCTCCCTCCCTCTGACATTCATTGTAACAAACGTCAGAGGTCAGGTGAAAATCGGATTTTTTTCATGCACAGCCTTAGTCAGCTGTCACCCCTCCCTATTGAACTAGCCGGCCGCCGCCTGGCCGGCCCGGTCTACTCACCACGGCAGGAGGTGGTGATTTTTTTTTGTCTTACACTTAAGTCGCTCACCACATGCACACGCCTCTACTCACAGACAGACACGTTCGTCTTAGGGGGGTCCTGCTTCACGCCACACGCCTCCTGTAGTTTTTTTTGTATACACACTCTAAGCTCATCACCGTTAATCCTTTATACAGCTAACGCGCGCTGAATTGCTGAACAGGGTGGTAAGTGGCTTAGCTCATGACAGTGGATCCCTCAAAAAAAAGAGGGGAAAGGGATCCAGCTGAAAACGTCATACCTTATGTCTTTGTGAATGGCCGCCGGTCAGTCGACGGCAGCAACCGCTTAATCCTTTATACAGCTAATGCGCGTTGAATTGCTGAACAGGGTGGTAAGCGGCTTAGCTCATGACAGTCGATCTCTCAAAAGGGGGGAAAGGGATCCAGCTGAAAACGTCATGCCTTATGTCTTTTGTTTCTCTTTGTGAATGGCCGGCGGCCAGCCGGCGGCAGCTGAACAGGGTCAGTAAGTAGCTTAGCTCTAGAAGCGAGAAGGCGTATATAAGGGGCCTGGAAACCTCCATTCACTCACTCATTCTTTTGCTGCTCTCTACAGTCACCACCATGAGCAAAAGACAACACCTAGCGCCGTCCAAGAACAAGAAGACTACGCGGAACAGCGCTCGTTTAGCGTCAGTGCCTCCTCTTGCTACTGAAAATGAGACTACCGCCGCAGCCGCTTGGTCTTATCACCCTCCCGCTGTAGCGAGCGCTCGCGGCAGTAGTAGTAGTAGTAGCAGTAGTAGTAGCAGTAGTAGTACTAGTAGTAGTAGTAGTAGTAGTAGTGGTAGTAGTAGTACTACTGGTAGTAGTCGTCGTGCTAGCGACGTTGTTACACTCGCGACGGTACACGTTGCTGCTAAGCGCGCTGCCGCTGCTACTGCCGCCCCGCCTGCTGGTGATCCTCGGGCTGCGGCTGCTGCGGCTGCTGCTGCTGCTGCACCTGCTACGGCTGCGCCTGCTGAGGCTGCTGCGCCTGCTACTGTTGCGTCTGCTGCTGCTGCTGCTGCTGCTGCTTCTGCTGCACCTGCTGCTACCGCTACTACTACTGACGACAACGCTCCTGGCACAGTGCAGTACTGGCAACCGGGTTTTTACCTCCCCACTACTGTTGATGACTTTGATGACCTGCCGCACGTTGCACAGCCCCTCTCCTCCACCACTACATCGACCGACGCCCTCGACGCCGCTCGCGCTGAGAGTGACAGCTATTCGGACACTCAGCCCCTAAACCGAGAAGAAGAGGAGGAGGAGGAGGAGCAGCAGCAACAGGGTGAGACAGAGAACGATGCTGACGACGAGGCGTACGAAGAACCCGAAGGGAAAGGGGTGGGCGGTACGTTTTTCGGCTCCCCTCTTCGACCTTTCGACCTCACTTCCACTAGTAGCGCCCCGTCCGGTCCGTGGCGACTGCCCTCACCGCCACCTTACGAGGGCGGCGGCGCTTCATCTTCTACCGCTACACTCAGCACCGACGGCGTGTGGCTGCTCTGTTCCAACAACGAGGCCTCGGATACCACCAGCGCTGACGCTGCTCCTGCTATCGGTTCTGCTGCTGATTCAGCTCACGCTGATGGTGTTACTCATCCTGCGGGTGTAAAACGTTCTAAGGTGAGTTCCAGAACAACAAGGCCTAGTAAGAAGAGAAAAATACAAGAAAAAGAACGAGATGGACGAGAAGAAGCAGAGAAAACCTTCTCCCGTCTTCTCGGGTTAGAGTTCTTCTTAGACGGAGCTTTGACGCTGGAGATCTGGGAGGACGTGGCTAGACTGTCTAGGAGGCCGCGCTACACAAAAGACGGCCAGGTGAAAGAGGCGTCTCTGACCAGAAGCAAGCGAGTGCACTTCACGGCCGACGCGCTGCGCGAGCTAATAGCACGCATCGCCGATATCCGCGCAGTGGTGGGCATACGCGACACAGCGGCCGCGCAAGGAAGACCTAATCACACCCCCTGGTTCGCAGTGCTGGATGAGGAGGGCGAAGTGTACGCAGCTGTGAGCTACTACAGCGGTAAGAACCTCATCCATGTGCGCAAGTACGAAGGTCCTGACAAAAAACCCACACAGCAGGGAGTGACGCTGTCCGCCAGAGCGCTCAAAGAGTTGGATGACAAAACAGAGATCATTCTGAAATATCTCGGCATAGATTCGGAATGAGAGACGCTCAACGCTCACGCGCGCACACACACACACAGCGTTTGACGTACGCTGTATGAGACAGACAGATGGATACACAGACAGCAGACAGAAAGATAAATAGATAGATAGATAGACAGATAGATTGATAGATAGATAGATAGTTAGACGGCTAAGTAGTTGGTAACTGAGTGAAAAAAATACATGACACAGTACGTATGCGAAAAGTGTTTCAAAATGTTTAAAAGACCGTACAACCACGAGAGACACGTAGAAAATTGTAGAGTAGTACCTAAGTTTTGCCCTCTATGCGGCGAAGGCGATTGCCGAAAGATCGCCTGTTGACGCGAATCTCTGGACGGGGTGACCGTCCCCCTGCGCATATGTGCTGTACCGAACGGGGAGGAAACGTTCACGGCGAATTGGCCTGCGATACAAACGGGCGTCAGGATGCACGGGACTCGCGTGAGTGTAACAAACTTCAGGCTACCAACCGGCGAGTTGAGTGACGCTGTAGATACTATGCGTCGCATTCACTTGACACAAAGATTCAGATACAAAGTGGGTTTCTCGGTAGGCTTACTCTTACAACACAGAGAAGACAAGAGCAAACTGCGCTACTTTCACGCCTCCCAGAACAACGCAACTCTCATACAACCGCTCCCTACTATAACTAATTCAGAAACTTTGGAAGAGCTCCTCTCAAAGATGGAAAACACCGTCGCTTGCGAGGAAGTACGGAAACTTTGCGACGCTGACACCAAGTGGCACGTTCTTTTTCCTACCAATTTGAACATTTGCGTTTACATGGGACCGGGGGAATTCCCCATAGGCGGTAGGATCACTCAGGCCGGTCGAGTTGGAAAGAGAAGCGGCGTGTTAGATTTTCCCAACAAGGACAACCTCTGCATCTTCCGCTGCATTTCCTTTCACTTATACAACACCAGCAAGCGCGCTTCAGATTTGTTACGTCAGTTCTGTTCCGCTGCCACACCTGAATCCTTTCCGGGTCTGAACATCCGCGACTTACCCGCGTTAGAGAACTTGTTTGACGTACAAATAGCGGTTTACACCGCGTCGCGTCAAGTGCCGGGGCGGAAGTTGAGAAGACGCGTTACTCTGATCAGACCGCCTTCCAGAACTCTGGCCGCCCGAGGTAAAGTCAACCTACACCTGACGGTGAAAGGCGGTTTGCACGTCTCTCTCGTCATGGACTTCAACGCGTACGCGGGCATATACGAATGTTGCAAGTGTAAGGCGGCGTTCACCACCGAGTTCTTGCTGAAGAGACACAGGAACCAGCTTTCCTCTTGCCGACAAGTCAAGTTGCGCTACGTAGGTGGCATCTACCAAAATTCGAGAACGATTTTCGAAGCGCTAGCAGACTTCTCCATTTTTCCCCCCGACGGACATTCCGGAATCTACCCTTACAAGATCGCCTTCGATTTCGAGGCTTTCTTCAGACCGTGCAAAGAACCGTCGACGGAACACGTGTCCCTGCTGTGGGATCACGTCCCTTTGTCGGCTAGCGTCGCATCCGACTTTCCGGGGTGGGAGGGGCCCGTCTGCTTCGTCAGAGAATCCGACGCAGATTCCGACCCCTTGTTGGACCGAGTTTTAAATCACATAAACGAGAACGCCAAAGTCATCGGGAAAGCTGTGCTAGAACTTTACCGACCGACCTTAGCGAAGTTAGATGCGGCGATAGGTGAAGCTCTCCTGCTGGAGGAGGCGACGTTCACCCCTTCTCCAGGCGGCTTCGCTGCGGCTCAGACCAGACACCCGTTAGTTCAACTGAAGAAGCGTCTTCTGAGATACATCCGTCAAGCTCCAGTCGTGGGCTTCAACTCGGGGCGTTACGACTTGAACCTGATCAAAATACGCCTTCACTCGTTCTTCGCCTCCGGAGACCGAAGAAACCAAGAATTCAGCGTCATAAAGAGAAGCAATCAATACTTGGCGCTTTACACACAGCACACGGTTTTCTTGGACGTAGTCAACTATTTGGCACCCGGTTACAACTACGCGACCTATTTGCGAGCTTTCACCAGGAACGAAGAGAAAGGTCACTTTCCTTACGAATGGATGACGTCTACCAGGAAACTGGCAAACAGAACGCTGCCACCGAGATCGGCTTTCGACAGCGAGCTGACGGGCGTCAAAATGTCCGAATCCGACTACGCCGCATGTCAGAAAGTTTGGTCCGACGAGAAGATGCAAACTATGGAAGACTACTTGATCCACTACAACAACAAAGACGTCAAACCTTTCATAGAAGCTCTGAAAAATCACGCTAAATTTTTCCAAGATCGCGGCATTGACATGTTGAAAGACGGAGTTTCTCTCGCCGGTTTGACTTTACGGTTCCTCTTCCAAAACCTAGAAGACGCGTTCACAACGTTCCCCCAGTTCGACGCCGTCCTCCACGCTCTGATCAAAGAAAATCTAGTCGGCGGTCCTTCCATCATCTTCCATAGATTTCACGAGAAGGGCACCACGCGGATAAGGGAGCACAAGTACGGCGAAGAAGCGAGACCGTGCCAACACATCCTAGGACTAGACGCTAACTCTCTGTACTTGCGCTGCATGAGAGAAGCGCACTGCACGGGCTATTACGCGGTGAGACGGCCCGAGACCGAGTTCAAGCCCGAAATTAGGCAAAGAAACTCTCACAGCGCTTTGGAGTGGTTACGCTTCGTAGAGCACGACCGCGACGTGAAACTGCGCCACGCTTTGAACGGCGGCGAGATGGTTGTAGGCTGTCGGAGAATTCGCGTGGACGGGTTTCACGCGGCCTCTAATACGGTTTTCCAGTTTCACGGGTGTTGGTTCCACGCTCACGAGTGCATACCGTCGCACCGATATCAGTGCGCTTCACTGAGAGAGGAGAGACGCGACAGAACGACCAGAGTAAGCGCTTACTTGAAAGCGCTAGGTCACAAGCTGGTCATCGTGTGGGAGTGCGAATGGCGAGAGATGAAGCGTCGAGATGAGCGGGTCAAGGCCTCCCAACAACGCTGGAAGGTTGACGCTTTGAAAGTGTCTCGAAACGCGATGAGCGAGAGCGACATCCTTTCCGCTGTGAAAGAGGAGAAAATGTTCGGTTTAGTTCAAGTGGACATCACTACGCCGCCTCACCTACGAGACTACTTCGAAGAAATGACCCCCGTTTTCAAGAACGCGACCGTTTCAAAATCGGACATAGGACCTCACATGTCAGACTTTGCGCAGGAAAAAAAGCTGTTGAACACGCCTCAGAGATGTCTGATAGGGAGTTACCACGGAAAAACTATTCTCTTGGGAACGCCGCTTCTCAAGTGGTATTTAGAGCACGGTTTGATAGTCACCAAAGTGCAGCTGGTGGTAGAATACCTACCTAAACGCTCCTTTGCCGGTTTCGCGGACGAAGTAACGGCGGCGCGAAGACGTGGCGACGTGAACGAGAACGAGAAAATTCTGTCAGCCTGTTACAAGTTAATGGGAAACGCTACGTACGGTAAAACAATCTGCAACAAAGAAAAACACACGGCGGTGAGATACACTGACAGTCGGAAGTTCGAACTATTGGCCAATTCGTGGCGCTTCAAAAAGGCGTCCGAGTTGAGTTCCGATCTGTTTGAAGTCGAACTACAACCGAAAACAGTCAACAACAACCTCCCTATTCAAATAGGGTTCATGGTATACCAGTACGCGAAGTTGAAAATGTTAGAGTTCACATACGACTTCTTGGATAGATTCGTCGATCAGCGCGATTATGCCCTTTGTCAAATGGACACCGACAGTCTTTACATGGCTCTCAGCGGTGACACGTTGGATGACCTAGTCAAACCTCGCCTGAGAGAGACGTACTTCAGAGAGAAACGAAAGTGGCTTCCGACAGCGGTCTGCGACGATCACTTAGAGCTTTTCGTGAAGACAAAAACGGAAAGAGTGCGAGAATGGTGTCCGCCGCCCGGCGGATGTTGTGAGAGACGGTACCTTCACGATCTGAGAACTTCGGGGCTTATGAAAGCGGAGTGGGAAGGTGACGGGATCCTAAGTCTCAACCCTAAGACTTACATTTGCTACGATCGAGTCAGCGACACCGGTGAAAGAAAATCCAAAAAATGGAGTGCAAAAGGCGTACAGAAGAAACAAAACCCTCAGGAACCAGACGACTTCTTGGATGTTCTTCGCCAACGAAAAACTCTCATTGCTGTAAATAGAAACTTCAAAGTGGTGCGAAACAAAATGGTCACCTACACCATAGAGAAAGACGGCGTGCGCTACTTGTATTATAAGCGTCGCGTGCATTCTGACGGTGTGACAACGAGTCCTTTAGAGATATGAAAAAAAATAAATAAGCGTGTGCATCTTTTCAAAAATAGAGTGTTTATCAAGATTGAAAAAAAAAGAAATAAAAAAAATAAAATAAAATATTGTTGTGTTTTTATTTTCATACGTCTTCTTTTACTAGTAAGTCGCGCAGTCTCTTAAAGCGTCACTCATGTGACGACGTCGCTTCCAGTCACGTGATCCTAAAGACCCTCACTTCCTAAACAAAAAACTTCTTCTTCCGCTCACGTGATCAATCAGGTCACTTCCGGTCACGTGATCCTCAATGAGGTCACTCACTTCCGGTCGGCCATTAGGTCATGTGACGTCACTTCCGCTCACATGACTCATCAGGTCACTTCCGGTCACGTGATCCTAAATTAGGTCATATGACGTCACTTCCGGTCCCCTAAGTAGGTCAGTAGGTTACCCAGAATGCACCACTAATCCCCTAAGTAGGTCACTTCCGGTCACGTGACCAAATGGTGGCCTCTGATTGGCTGCAGGGTTACCCAGAATGCACCACTAATCCCCTAAGTAGGTCACTTCCGGTCACGTGACCAAATGGAGGCCTCTGATTGGCTGCATGTCGATTGAGTAATAAACAGTACTTAACTATAGTCCCGTTCCGATACATACTATACTACTAATGGGATACAGTGCCAAGTATTATGTTAGTTAGCATTAGAGAGAGATAATTTGAGAGAGAGAGAGAGAGAGAGAGAGAGAGAGAGAGAGAGAGAGAGAGAGAGAGAGAGAGAGAGAGAGAGAGAGAGAGAGAGAGAGGAAGTGAGAAAGAAAGAGAGAAAGAGAGGGAGGCAGAGAGGGAGAGAAAGAGAGAAAAAAAGAGAAAGAGAGAAAGAAAGGTATAGAGAGTCAGAACATTTCTATTGCAGGAATGGGGACTTTCTTTGGATTGTTTACAGAAGACCCAGTAGACTATCTTACGTATGGATAGCCCTACAGGCTTTGATATCCAGGGCCTGCCTGTACACAAGTGGGAGTAGGCCCATGACTCTAAGAACCACAGCTCTGTGGTCATAGTGAGAAGGGCTTCGGGACGGACAGCAGTGGTAGGTGAGCCCGGTAGGTGAGTTATCATGTGTTTGTTACATTTAATACTAAAGCAATTAGAATGACCAAAAAACAATCAATTATGGTTCTAAACGAGGTTAATCTTGTTCACGTATACTTAGGCCTAGACATAACATATTTTGGACGTATCAATTCTATGACATCTGATTCAACATAGTTGCTCCTTGATTAGGAATAGCTGGAGATCTCGAGGGTCACAACTTGAAAATCCTCCAAATAACCTATACTCTCAGGTAAGCGATATAGGTTCATGCCTGTACATATACCGATTCTTATGCCCAAGACTGATGACTTTACATAAATCACTGGAAAGAAAGCTCTGCACAATGTCTTTAATTGACAGCTTGAGAGGAGTACATGGATAGTTATAATTCATCAAAACTACATTAGATAGATTATGTATGCCTCGATATGGACACTTTTATAGCCATTTCACTCACATGATCTTATATCATAAAACTTCACTTCAATGTGTACATAACGCGGAGCCTTTAGTTCATTTCATTTCATATATGTAGACTATAACCATCCTATCCCATCTTTTTCATTATATTTACCTTAAGGCTTAGGGAGTGGGCACAGTGGTTGGTGGCTCTATACAGGCCCTGTTAATGTCACACGGGCAAATAACACTTCAAACGAAGGTACCATAGCGCAAATATGAACACTTTTTGGTCATCCTGGTATTAAAAGAAAACATCTGCGCTCAACAACAGTGGTGAAAGGAGATATATAGATGAGAATCCACTTAGATCTGATTTCCTGTGACATTATCACCTGTGGCGACTTTCTCAATTAATATGTACTAAATCGATGTTCTAAGGTTTGATGCATCACTTGCATACATAATATGTGCATCTAGATAAGCAACCCGAGATCAGTTAATGCAAAAGAGGGATGAAGAACCGTTGATTTTATATTTTGAAAGTGTATTTCATTGCCGCGTCACAGGTTACAAACTCGTGTTATGTCACCCTTCAGACGAGTGATGGTTATTTGAATTGCTATTGGAAGTGATAGGGCAGTCGCGACAACTTTCTCACATTCGGGCCTTTTTATTATATTGACTATAGAGTTACTGAAATATATGACGATAATAATTCTAGGTGTAGGACCTGACAACTGGCATGGTGATTCTTCGGGTACTGACTGGGGTAAGTCTCAGGTGCCCAGGTGAGAGTGGGGCCACCTGTGTTAATCCGTCAATATAGTGCCTTTCATTTGATGGCTTTTCCATGCTTACTCTTCCCTCTGCCCCCTGGGAAATTTCAGGACCCAGTTATCTTCCTGAAGGGCAGCCTTTTTCTTGCCTCTTCCCACTCAGAAGGCCACAGAAAGAGGAGTTAAATCATGGGATACCTATAGAAGCAGGGAACTGTGTACACATCTTTTGAATGGGACACTCGTATATAGAGGATTGATTGGAGGAGCGACTGCATGGTTCACTGCTCCCCCATTTTTTTTCTTGAACCTTTTTTAACTTATTCTTTTCCCATCTGACAGTGACTACCTAATATAAATGCATATCTCCGTAATCTTGAGTTACATTGGAGATTACGAAGAGCAGGGGTCCTAAAAGAGATCCCTGTCGTACGTCAAAACGTATACTTATCTGGGTGGGATACCAATAAGTTGATTACCACAAATAAGGCGTAGATGACACATACACATGGCATACATTTTTATAGCCCTGATTTTAACTTGTACAATAACTTTTATAGGACTGAGTTATTGGATCAAAGCTATGCAAGGAGAGCAGGTCGAATGCCCTTGAAGGTTTATGCTATTTATACAGTAGGACAGTGACACTGACAGGTAGGGTGTATGTACACGCACTACATCAAACCACTGCAAGTAGGTGAGCCCATGTACACAATATGTGGTCCTGGCAGCATTTGGAGTGTTGTAAAATACAGGCACAAAGCCTCAAAAATTGGATAAAATTGGTTAGAATAAAGTGGTAGCCTAAGGTCAATATTGAAGTACAATACTATAAATATTGTAGCTGTATATATTGACAGACATATTCACGACCAAATTCCAGAATGCCTATATATTTGTAAGCACTAAATTGTGTCTTGTGAATGTCGTCATATTGTTAAAATTAATAAATATAATTTTCAAGAAAAATATCCCACATCACATTGATCGAGAAGAATTTATGTCGAATCAGTAAATTAATCTAAATTTTGATATTTGGGTTGGTGGTGATTTAGATCTAGTGAATCATTTACACTCATGTAGATGCGAGCTGTAATGCAATCCTAGCTGTATACTTTGTGAAATTTGCATTAGATAAAAAATCTCCCACCTCCCGCTGAAACTATGCTCCTCCAAATCCGCTCCATCCTCTGATAGAAAAAAATAAATTGCCACTCGCTAATAACGCTATCCTGTAAGGGGCCGTCCATAAATGACTTCATGCGTTTTTGTACCATTTTTGACCCCCCTCCCCCTTGTTATGCTTTGTCATGCAGCCCTTGACCCCCACCCCCCTGAAATATGACGTCATGAAGAGAGGACTCGCCCCCCCCCCCAACAAAGGGGACTTTGGTGTGCTTACAGAGGGCGTTTTTTCTTCTTTTATTGCTATTTCAATTATTAAGCTCTACAGAGCTGTTCAAATTTGCACGGTCTCCAAAAAAAGGTGTTTTTCTCGATTTTCTCTTTAAAATCACACTTTTTTGACAACTACACAACTTTGAAAGGCTCTGTAGACCTTAGTATTTATAATATCCTTAAAACAAGAAAAAACGCCCTCCGTTCCCAGCAAACTGGCGCCACCCTGTGTCATGATTGGTGATGCATGTAGAGCTTATTTCGTGTGATCACGCAATGAGTCATCCTGAGCCAATCCTTGTCAACTCTCACTCAGTACCAAGCATCCTCACTCATTTTACAAGAATTAGTGTGTGAGTCTGTGTGGCTTTGCTCCACTACCTGTCAGCTCTCACTCGGTATCACGCATCCTCACTCATTTTACTAGAGCTGTGTGAGGACACTGTGTGACTATGAGCCACTACCTGTCAGGTCTCACTCAGCATCACTCAGGCTGACCCATGCCCCCAAAGGTGGTTATGACGCATGTGTCATGATGTGTCATTCCCTGTCAGCTCTCAATCAGTGTGGTGCATTATAACCATGGTTTCAGCATTAAGAGACTATGGAAATTGTATGTACTGACATTGCTTATAGTTTGCAGAGATGATGTATCAGTTAAATGTTATTTTTAGTGATCTCATCCCATAACCAACCTGTTTACTGATATGACTGTAAACATGTGTGAAGAAGGAACATAATGATGGTCAATAATAAGGTATTTACACTCATTTTTAAGGCAAAAAAGAGGATTACTATTCTCTATGGGGCATAGCACTGAATAGAAATCATTTAGATCTTACACAGTATTTAGACATTGATTGACTTGGGTCTTACAAGAATCTAAAAATATGATGATCAGTGACCAACATGGGCCCATATAATCATGAGAAACAGTTAAGAACTCTTGATAACAGGCTAATACATTATGCTGCAGGGGGTGATAATAGGGGCACATGCCATATCTGAACAAGCATGGCAGGTTCTGACACATGCGTGACCATGAGTCACTCCCTGTCAGCTCTCACTCAGCATGACACATCATCACCCACAATGACACACTATATGGGTTTCCTGAGTTCTGATTGGTCCATTTGAAATTTCCCGCCATTTCCTTTGTTCTCAGTCCATAGCTACTAGCATTCACAACAGACAGGCAGAGACAGGCAAGGAGAACAGATGTCAGGTGGGTTGTCCTACAGTATACCTAGTGTTATTTGTACATACAGATGATTGTGAATTTTACTGTAGCATAAAGTACTACAGTCTTTCAATGTCCTTACTCTTCTCTTATGTTCTGTGATTAATTTATTGCAGAATATGCAGACAGGTAGAAACAGGCAAGGAGAATAGATGTAGCCTAAGGTGAGTTGTCTTACAGTACTTCCAGTGTTATTTGTACTAGATAATTGTGAATTCTACAGAGGCATAAACTAATATTGTTTATTACATCAGTGTTCATGTCTAATGTCTTCTCTATAATTCATTTCAGAATAAAATAATTTCACAGAATCTATAGAGGGGGACAATGGAGCCAACCATGGAGAAATAACCATCCAAGAAACCCTCACATGGAAACAAGATCAACAGCTTAATTGATGTTATCAATAAAGTTAAAGATTAGATGAACAAAATATGGTCCCCTCCTGGTGAGACATCATGACACATGTGTGAGTGCTGGTGAGGCTGTGTCATGACATATGTGTGAGTGCTGGTGAAGTTGTGTTATAACATGGGTGTGAGTGCTGGTGAGGCTGTGTTATGACACATGTGTGAGTGCTGGTGAGGTTGAGTCATGACTCATGTGTGAGTCCCTGTCAGGCTTTGTTATATCACTGATGTGTCAGTGCTGGTGAGGCTGTGTTATAACACTATATGACTCATTTCTGATTCAACCAACGCAGGTGTGAGGGGCTCACACATAGCCACTCAAACTGACTCCATTTTGCTGGGTTATCACACCAAACATCTATTTCAATCTATGGTAAGCTTTTGATGAAGGCATAATACTTGGTCATAATCATATATAATATGCATAGTTTTAACATGTTTCTACTAAAATAAACATTATCAACTGTTGTCTTGATCTCCTCCTACCCCAGCTGGCAAGAAAGATTGGCCCTAACATTTGTACTCGAGTTAATGTTGATGGGAATCGACTTGAGTCGATTCATTTCCCCAGGGGTGGTCAACGATTTATTTGATTAATTTCATGCTGAAAAATATCATATTAATCATATAATGTATGTCATGGTGATTATGGCAGTCCCAGTGGTTTAACCAAAGGATGCCATACATGTATTTCACACGGGATTTCACACACAGCCCTGTAATGAACTTTGGCCACATTTCACAGCTTGTCAAATCATCCTGATATGAACATACTAAGTTCCCCCCTACTTTGGCAAGAAGATCTTCCTCCCCCTCCATATAATCTTGATATGCTACGTAATGCATCCCCCCTACCAATGCTACTGCTCCTGAGAGGATGGGGGGAATGAAATGCAGGAGGGGAATTATTGGGAAGGGGACACGGCAGCAGGGGTGGATTTACCCCTCACTGGTGGCAGCAAATTAAAAGTAAAGTCTAGGTGGATCTCTATGCATCATGTGCCCCACACTCTGCTACCAAGAAATCCGAAGACTATAGCAAAACGTCAGGGTATGGATTTATTTTCTTATGACATTTGGATCCGACTGTGCAGTACTTGGGTCTTAATTGGGTACCCCCTTTTCAAAATCCCGGATGAACCATCCCACTTTTAGCCTCAATTTACTACACACTTTCTTTTTTTCAAATATGACGTCATGACCCCCCCCCCTTGTCATGTCTGGTCATGGTACATGATACCCCCCCCCCCCTGCCTTCCTCCAGCATGACCTCATTTATATGGACAACCCCTAAGCAGGAATTACAGCATGAAACTGGGTTCCCAAATGCCCTCTCAGTCAATCGTGTCTAGCCGGGAGGAAGTTGAGTTGATTCATCTAAGTGTTACAGATGAGAGTATATATACATGTGTATACTGTGTAGGTGGACATATGTAAACCGAGCAGAACAATGACGACCCCTGGTGGGTGTCTATTAAGTGCAGCATGACCTCATGTCTTGAGCTGCTCTCTTATTATCCTTTTCCATAATATAACAAAACTCCACACACCTACTTAACCCTCTTCTTTTTAACCCTTTGAGGATAATCGCAATTAAATGCCTCACGTATTCTTCGTGGGGTGTATCAACCCCACAGGCTCGGCCTGATGCATGGATGCAGCAACTGGCAGGCTACTCACTGGGGTTGTATTCACGCCTCATGCTCACTATAGAGGGCACTGTAGCAACCCAGTGGGCACAAAATTCATTTCAACGTTGAATCAACATTGCATCAACATTGAATCAGCATTGTCAACCGGTTTTCAATGTTGATTCAATGTTCTGTGCCCACTGGGAATGTGTGACACTTAACGTCTTTAACCACACGCGTGGGTGCTAACCACCTCTTTGGAAGTGTTTCAAACCAAGATACACGTTGTGGGGACAACAGCGGGGACTTTACCACCGGGGATACATTAAGTGGCGAACCACAAGCCATAAATTATGATACAGGATTATATATACATGTACATGTTTGTATGTACCCTAATATATACCACCAGGGGCGGCGGAAGGTGGATAAGGTTGGGGGGCCCAGGCCCAAAAACCTAATGGGTGTTGGTTGGAGGAAGTCACAAATAGGGGTCTTGGGGCCGCAGGCCCCCGGAAAATTTAGGAATTTCCCTTTAAAAGTGGCACATTCGGAGTGGTTTGAATGATATTTGGAAATTTTTGAGAATTCACACTTAAATCGATGTGTTCTGATGGAGTTTGAGCTTGTCATTTGAGAAAACTTTAGGAATTTTATCTTGAGACTAGTGTGTAGCCACCAAAACCAACCTGAACAAAATCCAAGTCGTAGTAAATAAAGCTTTAAAAACAGTGTACAAAAAGAAGCATCTAACAAGCTCGGCGTCACTACACAGGAAAGCCAAATTTAATAGGTTGAAGGACAGGAGAGACATGAAGCTGCATATGGCAGCTTTTAATGCCTCTAAAGTTGACGCCAACTTGGACATTAGACCAATCTTCACCAGACACCGGATGCCAGACTAATGAAGCAAAGAAGACCCCTGAACCCTGCCTATGAGAAAAGCTTGGAGCATAGAACTGCCTGCTGCTGGAATGCACTTGGCATACAAACCAGAAAGATTACAGTAGAAAAAGAGTTCAACCAATGGATGAAAGAAACCCTTGAGACTGCTGGCCTACACCTAGGTGCGGTGGTCCTTTGCAAAAATCTCTGCACACACTCACTCCATCCTGACCCGACTCACCATTTGACCTCACTAGGACCACAACATCCGTCCTAATATGTCCAACAACACCAGGACAAAATTGTCCCAACAACACCAGGGACGTCCCCAATTAACATCGGGGACATAGATTAGCTTAGTAACATATAGAAAAGGAAGAGCACGCATTTACACTGCGTGCCCTTGTACATAGATAGACTAACCTAAAACTGTGTAGCTACACTTAAGTAGTACACAGTATAGAGTACTTGAAGCCCATAATAACAGCGCAACTAACAGGTCCCACATATTCATATATGGCCATAAGCCCTTGCACTTATTATAACTTGCACCAATGAATATATGGTACACTCAGCAAAACTTCTAAGTAGTGCCTCATGCACTCTGTAGGAGATATAAATACAGGCTTGTAGCCCACTCTTCTTCAGACGAAATAAACGAATATACAATACAATACAATACATACAGTCTTCTAGGGGTTTCTAAGTTTGTTTCCCAAAAAGTTGGGGGGGCCAAAACATACTTTGGACCCCCCATCTTTATAGTTGGGAGGGGGGGGGGGGGCTTGGCCCCCTGCCCCCCCCCCCCGCCCCTGTTCCGCCACCACTAACCACTGACATATATGTATCAATGGAGGATGGAGCTTGTTTAGTCGGAACCATCAAGGAGAGCGGGGTATAGGAGACCGGGCGTTGTGAGCCATGTTGTAAATTGCCGTTAACAGGCACCACAAGGAACATTGCCACACATTGTAAACCCCACGTAAGCTGGGGCTCCACTAGCCGATTTTGTCCTCAAATTGGGGCTATTCTCACAAATCGGGGTCAAACCAAAAAATCATACACATTAATTCTACCGGTTGTTAATACCATTAATCATATCTTTTTGATTGTTGTTGTATTTTGAAACATCATTTATGAAATAAATACACACTGCAAGAGCAAATGTATACAGTAGGTATGTAGGCACTCTAGACCCTGCCATAGTATATGTTTATAAACAATGTTTATGTTTATAAATACAGTACTCCGGGGTAGACACTAACATTCCAGACCATGGGCCACCAGGGCCCGTAGCCTCAGAAAGTTGTGGGCCCGGGAATTTGGTATCAAAAGTTGTAAATGAGCAGGGGGGGGGGGTCTAACAATATTTTCTAATGAACGAGGACGTTCATGGGGGAGAAAGCTTTCTATATTTTTAGAATAGGTCTTTATGGAATCTAGTATGCAATACACGCAGGCTATACAAACTCAGTACTGTATTGGGTAAAGTATTTGAAATGCACACGATTTTTTCTTTCAAACGATATATAACATGCCTATACTTTTCAACATACACTGATAATAATGGACCTGGAAATGTTAGTCACTATATAATTATACAGACTACATTTCTATAGTCACATGAATGTAGCAAAAACGACTATACCAAGTTAGTCACCTATGTCTAACATAAGTTAGTCATATAGTCAACTTATAGTCAGCCATTAAATTGGCTGATTTGGGCTACATAGTCAAGTGACTATGAATTTAATGGTTTCATGGTCTAAAGTAGTCACTATGACTAATAGATGTAGTCAATCATGAGAAATAAGGGAAACTTAAGTACTGAAGGCAGGTCAAGGTTCAGCAGGGTAGGCATGGCTAGGATAAAGCAGGGCAGGGGACAGGCTAGGATAAGGACGGCCAGGGGACAAGCAAGGATAAGGCAGGGCAGGGGACAGGCTAGGATAAAGCAGGGCAGGGACAGGCTAGGATGTGACAGGGCAGGGGACAGGCTAGGATGTGACAGGGCAGGGGACAGGCTAGGATGTGACAGGGTAGGGGACAGGCTAGGATGAGGCAGGGCAGGGGACAGGCTAGGAAAAGGCAGGGCAGGGGACAGGCTAGGATGAGGCAGGGCAGGGGACAGACTATTATAAGCCAGGGCAGGGGACAGGCTAGGATAAAGCAGGGCAAGGACAGGCTAGGATGAGGCAGGGCAGGGGACAGGCTAAGATTAGGCAGGCTAGGGAACAAACTAGGATAAGGCAGGGCAGGGACAGGCTAGGATGAGGCAGGGCAGGGGACAGGCGAGGATGAGGCAGGGCAGGGGACAGGCGAGGATGAGCCAGGTCAGGGGACAGGATAGGATATGGCAGGGCAGGGACAGGCTAGGATAAGGCAGGGCAGGGACAGGCTAGGATAGGACAGGGCAGTGACAGGCTAGGATGAGGCAGGTCAGGGGACAAGCTAGGATAAGGCAGGGCAGGTGACAGGCTAGGATAAGGCAGGCCAGGGGACAAGCTAGGATAAGGCAGGCCAGGGGACAAGCTAGGATAAGGCAGGCCAGGGGACAGGCTAGGATAAGGCAGATCAGGTGACAGGCTAGGATGAGGCAGGCCAGGGGACAAACTAGGATAAGGCAGGGCAGGGGGCAGGCCAGGATAAGGCAAGACAGGGGACAGGCTAGGATAAGGCAGATCAGGTGACAGGCTAGGATGAGGCAGGCCAGGGGACAAGCTATAGGATAAGGCAGGGCAGGGGACAAGCTAGGATAAGGCAAGGCAGGGGACAAGCTAGGATAAGGCAAGGCAGGGGACAGGCTAGGATAAGGCAGACCAGAGGACAGGCTATGATAAGGCAGGCCAGGGGACAGGCTAGGATAAGGCAGGCCAGGGGACAAGTTAGGATAAGACAGGGCAGGTGACAGGCTCCTTTGTAGGCCTATTTTGCTCTGTCAGTCTACACATACACTGTTCATGTATTCAATATGTATTCAATATTGGAACAAAATACCATGATAACTCTACCAAACATGAGAAGTCATGCACCCTATAACATCTTAAATTGTAATAGTCAACTGTAACATAACATATAACAAGCAGGGATGTCCAGAGAACAGTGGTTTAGGAGAGGATGTGCCTACCTGAAGTCCATGGACCATTCAAATTTGAATCCGTTTCCTGTGCACACATTCCTGTGACATCATCATTTTGTGTGATCCACATATAGTCACTCCTGACTATCTTTATGACTAATATGTGACTAAGTTGTATAGTCCCCTGACTACAGGGGTCAAAATATGATGGTATAGTCAGAACTGACTATAGGTTTTGTTATCAGTGTAGAGAAGGATTTGATGTTCATATTCAGTCACTTGAAAATATGAGTGCATGTAACTACGGGCCCGGAGATAGAATTACGGGCCATTGGCGCCCGGGCCCGGGCCAGCGTTAGTGTCTACCCCTGCAGTTCTCCATGCTTAAGACTTGCTAAGGCTATAAAAACACGATCTATGTCCCGATTTAGATTCCGATTTTGCACCTGAGGCCGATTTTGGCTTCAGATCTCATATCAAAGTGGTTGGATTTTTATTTCTCTCAACAGTGCGACCTCTAGCCCTATATTTATACCTGATCACACTGTACATTTCTATGGTGAAATGTAAATATAAACAAACCCCCCTCTCCACATGGATCTAATTGGCCGGTTTAAATATAGTAAATAAGCCATTGTTTTTACCTGATCAAACTGTACAGGCCTTTATGATAGGATCGTGGGACTTGCCCAAAAAATCGAGTAGTGGAGCCCCAGCTTAAGGCGCCAAGTTCTATAAATCGTCCAGTGGAGTGCTTCCACTGCACCACTCCAGGGCTACAGCTGGAGCAGTAGGGTGTGTGGCGCTAGTTGTACATGGGAGTTTACCACAAGCAGTCAGAGCATCAGACACTCCTATCTTATACTCTTCACACATAGGTAGGACTAATCTCTTTTACATTTCTTTCCAACAGAAATTCACACATACAGAAGGATATATGAAATTCCCCAATACTATTCTACTACAAACTATCATTTTGACATCACCCGTACTAGTCCGTAAGCTATTTAAACCAGCTGTTACATGTACATGTATTAGTTTATCTATAAGGCCCATATCTGTTGTTCCGGTGTTGTTCTTATTAGGATGTTGGCAGTATATACACAGCTGATTTCTGCAACGATGACACGATGGGGAGTACATGAACTTGTAGATACTGGTCCCTGGTTTAACGCTGGGGCTTGTATTATATTATGAATGAGTTATGGTGAATTTGTATACATTTTGATTAGGCAAATGATTTTGCCTTTTTTAAGGAACATTTATGATTAAGTTATATCAGAATATAGTCAAATTCTCCATGACTTCATCTTTCCGACGATATATATATAACATAGCTATAAGGCCACTCAAAAAAAAAAAGTGGTTTCTCATCACCAAGGTCTGAAAAATGTGACGAGGGAGGCTTTTTTTTCCTTTTTTCTTTTTTAACTCGCGGGCTAAAATGTATGGGATTATATACGTTTTTCATCACCAAAATTCACATTTCAGTGCTTATGTACTTTATGGACCTTTAAAAGTAGGGAAAATGTAATTTAGCTCTATCCCACTGCAATGCTGGCAGTATTAGCTTTAATTTGATACCAAATATGCCAATATTTGTCCATTTTTATCATATTTTTCATCAAAAATTTGCAAAAAAAAAGAAAACAGTTTTCCTCAAAAGCTGATTTTTATGATGCGCGCGGTAATGAGAAACCATTTTATTTTTTTGAGTGGCCTAATGTATAGGTAAAAACTGTACCACAGCTACAATTATCTAATTTGGCGAATTTCCATGGGGGAAGTATTGGCCAAATTTAACTTTGATTCGCCATTGTCATTATTCTTTTGCTATTTTGCTATATATCAGCCTCCTCCTCGTACCCAGCTGGTGATATACAGGCTTTGGTTGGCAGCTACTTTCTGTCTGCTGCACGGGCGCCTCTGGTTCATGTCACTGCATGTACACACTAGCTCTAGTGTATACAATTACACCAAACATGAGAGCGAATAACGAAATATAGTTCACTTGACCAACCTATTTCCCCCTCACAACTATCAGTTTTACTGAACTTTCAATTAGGCTACAGTGTTTCTTTTCTTTGTTAGAAGTACGCTCTGCTGTCCATCCGCAGTCAATAGGACAGGCAGAACATTGGTTATACCCAGTGTTCGGCAGGTTTTACTGTTACTGCATGAAGATCTAAACCTTGTTAAACGACAATATTATTTGCTAATCAATTGCTAATCCCCATAACATGATATCCAAACCTAAGCCATGACTTTTCTTTTGGTATCCAACTCAATCTTACAACACAAACACCATCATTATGTGCTGTTGTCTCACAGCCCAACAAAATACCCAGAAGACAAACCTGTCAGACGGTTCTAATAATAATTAAAACAAGTTTATAGATATCATACAAAAAAGGTTTTAGTGATTTTATGCAACTACTGTTTTTCAAATGGCATTGCCCCTTTCTTACAGAGCTAGAAAATATATATTTCTACCTATATGTTACTTTACATTTATGGTGAATCCTCAAATACCTGTGTAGGGCACCTAGGCTGTGATGAAAATTTCATCAAAATCCTAAGATGATTGACAGGTGTGACCCCAGGTCAGCCCACTTGTCAATCACCCAAAAGTACAATTGCCCTAATAGGGCACAATCATTGGGAACAGAAAAGTATTTGACCATACCTACCCCCAGTATACAGGCCCTTGGGATTCTAATGGAACTATTGTCATGTTGCTAGGGCCACTCTGTTACCTAGCAACAGTAATTCCAAACATTCCATGCATAGCAACCGACACAATAAGTGGCAATAGAAGGTATTTGACCATACCTACCCCCAGTATACAATCCCTGGGGATTCTAATGGAACTATTGTCATGTTGCTAGGACCACTCTGTTACCTAGCAACAGCAATTCCAAATATTCCATGCCTAGCAACCTCCACAATAGGTGGGAATAGAAGGTATTTGACCATACCTACCCCTAGTATACAAGCCCTGGGGATTCCATTGGACCTATTTTCATGTTGCTAGGACCACTCTGTTACCTAGCAACACCAATTCCAAACGGTCCATGCCTAGCAGCCGGCACAATAGGTGAGAATAGAAGGTATTTGACCATACCTAACCCCAGTATACAAGCCCTGGGGATTCTCTTGGAATTATTGTCATGTTGCTAGGACCATTCTGTTACAACAGCAATTCCAAACATTATATGCCTAGCATTATAGCAACTGGCACAATATCTGACCAACTGCCCTAATTTATTTGTCATCCCCCACTACCGTGGATGCCTTTTATTCCAGTTGCTCATCATAATCTAAAGATTATATGGAGAGATCGGTTCTGGCTTGTAATGATAATAATAATAATAATAATAATAATAATAATAATCTAGGGTACATCTCCAAGAGCATATTTGACACATTTCGACCTTAACACTATAGTCTTTCCTGCACTGGGCCGCTTCCTATAGTTATCGAGCAAAACGGTGAAACTAGAGTCGTCCAGACATATAATACTGATGGGAAATAGATCTAACAGGCATTATTGTACATATTTAAAAATCGGGAAGTAAAACGTGCAGTGAACAGTTAGATAAGCAATGGGCCATTCACCATGGTGGTTATAATTGTCGTATATATTAGGCACATATATGACCTTTAGTCCCTGTCCCAAATAGTATATGACATGAAATGGCATGAACTCATTAGACAAAAGGGGAACAGAATGTTTACCACACATTGTGTAGGCCCCAGCTCGGTGCTGGGAACATGTCAGTAGGTGATGATTATATTACTGCTGATTGACCCCACATGACTCGATCTGGCTGTAGCCTATATGATAGACACAAATTATGCATCCAATATTCTTCATGTGCTTATGACCTTCCTTGATTTATTAAGCTAATACAATATGTGCCTATCACTATTGTGTAAATGCTCCTATATCCATGTAATAGTCTCTAATCATTCATTGGCCCGCGATAGACGAGGTTATTAAAAGAAATGAGGTGGTAGGACCTACATGTATTCCTTTGTCCCATAAGGGTAGAGAACAGAAGATTTTGTTTTCTCTTGAAAGTTTATCTCATTGTTCGTTGATCTAAAGGTCAATTCCCACAACGCGAGAGAGGGTCAGAAAATGTTGTGAATTGGTCTTATTGCCGATTTTGGGCCTTATATCAGCTAAGACAGGTCCAAATCGGTGAGAAAGTGTTGCCTCTGTCTTGTGATTTGGGAAATCACAAGGATCAAAAGAGTTAGATATTTCCCCCCAGAAGGCCTAGAAAATGTTGCTTATTGGAATATGTCAACGATTTGGTTTCTATAGGGGGGACACTCCAAATATATTTAGGCTAATTGTGAGGGAATAGTGAGGACAAATCATACTGTGAAGTAACTCCCCTCAAACAGATCCATTGACCAGTCCTGCACACAACACTTTACTTGCCTATTATTGACCACTGTGGGATTTGGAGAGGCATAAGATCATGGGACAAGTGTTGCGATTTACAATATTGTCAACAGTTGCCCCTTGTTTTTATGTCAATAATCAACACTTTCTGGCCAATTTTTCGCGTTGTGGGATTTGACCTTAAACAGCAGCAGAGGACCGCAACAACAAAGTGAGCCAAATAAATGAAACTTGCCATGAAAAAAGGTTAGGCCACCCAAAAAAATACACACACAGAAAAGTGAGAGTCATTGTCGCTAAAACTACCCTCACCTGAGGGTCAGGCACTGCTTGACTCTCAGGTGAGGGTAGTTTTAGCGACAATGACTCTCACTTTTCTGAGGGTGTACATGGATTCTCATCAGCGCGCATCATAGCAATCAGGTTCTGAGTTTATTTTCTTTGGGGTAATTTCTAATGAAAAACATGATAAAAATGGACAAATATATACCTATTTGGTATTGAATTAAAATCTATACTGCCAGTCATGCAGTGGAATGGAAAAAACCCTTAAATTTTCCCCACTTTTAATTACCAATAAACTCTCGACTTCTAAAATGGGAATTTTGGTCAGGAAAAGTATATATTATCCTATAAATTTTAGCCCGCAAGTAGAAAAAAGGGGGAAAAAGCCCTCTCTCGTCATATTTTTCAGTACTTGGTGATGAAGAACCTTTTTTTTGAGTGGCCCTAAGTTGAAAGGTCTAAATATGAGAAGTATATAAATGGTCCTCCATATCGTGGAATGGACTTCAATTGGGAATAACTTTGAACTTTGAATAAACCCTACCCCAGTATAAGCACACTTACGTTACTCAACATTCAGAGAACGTTATTTCTATGTTTGAATTACGTCACTTTACTACGTAATAATGTCATGATTTTAATCTGGAGCATTTGAGTAGCTGTAAACTGATATGAAACAGGAAGGACGTAAGGACTAATGAGATTTCATAAAAGGGATATATATATATTATAGGGAAGATGTTATTACATGATTTACTATTAGGGACATTGTAATCTTATATAGATGTGTATCTTGGAATGAAATAATATTGCATTTCCTGGGTGTTAAAGGACAGATGAACATTTCTTGTTATATATATATATTCCAAATTAAAATGGACTGCTTGTTATAGGATTCGAACCCACATGATAACATATACATAACGTAAGTATACATGGTAGGAACGTTAAATAAACTTGAAAATAACGTTCACATAACGTTTATACACGTTAAATAACGTTAAGCAACCCCTACATTTGGACGTTATATTACGTACTGAAATTACGTTGCTAAAACGCAGAAATCGAATGCGTGGACTGCTGCTGTCTATGATACATATCTCATTGCTATAATCATTTGTTGTTAACGTATCCCGTACTTTTTGTTATAACAATGCAGGTGGTTACAATTGATACAAAAGCAGACGACAATCACCATGTCAGCGGACGGCACCCACAAGCTGACCTTCCACTGGGCAGACTACCTGGTCTTCGCAGCCTCTCTGGTGATCTCCCTCCTGATCGGTGTCTACTTCGCCATTCAGGATCGCCGACAGAAGTCCACCTCCAGTGCCGACTTCCTATTGGCTGGCAGAAATGCGCAAGTCATCCCCGTCGCCATGAGCATGCTGGCATCCTTCCTTTCGGCCGTCTTTATTCTCGGCGTTCCTCCCGAGATCATGCTGAACGGGACCATGTTCCTGACGTGCTTCACGGGGTACATGGGCAGTGCAGTGATTGGGGCCCAGCTCTATGTGCCTGTCTTCCACAATATGGGGCTAACTAGTGTTTACGGGGTAAGTCAACAGGCTGTATGAGGTAAAGGCAGCACCTTGGAGTTGCTGTCCTTCATTAGGACACTTGGGTCAAATGAAACCAACACTTAGGATTTGTCCAAAGCATGGACTGGAATTTTTCTAACATTTTTCTCAAAAGTAAGTAAATGCAAGTTAAGTGTTCAATATGTTGATCAGCATGGAACATAAGAGAGGCTAAAGTACACTTCTGTATTATAATCAGGTGTTGTCATTGCTTGGATTGTTAGGATGCAGCTGCACAAAGAAATAATGGCCACACCTCAGATTCATGGGTAGAGTATGATTAACATCACAAATGACCCCATGGTCACATGTTGAAACATTTCTGTCAGTATTAATGTTATTCAAAATTCACTTTATAAAGTAACAACCACCAAAATATATCATATGCCACATTTGATGTAATGCAGCATCCCTCCTAATAAGCATGGGTCTTTTGGAACGTTTTTTTAGACAAGAAAAACATGGAATTTTCACAACTTTGAAAAAACATAAAACTTTTAACTACTAAAATGACATCAAAATAATCTTACAAGCAACCGGGGGGCTTATGACATTAAATACAAGGCTTACAATATACAATTCTTCTTTGAGAAAATGTGATCTCAGGCCATTTATATGTGCTCTGGTTTGCCCTGACATCTTTCCAATGTTAATGATGTAGAATGTGCGATAAAAAAGCTTCACATATCTGTAGCATTTCTCATAGAACATCATGTGGGATCATATCTCAAATTTGTAGGTAATAGGTCTGTTTCGGTACATTTCTAATGAGTGCACAAAGAAGCAAAATGAAAGCCATTGAGAGTGAAGGGTATTGATAGAACAAATATTGCCTCATTGAATATCCTGGTGACTTTTTGAAAATAGAATTCTAAATTATTCTTTTTACCTCCTCCCTTTTCCCTGTATGCATTGGCTGAAGCCTGTGGTAAAACTGCAGACCAGAGTAGCTTCCCCAGCAGGACTATGTTCTGCAATGCTAGTGTTTATAACCATGAGGACTAACAGGTGCCTGGCATGACTCAGATGCATCCTGAGTCAATACAACTCTGGGGTGTGGATTTTTTTCTTTCGCAACTTCATACTAACAATCCAAGCCGTGGTCAGATATACTCCTTATTTCTTAGACTAACAATCCAAGCAATAACAATGGCTATTAATTATACAGAAGTGTACTTTAGCCTTTTTTAGGTTCCAAGGTGATGTATTTAACGCTTAACTTGCATTTACTTACTTTTAAGAAAAATGTAAGAAAAGTTCCAGTCTATGCTTTGGACAAATCCTAGGTGGGGGTTTTATTTGACCCGAGTGTCCTAATAAAGGACACTAACTGCGAGGTGCTGCCTTTACGTCATACAGCCTGATCAAGGTGGGTCAAGGATCCTATTGCAGACTGGGGCACTGTGCATCTTTCTGCGTATTTAACTTGAATATATCAGAATATAGCTTAAGTTAATAGTTGTAAGCTTATAAGTTATAGCCTATCCTGCATCCTTCACTTGCTCAGTTTGAGCAGATTTAGACACCTTCGCCTCAGGACTGAGAACTTATTAATGATTTATCGTCTTTCTTTTTCTCAAGTAAAGATCACCACCCAATTATACCTCAAATTATTTACAAGGCTGTACCACATGTTTCACTTCCAGTATCTAGAGACACGATTCAATAAAACAATACGAATAATGGCATCTATTACATTCATTTGCATGATGGTAAGTGGATTTCTGTTCACTTAGAATAACTCCATTGCCCCATGGTCTGTGTAATATCAGACATAATACTCTCCACTGACAAAATAAGGGTATCCCCTATATACAACCTATGAATATTCATTAATATATGCTGGTTGACGTTCTTCAAATGTGACAGCATGTTCATTATCCTGCATGAACACCACTTCGTTGTTATGATACACCTGCTTCATTTGAAGTGCAAACTTAGATTCCAGCCATATCCAATACACTGTTAAAGACCATTGTTTGTTCCCCATGCATGCACCCCTCGTCTGCCCATAGATAACATTTGATTGTCATCTGCCCCAATTATCACAGTATAGTTGTGTTTGGAACACCTTTGAGCACATTTTTAAAAATGAATTGATTAAGACCACTTCATTTACTGTAGCACAAATCTATGGCACACTTGCTATATTTGGAGTGCAAACTTAGATGCCAGCCATATTGAATGCACTGTCTAAGACCATTGTTTGTTTCCCAGGCTCATGCAGCTAGTTCATTTGATATTTCATGTTACATTTTATTTGTTGGCAGATACTTTATATGGCAGTGGTCATGTATGCACCTGCAGTTGCATTTACTGCTGGTATGTGTTAACATGCTTATCTATCATACCCTGATATACCCCTATACTGTCTGTCACCGAACAAATACAACTACCATGCATTTGATACATAGAATATACACCTCTGACATGTATCAGTTTTCCTTTAAACGTAACATTGAATACGCCTCACCACAATTCTGATAGTATAGTGGAGGATTATATATCTTGCCATGGCCATACATCCTTGTCAATACTTGGGAACCACAACGCATACTATCATGCTTCTCCACTACCCTATATACGCGTTTATTGGTGTTGTCATATCATGTTTCCATTCTGTAGTTATAGTTCTATGTTTGAATAAAAATGTGCTGCTTATCATTCAGTTACAGGCCTGTCTATGTGGATCACTATCTTTGGGATTGGTGTCATATGTACCTTGTACACAGCACTGGTATGGTGACAGTAACTCGATTCAGTCTTAAGCATGCATCATTCTTATATCAATAACTGGTAATAGGACAAAGTGAAATATATATTAAGAATAATCGACCTCATTATGCTCTATGTATTATTAACAGTGATCATATTCATATCAATGCATTATTAATGAGTATTCAGATAAAAATTATCAGTAGCAAGCCGGGCAATAGATCCTTAGAGTCAGACGAGAAGAGTCGAATTGACCCCTTTTCTTCTCTTTGTGTATACATGTATGAAAGAAAAAAGTAACCGATCAAGCCTACATAATGTATATCGGTCTTCCACCCACACATGGAAAAGTGTGAGCCTGACCGTCGACATTGTCTCCAAAACAAGCATGTATCCATAGTCAGACACTTTAACGAGAATAAGACAGTGCAGGACTTTAAAGAATAGTGGACTTTCCAGCATTCCCAAATTGCAAAGCGTCTGACAATGTTGGACTCTGACTACATTCTGGTAATGCTGAACTGAACTCGTGGAGCCTTGAAAGAGAGGTTCTACGAATCCAGCAGTGCCAAACGGAAGGGTCCTGAATTGCCTGACTGTGGTTGAATTGTCTTACCATGGGAACAGCGAGAATGTCGATATTATAGTCAGGCTAACGCTAACCCTTTTTTCTGTGCACCTTTGGCCGATAGGGAGGGATGAAGGCAGTCATTTGGACCGACACCTTCCAGATGGTGGTTATCTTCTTGGGTCTGCTGGCTCTAGTAATTAAAGGTAGCATGGACGCAGGAGGCCTTACCAACGTATGGCAGAAAAATGTCGAGGGAGGAAGGATTGACTTCACAAAGTAAGTAGTTAACTAGAAAAGGGAAACATCTTTTGGAGGAAAAAGATGTTTAAATCTTGTACATTATATTTGATATGATTCCAATGATTATTTGGTTTGCCTAGCTATGCTACACTATAACAATACATTGCTTTTGGTTAAATATCAAGCAATGCAAGTTTTCATTATGACTAGGCTATGACATTTAAAAAGAAAAGAAAACCCACCAAACCAAACTATACCTGCCTGGTCTCCAGAGTTACCCATTAAAAATGTCTCATACACCTTCCTACACCCATGACATTTTACTACCTCTTTGTGACGTTGCTGCAGTATCTCCCCTGACCCCCGTGAGCGGCACACCTGGTGGACGCAGTCTCTGGGGGTCACCATAAACACCCTCAGTCTGATAGCAGGCAACCAGATCGTTATCCAGAGATACCTCTCCGTCAGGACTGCCAGGGACGCACAGATGTAAGTCAAATACATTTTAACCATTTAATGAAAGCATTTACTCATCAGTCGTATATCTACACTGACTGACTCAGTTTGGCTTGGGTTCCTATCTGTACTAAAAGTAGGTTATAACCTGAAGAATATGTGATGTGTTTTCACCTAACCAGTCACATCTCGCACATCCTAGACCAGAGATAATCAGGCCAAAAGGTCAAAATTGATGAAATTAGTGAAATTAAGTTTATTAGGTGTTTGCATTGATTATTATGTTTACTTTACTACTGTTGAAGGATTAGTGCAAAAAATGAGCAGAAATGACTTAATTTGATTGATTTGATGATCATCACCGATGATCGCTCTCACAATTTATATAAAATTTTATCCGTAATGTGATTTATATCTCATATTTTTGATATTTATTATGTAAAGCTCATATGAGCATTTGATATCTACAAATAGCCACACATTTTCTCTTTACATTGGTACCACACTGATTTCATTTGCTGCTGATATGTGCAAACTAACCAAGAATACAAAGAGGACTGGCTGTTCTATATTAACCCCATGATTGAGCTTATATTATAAGCTCAATCATGGGGTCAATAGACATAGGCTTCCAAATATAGACATGGGGGTTATTGTGGTAGCCCATAGTCTGGTTGTCAGGGAGTTTTTTTGTCAATCCTACCTTTTCTGAGAACGCTAAATGATGTCAGCTTGAGGATATCTGTACCCAAATAAGGCCACTCAAAAGAGAAAACATGTACAGGGCTAACATCACGGTGATATAAGGTGATATTTGTAGCCGATTATGGTAGCAAAAGGTTTACTGGTTTACCCAGGACTGTCCAACCTATTACAAGTGACATTTTTCACCCAGTGTGTGCATGCCTCTTCAGATCCATCTACCTAGCCCTGTCTGGAGGCGTGGTGTGTCTGGCGCTATGTGGACTTCTGGGTCTCGTCATTTACGCTTATTACGACTGTGACCTTGTGGCAGAGGGGAAAAAACCAGAACAGGTATACTTCAGACCTACAATCGCCCTCAACTAATTTCTGTACATACTGAAATAGCAAAATTATCAAGAGAGTAAACTTCTGCCAAAGAGGTAGCAATATCAAATGTATACCAAAGGACAGAGTCAAGTCAAGGCTGAGTTGAATATGCCCCAGCACCCACAATACGGCAGATACGTACCAATGTATAGTTGGCATTTGTATTTTTTTTGATTTAAAGCTATTTAATGAAGGAAAGACAGCGTTTTCTAAGCCCATTGCATATGGCCACATTGTATTAAATGGAGGGCATTGGATATGGCCCTTCCTATACTTATAGGCATAGTGAATCTTGTATTAAAAAAAACCACACCAACATAAGTATTCCTCTTTATGTCGTTCCTATAGGTAGTGCCTATATTTATGATGGATGTACTGGGCCACCTGCATGGTCTACCTGGCCTCTTCACAGCTAGTGTGTTTGCCGCATCTCTCAGGTAGGCCTTAATTAGGTCACATGGTCACTACTATCCCATCCCGCTGTTTGAGAGATATAAGGACATTGTATGGGTCTTAATGTCAATTTCGTTATGAGCAGTAATAATTTACAGGATTCATTGCTCGCCCATATACTAGGGTTTCCTTTTATCTCATACTTACCGTGCATACTAGTATTTATTTCTACATCACAATAAGATTTCCCTTTACCACATACTAAGATGTCTTTCTACTTCAAATTGTGGGTTCCACCAGGGTGGTTCTACCTATCTCATGCTAGCTGTCTAATTAATTATATCACCCCAATTATCCACATAATAGTATTTCACCTATTTTCTTTGTCTAACATTCTGTTCAAAAACTACTTGTATCTGGTCACGTGGACAGTACAGTGTCCTCGGCTGTACAGGCACTGGCTGCAGTCTTCACGGAGGACATCATCCGGCCCGTCTACCTACACCGTAACCTCAAGCAAATGTCCGACAAAATCACTACCTGGATTGCAAAATGCCTAGGTAGGTATATCACCAGTTATATGGATATATTTTCAATTTCAGGAGAGTCTTAATATCACGTTTGGGTCCATCCCCGATCCTCAGGCTGGTGCTGGAAGGCCCATATGCAACTCTACTTCTTTCTGACCGAGGCTTCTATCTAGATATAGATTCATGCCAAAACATACCAAACCAGTCAGGCCACGTTGAACTGAGGTCTATGTGAACCAAACCGCTACAGAACAACGTATAAGGTCAAATCCCACAATGCGAAAAATGGGCCAGAAAGTGTTGATTATTGACATAAAAACAAGGGCTAACTGTTGCCAATATTGTAAATCGCAACACTTGTCCCATGATCTTATGCCTCTCCAAATCCCACAGTGGTTAATATTATCCAAGCAAAGTGTTGCGTGCAGGACTGGTTAATGGATCTATTTGAGGGGAGTTACTTCACAGTATGATTTGTCCTCACTATTCCCTCACAATTAGCCTAAAGATATTTGGAGTGTCCCCCCTATATAAGCCAAATCATTGACATATTCCAATAAGCAACATTTTCTAGGCTTTCCAAGGGCAAATATATAACTCACTTGATCCTTGTGATTTCCCAAATCACAAGACAAAGGCAATCCTTTCTCACCGATTTGGGCCTGTCTTAGCCAAAATAGACCAATTCACAACATTTTCTGACCCTCTCTTGCATTGTGGGATTTGACCTATACCCTGAAATGCAGATACATCTACTGGTACATGAAGTTACACTGTAAACAGTGAAACCAAAATACGCCCTTTTATATTGTTAACCAATAGTAGATACTGCTGCCCATGTACACTAATACAGTATAGGGCATAGTATATACTGTATAACTACAGTAGATTCTACTGCTAAGCGACAATAACTTACAATGTATACACATGTATTGCTAGCTATTTTGATATGTGCAATTAATAACCATCATGGTCATTAAATCGTCGTGATTACTCGATTATTACGAAGGTATTATGGTTATCATTGTGAATTACAATAATAAAGAGGTCAATTCCTCTCTTGTAGCCTTATTCTTCGGTCTCCTCACGATTGGCCTGTCGTATGTCTCCCCGTATCTGGGCCCCTTTCTCATCCAGATTGCACTGAGTATTTTAGGCACGGCCGGTGGCCCCTTGTTCGGGTTGTTCACTCTAGCCATATTCTTCCCATGTGCCAATTCCTGGGTAAGTACCAACATGTTATTTGTCATACACGGTACTTGTATACGCGTACATCAGTATTACTATGAATACCTTATCTAATACAGAGAGTTGTCCAGAGAGAATTCTCCATAAATACATGGACTTTAAAAAAATTATAACTTATTGATCATTATTGGTCCTCCACACACTGTATTAGATGGATCATGATTAGGGGTTATTTGTTGCTAATAAAGGTTCAGCAGTCACATCATGAAAGTGATGTGACCAATACAAGTTGAAACAAAAACGATTATCATCATTTTCCTCCAGGGCGCGGGGGCTGGGCTGCTGACCAGTATAATCTTCACCTACTGGATAAATATCGGCGCCATGATAATAAAGGTCGGCCCAGTTCCACTCCCAGCCCGATCTGATAATAATTGTTCAGGTATAGATGTAGTTAATGCAACGATGCATTATACAACTGAAGTCTACAGTACCCCTCAAAGGTAAAGTTATTCGCAAAAGGTGCCGCTAAAGAGTCACAATACATCTTTCCTTTCCTAATGCATTTGTTGTTAACCACTTCCCAGGGGGAACATTGAATCAATGTTAATTTAATGTTAATGCAATGGTCAACTGAATTCTGTGCCCTCTGGGTTTGAGGGCGACGGATTTAATTTATTTTTGTCTAGATAAAAGAGTATCACTAATGATACTGAGGATAACTAATGATTATACTATTTATTATTTCATATTTTCAGCATATCAGAACCAGGCATTTTTGAGTTGTATAAAATATCATACATGTGGTATGGAGCTGTGTCTGTAACAACAACGATCCTTGTGGGACTCGTTGTCAGTGCCATCACAGGTAGGTCTCGCCCCTTGCCATACCAGTGTCTTACCAAGTGTCTTACCAGTGTTTGATCAGTGATATTATAATATGAAGATCTAATCACTGGTTGAATATTGAACGGTCATGTGGTGACTTGGACGAAAAGTGGTCTCCGAAAGTTAAGAGCATGTGTACAATTCGCACATACCAATGATAGAAAAAATGCTGGAAGCGATCTCTATTTAGCTCAAATCCCAACACTAACGGCCAAACTTACATATCAATAACATTACCCCATAGCAGCAATGTCAGTCCAACTAATGCCTGCCTAAATCCTGCACATGCCGATACTACATCATCTATGGTTCTAACGTAATCGACATTACTCAGACATAATATTGCACTAAAATACAATGTACAATGTATAGGTTTCAGACGAGATCAGCCGCCATTGGACCCCAAGCTAGTGTACTCCTATGAAGACAGCTGTTGCTGCTGTTGTTTAACACCAGAGTGCAGAGACACCTTGTGGCCAGACAAGAAACTACAAGACACTGATGTAAAAGGAATCAAGGTATGCCAATATATTTAAAATTGTCCCTGTGCTATATGAAATAACCCCAACTGTGTGTTCTCCTATCCTATAAACGCATATCGGTTTTACTGGGCAAAACTTGTCGTTGAGGTATTTTCTATTTGACTATGGGATCCATAACTTGGCTATGGGGGTGATTCAATCACCCCCATAAACTCCCCTTTGTAAAAAAATAATAAGATTTTTGTAATGGTCATTTTATCCGGCGTAAGTCGCGGCGCGATGCTTTTCCTTGAACATAGTGTCCCCTCATCAAATTGCCGGGCCCGCCTGCTATGCATATTTATAGTTTAAGCATATTATACCATCGAAATATTCAAATTGGCCTATTTTAATGCTCTTTCACAGACATTAGTGGATGAGAAACCCACACTGTACAGAATAGATGAGCCTGGAAATATCTACTCAGACAATAACGGCGTTGTTTGCACACGGATGTGACGTGTTGTCACCACGTCACCGTCACAGTCACCGTCAGGCATAACATCAGACGCGTCATGGCCACCTACAGGCTGATCGCAGCTCGACCGTTAGACGCCTAGAAATAATTGCATTGAATGTTCTAGTATGACACGCAGTGTACCTGGGGTACAGGAGGATGGTCACTATGTACATGGGGTACAGAAGCCTACTGTATCCCAGGTACACAGCATCCAACCAAACCCAACATCTAAGAGGCACAACAGATGCATCTGCTGCAGCAGCAGGTCGATTCTGATTGACTGATTATCTCCTGTTTACCTGATGTAGCCTGTGGCTTGTGTACCTGAAGTAACGTCTCAGACGTCTAACTGTCGAGCTGCAGCATGATCATGATGTTAAAACTCAAACAACAACAATGTTTGCGCGCCAATAATAATTCTTCTTAGAATTCCACAAATATATGTAGTAAAAAACATCATACAAATAATCTACTTGCTTAAAGATGTCCCTTCATCCTACAAGAGGTACTAGATCAAAACGTCATTGTTAGTGTCTACATGGTTAGCCTAGATACTAAATACTGTGATAAAGAATGAAGAATGTCCAGGGAATTGCTCACATAATTATTTTAGCCGATGAGTCATGAGCATAATGTCATTCCTATCAACTCGCTATCAATAATTTTAAAGCTGGGCCTAAACTGTTTCTGAGTGGATTATTCAAGACATAATAATTTAATATTACATCAGAAGATATCTAGAAAGGACCATTCCATTAGTGGGCCCCGCAAAGATAAATAAATAGTGATTGTATGTAATCGGGATAATGTTTACTATGATGGAAGGTCCACGGGAATCATCTCCTATAAATCCCAAGTCCCATATAGTTCGTATCCCTCACTATACATTAATTTCCATGCTCATGGGTTGATACGGTTGGATGCCAAAGTGTGGTTCAGTAAAAAATTACATTCCAAGAACGTATTGGGATTATACGTTTGCACGAGGCCTAATGTCGGAGAATTGGGTTTTCCCAGATGGTTTGTTTCATTAGAAAATTCATTAGTTTGTACATTGTAAATGCTACTTAGAAACGATGTTATTCCGGAAGGCAATTAGGCACTTTAAATATACACTGTCCATCGATACTATACAAAATCAATGATTCAGAAGTGCAAAGAAACTATGTTCAATATGCATTTATTTAATCAATGTAGATGCTAACATGCTACCAGCCTGTCCATAATAAATAAATGCATAATGAAGTTGTGATGTAATGATTGTCTATATGCGGGAGCTGTTTACACCCATTACATTCAGAATAAAGGACGATCAGGTTGTGGGAACTATGAACAAACCTACTCAAACTCTTATTGTTGAATTAATTGGCTTGTTTAATACTATCATACCTAGTAGGGATGATGAGGGATGGGGATGGGGACGTGGAGGTATAACTTGTACATTATTATTGGAACTTTCTTAAGGAGCGTTCATCATTTATGGCAGGGGGGGCCGAGCGTTTGGCAAATTGAATACGTAAAAAGAAAAAGGCACCCCCCCTCGGAATAGGTGAAAAAAAAGTACCCCCCCCCTCCACCATAGATCGTTTTTTAAACTTTTTAACAAAAACGAAATTGGCTTGTACTAGTTGAATGTATGTAATCCTGGCCTTTCAGACACTCACCATCTTCAGATTAACATACTGTGGTGTATATATATCCCCCTGGTGCATATAAGTTACCCCCTGCCATTATACCCTCTACCAAGCTGGGGGTGCCGGTTATACAAGGGTTTTTAGAAATACTACAACAGTAAAGTGAGGCCTTGTTAGTCCAACCAGTCCTGTTGCAGGCAGAAGCTGGTCTGATGTCGAATCTGATAGATCATTGAAACATATTTGTCTGCATTGTCTCATGAAATAACTCTCAATGGTGAACAATGCTCGTGAGCCTTTGTCTGTACATGCAAGTTGCTGTCTATATACAGGAATTTATAGTAGGTCAACTATAAATTGTTCTAGCCATATTATTGTATGGGGGTGGATAAGAGATTCGGAGAACTGAGGCTAACTTAAATGAGTGAGGAATTGGAATCTCAGATTGAGGGTGACACTGCACCCAAATGTATGTCTGACTTAGTTATCTAGCAGATCCTTCATTGTAAGTAGCCCATGAAACACTAACAAAAGAACAATTGATTAGATACTCTTTTGGTTGTTCAAACTTCAGACAATCTATAACTCTGAATGTTTTTACCCTACAAGACCGAAATCTCAATTCTTAGGGTCTGACTTTGTAAGTGCAGTAGCTTCCTGCAATCATATAGCTTCCAGATTTGGCCACTCAGGAAATGCTGCAAATCATTGCAAATTACTGTGTCCATGATAATAGTTCTTAAAAGCCTGAGCCCAGACCTCAAGTTTTGATGAATTCAAAGAGTGAAATTTAACCAGAGTGTTACAAAGTGCAGCACTGCAACTAATAGATTGTAGGCAGGCATCCCCCAAGGATATTTTGAAAAACTGCAGGTCATTTGCTGATGGGAGAAGAATGTGGGAGAAACTAGAAGGTGAGAGTGAGATTACCTCCAAAATGTATGGTGTGAATCTTGAAAGGTATGTCAGCCTTAGAAATCAAGCATGCTAAATAAAAATGATGACTGAATTTACTGAACGACAAATTATTCCAAGGGGAAAGCCAGCATTAGCTCTACTTGAGAGAATGCAGGCAGATAAATGGAGAAATTAGAGTGATGAATTTGTGTGACCAAATATTCTCATGAGGAACAGCCCCAGGCAAGAAGGAATGACCTCTCGGCCCATTCTCCAACATTTTAAAATGTGAATGATGCGTAGTCTTAAAAATAATTGGGGGATTGTGCCCCCATGAAATATAACTTAACATGACTATTCTGTAAATCTTTAGGCACAGGCCGAACGGTCATCCCACAAGGGGTGCATTCTATTCTTCAACATTTTTTTGTTTTGCCAGAAGATCATCTGGGTGCGTTCCACGGGGGGGGGGCACTGAGGTATGTTTTGGATAACCACTGCCACACCTCTCCCAGGAGCAGTCGCGGTGGGTTGACAGAGGGGATGAAAAGGAGGGGCGGTCACCGCTTCTTAACATTAAAAGGAGGGGTGGTGACCCCCCTCCCCTGCTTTCTGGATACCAGTTTCTTGTGTTTATACAGTAATATTGGAGCACACACATGTTTCTAGTTGATATAAAACTGCTAATTGCTAAGTTTGTCATTGTTATATCTGGCTCCTGATGCTCAGATGGGATGAAAGCAGGTGACTTTGGTTTCACTTAGCCTGATTATAGGGGCGGTCACTTGCAACAATTTGCTTCACTATCAAAAAGAAGGGCGGTCAGTTACTCCCTAAGCTCCCACAGTATGAGTAGTAGGAGTGGTACCGTGGCAGTGGCCACTCACCCACATAGTGGCAGTGCTCACCCTGGGGTTCATTCTTTGTAAAGTACGCTTACAATCAACTTTGTCTACCAAAAGGTTTCTCAAACTACCCACACCAATTGTACAAATTACACCTCGAAATCCCATCTTATAACCAGCACCTGAGGTCTGGTTTTGGCTATTTTAGTTTTGTAGCATACTTTAGCCTCAGCCTTGTATAACCAGAGGGGTGTGAGAAGCAACCTGACTTTGGCTGGGGGAGGCAAAGCCAAACTGGATGAAGTTCCAAAGGGTACACGATGCTGAGTGTCAGAAGGAACACAATAACAATGGTGAAATATAACGCAGACTATTACCAAAATCCGCGACAAAAAATGACCCCCCCCTAAGAATAGGTTAAAATAAAGTGACCCCCCCCCTTCGAATACCCCTAAAAAAAGTGCCCCCCCTTTTTTTGCTCAGCCCCCCCTGGCCATAAATAATGAACGCTCCCTTATCTAGATGAGTGATCTTCCTGTACCAGGGAGAGGCCTGCATATTATACATCATAGTACAAGAAGTATTACGCCAAACCTCTCCAGTATGTGCAAAGTTTTTCTTTTCCAGCTCTTGATACATGGTCCTTCCTTGAGAAGTTATCCTCAGTTCAACAGTGTTAAATGAACTTGTGTGAATTTGGAAGGTGCTATGGCTTGTAGATCTACTACAACAACAAATCTGTATTTAACCTGCAGATGTCACTAATTTATACAGCATTTATAGTGTATACAAACTTCAAAAAGTGTGACGTCACACAAGTCCATAGACCCCCCCACCCCCATGTCCCACTTTGTCACACAAAAAAAAGACCCCCCCCACCCCCTCGGGCGTAACATACTTTATGGACGGCCCTTAACTATAAATACAAAAAAATCTCAAGCCATGAAATTCGGTACCCCAGGTCAAATCCAAAACTTTAGGATACCAGCAATAAAATTGAATAATAGTGAATTCGATTTTGTAGAAAATTATAACTATCTCGGAGTACAGCTGGATAAATTTCTAAAATTTGATAAACAAATTAACCAAATGAGATGTAGAGCAGCTGTAAAACTCTACATTTTTGGACGCCTAAGACAATTTATGCCCTATGCACAAGCCCTAAGGGTGTATAAAACTAAGATGTTACCCTACATGGAGTATGGAGGTATTCTCGTCCATGATACTAATAAAACCGTACTAAAAAAATTACAAAGGCTACAAAACAGAGGTTTGAAAATAGCATTATTATATACTCACCCCCTAGGACCACCATTGAAAAGATACACAGAGATAGTAAAATCAGTTTTCTTGAGGAAAGAAGGCAGAAGCAAATTGCCATTCATGCATACACTATGACAAAGTCTGATGTTAATCTGGTGGAACCTGTCAGAGAAACCAGATTGCATGGTGGCCCTGTACTAAAAACTGATGACAGAAGATTGCAAGCCTTCAAGAGCAGTGTAAGCTTTAAATGTTCTCAGTATTAATGGAATAACCTATGGGTTGAGGATAGATGTATTGCTACCTTGGATGCATTCAAGCAGAACAGGAAAAAATTCCTTGCCTCTCAACGAAAGTAATTGTTTACCTTTTTCTCAATCTATATTACACCATAATGATTTTTATGTTTCCCTTGTCTTTACCTATCTCTACTCTCATATACATTTATGTACTTAATTACTTTTGTGACTGACTGGTACACGCCACTTGACTGTAAACTGTTTAAGAAATGAGGCCCTCAGGAGCCAGGAGAATATAGGCACAGCCTAATTTTTAATAAGGAGCCTAGCCTGTTACCCTCCTGAATAAATATGAAAAAAGGATAGTTCAGGGAAACTAGTGGCGGGACCGTGTTCTTTCAGGGCTAAATTTTGAAAGCATTTTAGTAAGTTTCCCCAAGGGAGCCTCGAACCCTCAACCCTCGAATTTAAAGGAAGACACTCTACTGACTGAGCTTACCAGGCAAGTATAAGCATGGTATAGCCAATGGTTCATAATTGTAGTATAGAATGTACCATTTGGATGATAATATTATATCACATGTAGGGGTTTACTACGGTAATCATTTATATCCAGGTGACCGAGGAGGGTTAAGTTCGGGTTGTTCCCGCCTGGCGTTAGTGTGGGCGGTATCCCAGAGGGGGCGACTGTCCTCTCTCGGGTACTGCGCACCACGTTTCAGGCGGGAGCCAACCGACACGTGACCATGTCCATTTCACATCCAAAGGGGGTATATAAACCTCCCCTCCTCGTATAGTCGCCAGTCAGTGCAGGCCCGGCTGACTCCCCGCATTACCCTACCCCAATCGCTAGATTGAACCAGGACTGCTTCGTCTTACCCTTCGGGTTAAGACTAGATTCAATTGTAATAGGGATACGTTGAATAAAACACGCTTTCTACTTCGCACTTGGAAACTGACGTTCTTGTTCTCTTTCTGAGATTCCGAACCACTACACTGGTGCCGTGACCAGGATCAGTTTCGAGTAGCAGTCAGGTGAACCTGGCCGGAGTAGGAGAGTATGGGGACGGTAACGTCCCGGAGGGGAATAACCCAGTTGTTCCGACCAGCTTCGAGGGTTTCATGCGTGAAACCGAAGGAGCTTTAAATCCAGGAGCGACTTTGGAAGAAGGAGAACTGGAGTCCACCCGAGTGGACCAGATGGAACCGGAGGAAGCGAGGGGGTTCACACCGAACTTCATTGCCACTCAGGGCCAAATCATGTTGAACACTGGGCGTTCTTTGTTCAACACGACTGACTCCGTTTTCTTTCCCGGAGGAAAGAAAAGGGCGAACCAGAAAGGCTCATTTCTGGACCCGACGGTATTAGAAATACCGCCACAACCCCTTCGGGTCGTACCCGAAGGAGGTCCCATCGTCGGGACCCAACCTGATCTTAATCAGGACGACACCTTGGACCGGGACAACGATTACCGGAACAAGGAAGAAATGAACAAGCAGTACGATGCTCTGCACGACGAATTGGTTTCGTTGATCTCTGAAAGGAATAGGTACATCCTAGAGAATAGACAGGTACATCAGGATATGGAGTGGAGAACGGATCAGTTGACCCGTGACAACCAACTGGTGCAAGACCAGATGGAGAAAAATCAGGAAACCCTGAAAGCGGAAAAGAAAAGATTATCCAAGTTAGGTCAAGCTAACCGGAAGTCTTATGCCTGTCAACAACAGTATCAGGCGGACCTAGAAAGATACTCTAGGGAATGGCACGCCGCCAAGGACGCTCGCAACCAGCAGGTGGAAGACAATGAGGCAGTAAGAACCGCTATCCTAAAAGCAAACGAAGAGTTAGATCAGAGGAAACTAGAGGGCATGAAGGCGGTATCTATACTGGAAGCTAGACGAGTAGAGTTGGAACTCTACCTAGGTAACCAGAAGATACCTGACCCAGAGGTGACCCTCACCCCTGGGGAAGGAGTGGAGGACCCTCCACTCCAAGGAGTTCTAAAACCCACCACCCGATACCCTTCCGGAGGACAGGTAGAGAAAGATGTCTACTATACATCTGCTCCCCCTGCTCCGACGGGACCTTCGGTAACCATCGATCCGACGGCATATCCTGCGGGAAGTGCGTCGGGAGTCGATAGTTATGACACCTTGAACCCCTTCGCTGGGGATAGTCCATCTCAGTATGGAGCTGTTCCACCCCCTTCGGGTACGGACAAGAACACCACCACCCATGAGGATCAACAGGGGGGGTGGTATGGTTATGATAATTGGGGTGACCTGATTTTTCATCATAACCAGGAGGCAGAGACCAGAGAAGGGAGAACTCCGGGAAATCAAACCCGGGGGCATGCAACCCGAAGCAAGAGAGCGGGGGAAGGACCTTCTGCTGGATGGTCTAGGGATCAGAACCGACAGTACCCCCGTACTGATAGTCCTGATAGACCCACAACTGGTCAGGGAAGTCGGCCTAGACCCCAAACCCATGACCAAACAACCATCGGGAGTGTTCCCCCTTATCCGGGTACCACTTCTCGCCCTCGACCCACCCGGTTTCCCGGGTGCGAACCAGTCTCTCCAGTCCGACCATTGACCCGAAGAACCTCGATGGCCCCCGGATTGAGACAGGTTTATGATACTGATCCTTGTATCAAGAGCCTTGGCTTAGATAGCTATAGCCGGGGACAAGATGCCACTGAAATAATGGACTGGAGCCGGAATCTATCAGATCAGCTGATAGAAGGGGCCACCAGGGGTGCCCGACGCACCGCCAGGATCACCAAACCCTACAAAGGGAAAGGACCCTGGAAAGATGAATACCAAATATTTGTGGATGACTGCAAATACAATGGGTGGTCTAAAGAAGACTCATTAGGAGCCTTCGTAATCTGGCTAAATGATGGGCCAGGTAAATCAGCAGTCTCCCAATGGAGAAGTACATATGGCCCTTCGGGTACATATGATCAGCTCGAAAGTACTGCTGTATATATGTGACCCATCTAGGCAAAAGACCCCTTCAGGCGGGATTTTTAGGTCTAGTTTTGGCCACCAGGGAGCAACATAGATGCAAAAGAGTGTAAAATACATGATAAAATGTTCTAGGGCCATTTTTTATGTAGAATGCAATAATCATAATGAAATTATTCCATCTTGATGCTAACATTCTATATTTGGAATGCAAAAGGAACGTTTTTTATGAAGAATTAGCACATATGACACTTTCTGGTTGCCATGGCAACCATCCTAGAAGGCCAATTTAGAGATAATAATTCTAATTTATTGAAATGTCCCATCGGTTACCCAAAACTGAAAACAGAACGCAAAAATTCCATCTAGAAGCAAATTTAGACCAATAAATCCAATTTTATTCCATTATTTCTAAATAAAACAGATTTTTCATGATTATCATTATTTACTATGGGATACAATGCATTTAGAGCTTATTCACCATTTTCAGTTAGTGGTCTGTACCAATGTTTGAAAAGGGATTCCCAGAAACCTACCAGGAATTTTTTAGCTCATTATATCTTATTTTAAAGATTATGACACCAACTTTAATTACTATTTTCCCCCCTGGAGGGGTCTTTTCCCTCCCCTGGTCACATATCTTTGGGAACCTGGTGACCGTGGATCACTGGTTGGTCTTCAAGGGACGAACCCAGAAACCAAAAGAGTCCCCAAAGATATATGGTCTAGAGCTTCAACGGATTCTGCATCAGGCAAGACCCGAATGGGCTAGAGACGCCGATTACTATATCGAGACTCTCTTTGTCCGGTTTATTAGCGGACTGAGTGACCCTGATCATCAGGAACTAACCCGAAAAGCTTGGAAAAGCGATTCCTCCCTAGCCGATCTATTTTTAGCCATAGATGGTTATGAGAAGAAGAAAATTCTTCTTGCCGGATTGGTGCCCAGCCAATCCCGAACGTCAGCGGTAGTTGACTATAGTAGCAGCGGAGGATCCTCGGGTGAGGATTCCGAAGGAGAGGAGACCATTGGGGCGGTAGCCTTCAGTGGGAAGCGCCGGGACAAAAAGTCCGGTGATAACAAAAGGCGGAAACCTTTTGACAAATCATCCTCTAGCAAAAAGCCAGAGAAAACTCCAGGGGACAATTCAAAAACCCCTTCCAAACCTCCCTCGGGTCCACCAGAACCCAATGTTCCGAAGAAATCGGAACCCGACCAGTCCCTCGGATTGGTAGAAGCCATGATGCAGCGTATGATGGCGATGTTTGATAAGAAAGAAGAAAAGAGGGTTAAACCCGAACTGAGTACTGTAACATGCTACAGATGTCAGGAGAAGGGGCATTATGCCTCCTCATGCACAGCTGAGAAACCTGTGATGCGATTCTCCGGAAAGAACTCGGAAAATTAAAGGGGATCCCTGAGGAAGGCGACTCAGAGATCCCGAAGGAAATATGCCATGATACTCCTGACGGAGCAGGAGTAAGTTCACACTCAGTAGTGACGCCCGGACAAATGGGGGACAAGCAGGCGCAGCTTGGGAACCCTGGGGCCGGGGCCATCAGCATTCCAGTCATACATTCGGGAAGTGAGTCGGGGAAACCCGGTGCTGATGCGGAGGAGTATAGTGCAATGGTTTGTGGAACCAGGCTCCCCCTAGATCACCCTTGCCTGGAATACATAAGAGGGCGTGGATTAGATCTAGGTACTGAGAGTGACTTACAGAAGTTCACTAGTAACCCTTCATTGAATGGAGGAAAAAGGTGGTATTTAGCCGCTTCTGTGAAGGGTAGAGTCGGGGAATTTCTGATAGATACTGGAGCCAGCCACTCCATCATCTCTCGGAGGTTCTACACTCTTCTGCTGGGCACAAATGATGACCTTAAAATGAGGGTAAATGCGTGCACAGCCGACGGTAGCAGATTGCGGACGTTTGGACGTACTTTCCTGTGTATCTCGGTGGTGGGGAAGGAGTTTGTATTCTCCCCAACCATTGCTGAGATCGAGGATGATGGTATCATAGGGATGGACTTTGCCGACCTGTTCGGGATGATGTTGAACCCGAAGACAGGTGAATTGTCCATACAGAGTCCCTATAATATCAAAGCACAATGTGTGCTGAGAGTTATCAGTAGTGTAGCAAGTGTCGCACAGACGGTGAAACTTCCACCGGGAACCACATGTGATGTGTTAATAAGCGCTTCCTCTGAACTAAGAGGAAGGGCCGGGGTCATGGAACCCGACGTAGCTTATCTCCAATCCCTCGGGTTGGAATCTGCTGATACGTTGGTGGGAAATGCCCAATGGACCCTTGTCCCCATTTCCAATCCTGGTGTTCATATGGTATATCTCCAGAAAGGCGCTAAAGTAGGCAGTGTGGTACTCGCGGAGGCGGTCACCAGCAGCCTTCTGGGGTTGCCATCCGAAGAGCCGCCGGGTACGGCCGTAATTGAAGAGGAATTAGAAAAGCTAATTCTAGATGCTTCGGAACTAGATCCGAAGGAGCAGAAGGACCTTCGGGTAATGTTAAAACGTTGCCGAAGGGCCTTCGCGTTCCCAGGAGAACCCTTAGGACGAACTGATAAAGTCCTACACGGAATTGACGTGGGGGAAAGTTCCCCCTTTAAAATTCCTTACCGTCGGCTACCTCTGAAGAAGAAGGAGGTAGCAGAAACTGAGATCAATAAGATGATTAAGGATCATGTTATTGTACCCAGTTCCAGCCCCTGGAGCAGTCCAGTCTGTATGGTCACAAAAAAAGATGGGACCATACGGTTCTGTATTGACTACAGGAAACTGAATGGGATGACGAAGAAGAACTCATATCCTCTGCCGAGGATTGATGAAACCATTGACTCACTAGGAGGGAATGAATGGTACTGTACCATAGACTTACAGTCTGGGTACTGGCAGGTCGGAATGAAACCTGCCGACATGGAGAAGACGGCCTTCTCTAGCCATGTAGGATTGTTCCAGTACAACGTCATGCCCTTCGGGTTGTGCAATGCGCCAGCCACCTTCGAGGCCATGATGGAGACATTACTGAGCGATCTACTATGGAAGAAATGTCTAGTTTACCTAGATGACGTCATTATCTTCGGAAAAACATTCCAAGGTTGTCTAGACAACCTGGAAGAAGTCCTCCAGAGAATAATGAGTAATGGGTTGAAATTAAAACCTAAGAAATGTCAGTTGTTTAAGAAAGATATTAATTATCTGGGGAGAATCATTTCCACACAGGGTGTGAAAGCAGACCCGGAGAAGATCCGAAGTGTGACGGAGTGGGAAAAACCCAGGTGTCCCAAGGATGTCCGTTCATTCCTTGGGTTCTGCTCGTATTATCGAGATTTCTTACCAGGCTATGCCCAGGTGAGCTATCCTATCCAGTCACTGTCTCATTGGACACCTGGTAGGCGTAAGGAAGTTTTTTCATGGGGAAAAGAGCAAGACGAGTCTTTTGAATCCATCAAAAGACTCTTTGTTGAAACACCAGTGTTGAAATATCCGACAGCCGCCGGTCATTTCATCCTGGATACTGATGCCAGCAATGAGAGCATTGGAGCTGCTTTGAGTCAGGTCCAAGACGGAAAGGAAGTTCCCATTGCTTTTGCTAGCAACACCATGAACAAGTCACAGAGGAATTACTGTACCACCAAGAGGGAACTCTTGGCAGTGATTGTTTACACAAAGAAATATAAACATTTTTTGTGGGGCTCAGATTTCACGCTGAGGACTGACCATTCCTCCTTGAGGTGGTTACTTAATTTTGAGGATGCTGAAGGTATGATAGGTCGGTGGTTAGCACACTTATCAGAGTTTGGGTTGGAACAGAAGCAGATCCAACACCGACCCGGTGTGAAGCATGTAAATGCTGATGCACTATCCCGCAGACCCATCAGGAGTTGTGGAAATGAGAAATGTGATGATTGTGGAGCCCACGGGGCGGTCCTAGCTGGAGTCCGGTTGCCACTGGAATCCAGGGGAACTGGTATCCTTCAATGGTCTATGGAGACTATCCGAAGGTTCCAGGAGAAGGATCCGAACGTGGGGAGGTTGCTCGGGTTGATTCCTAAGGGGATCAAACCTGTTCGACCTGAAATCTCGCTAGAAAATAGAGAGATGAGGAGATTTTTAGCTCAATGGACAGAGCTGGAAGTATCCGAAGGTGTTCTATATAGATGGAAGATCAATCCTTCGGGAAGAAGGATCAGACAGGTAGTAATCCCCTCCGGTATGAGGAGGGATTTGATGTATTATTGTCACGGTCATATGACCAGTGGTCACTTTGGGAAGAAACGTTCATTAGAACGCCTGTCCCGAAGATACTACTGGCCAGGAATGAACACTGACTTATTACGTTGGATCGCCACGTGTCCCGATTGCTGCAAAAACAAACCCGGCCCTGGGATGGGTAAAATGCCCTTGTCCCAGGAACTGTTCGGAGTTAGGTTTGCGAGAATAGCAATCGACATCATCAGTGGTTTTAAAACAACCCCTGATGGTAACACGTGTATGATGGTAGTCACTGACTACTATACTAAGTACACGCGGGTGTTCCCCTTACCCGATCACAAAGCAGCGACCTGTGCGAAGGCCTTTGTGAAAGGTTGGGTATTGCACCTAGGAGTGCCTCTGATGATGCATAGTGACCAAGGCCGGGAATTTGAGTCGGATCTATGGCAGGAAATGTGCCATGGGTTAGCCATCTGTAAGACCCGAACCAATCCTTACCGACCCCAGAGTGATGGGATGGTAGAAAGGTTCAACAGAACGCTAATTCAGGTTCTGAAACCCTTGGTGAATGAAAGTATGACGGATTGGGATGAACAATGTGAATATGTATGCCATGCATACAACAGCACTGTTCATAAAAGCACCAATTGCACCCCAAACTTATTAGTGTTTGGGGAGGACATGATCATGCCAGCCGATCTTGTTTTTGGAGTGGTCGGGTTGAATCCCGACGCACCCTGTCACGTGATGTTTGTAGAATCACTAAGAGACCAGTTTAAATTCGCATACGAACTTGTTAGAACTGAGTTACAAAAGAACGCGAAATGGCAGAAGACTGGTTATGACCATGGACTAAAAGTCCGTCGGTTCAAGGTAGGGGATCAAGTAGTAAGACTACACGAACCTCTATCCAATTTAAAATTGGCAAGCAACTGGGATGGTCCATTTGTGGTGACTAGAGTAGTAAGTGACTGTACTGTCATGATTAGATCCTTAATTGGGCGGATCTATAAATCCAACGTGGCTCGGCTCCGTCCCTGGAAGGGGAGGGATCTGACCACAGAAACGTATGGGTTAGGAGTAGATGAATTACTCCAAGAAGTAAAGAGCAGGAAAATGGATCAAATAACCCCGAAACGTGGCCGAGGAAGGCCTAGGAAGTTGGGGGGCAGTGATCCGAAGGTGCAGAAGAAAGAAAAAGTCTCGCTAGCTGTAAGCAAACCTAGGCGGAAGAGAAAGGGGACGGCTAACCCTGCCTCTGAAAAGGCGCCTTCGGGAGCTAGGTCAAAGAAAATACCCATGGGAGGTACCCGACGCAGCCTGCCTGATAGAAAGGGCTGCGGTAACCTAAGCTAGTACACAACGAGTGTGTTGTCCTGTACTATGTTAGGAGAGGGAGGGAAGAAATTCCTGGCGGGAAAAATTATAAATTTATTTCCTCTTTTTCCGAGAAATTGTTTTGTGTTGTCATCTGTTAAATGTTGGAATATACACGAGTGACCGGGTATGGAGCGTGTAAACCCCCCAGCAGGGTACCAGTGGGTGGTGAGCGGATAATCCGGTGGGTTTGCGGGCATGCTTCCCATAAAAACCTCACTAATACTCCAGCAGAGCTGTTGGTTGCGAATGGTTCGGCTACTACCCGAAGCACCTGTTTATAATGAGAAGCACCGGCGCCCTGCGGGCGCGGGAAAAGAACTGGGTCAATGAGTGACCTAGTTAGGGCAGTCTCGCGGAGGGCCCGAGACGCGCGTGGATGCGCGTGACCTCTGCGCAAAGAGGTCGTTTTGGTTCATTAGATTTCGAATCTTCGCCAGCACGGGGTGCTGGCCAACGAGGAGGATCTAATAGGAACCGAATGCAAGCGTCAAAAGTAGGTGAATACGTTTCAAAAGGAGAACAGGTCCTCCACAAAGACCTGTAGTAATAGTTAGGACTCTTATTTAGTATAAATAAGAGCGCCCAACCCAGCATGGCCTCACGGCAGCTCGAGTTGGGCGGAGGGGACCGGCCACACAACATGGCCGATTTGCCCCACGAAGACAGTGCTGGTGCCGCCAGCCCTGTTACTCTCTCCGAGGAGCAGCTCCTCGAAGAGGAAGACATGGATGTATCCACGTCTGAATCAGCTCTCACTGAGGCTGAACGAAGGAGTCTTCATGAAAAAGATCGTCTTCTTGCTCTAAAAATAGAGAAGGAGGAGGCCCAACATCTGAAGGATACGTGGGATATGTGTGGTAATCCGAACATCGACCCGGATAACCACCCGAAGGATGAGAAGCCAGCTAGCCTGGTGAAGTCAACTGGTAAAAGTTGCTATGATGGAAGGGAGATGAATCTCCATCCAGACGTGATGTGCGCCACGGAGATAGGCCTAGCCAGACCTATCCCTAACGACATAGTGGATATGTTGCAAGAATTTATTGATGCGGGAGCTCTCCGCATCATGCCCCCAGAGTGGTTTGCCACCTGGGAAAATCTACAGCAAGGCCTCCGGGTGTGTAAAGCACTTCGGAAGGGCTTGTTTGACGCCGAGATGGCTGACGTCGGGATGTGTGTGCCTCGGATGACACCCATCTCGGATGACACTTTGTGTGGGGCATTCGGCGCCACTACCCTCGCGGTAGGTTGCTACCGCAGATACAACCCGGTAGGGATGTTGGAACCGAGATCGGTTGAAGGATATAGGGACTTAATACGGTCCAACTTATCCTACGAGGTCTATCAGATAGACTATAACCGCATGAAAACAATCATGGCGGAGAAGGACCTCAGCCGTCACGAAGCCATCGTCGAGACGGTGGAGGAAATGGTCAAGACTCGGACTAAGAGTTTGACTCAGGCAGAGGAGAAGGCTGCAGCTAAAGCCAGCAGGGACATCCGAAGGGGTGACCCTGCAACCCGCACTAGCAGTCCCCACGGTCAGGATATCCGGACTGTGGTAGTTACAAAAGGTGAATCCCCTTTTGTCCAGCCTCGGGGTCGCCAAGCCTTGAGGAATGAGGCAGCCCGGTTAAAGAGAGTACCAGACGCCCAGCGGATTGTGACCGATGGGTCAGTATCGGATAAATCTGATACGAGCAGTACTTCCCAAGGGAAGTCTGCTACAGGAGAGGACGATATGGACATTGCGGCTCCAAAATCTCCTTCCCAGACGAAGGACCCAGTGACCACAGTCACCCAAACCGACCCGACGCCCGACCCGAATGTGGCTGCTGGACATCAGTCCGACGTCAGCTCGGGGAGCGAGTCGGGTACTGCCCTGGAAAAACACATCTGGAATAACGCCAGAGGTGGATTTCAGGGATTCATTCCCTCCTACTGGGGGGAATGCGCAAAAGGATCGGGGCGTTTCTCCATCCCGCCAGTCATCAATTTGAATGGGAGATCCGACGATGAGGATTGGTGCAGAGCCACCCAAAGGGATCCTCTCGTGAGCGAGTTCTACGAGGACTGGCTTAAGAAAATAGATTTCTTCCCGGAAACCTATTATACCAGGGATCAGAAGGCAAAGATCCGCTGGGCTGTCCGACATTGGGACAGGGACCACCTTGAATGTCCATTCCAGAAATGCCAGTCATCTCTGGAATTACAGGTATCCTTCACCACTAGGGCGAGGTACCTGCGCCACTTAGTGGAAAACCACACCCATCACTATGTGGTGTACCAGTGCGATCCGGAGGGGGCAGGTACCACTACCTGTTCGGGTCACCTGCATCCTAGGCGTGGACGCTTGATCAAGCACATGACCATGCTCCATAATATTGGAGGTGGTGAGGCCAGAGCCAAGGTAATGGCCCTGCATGAACGCGTAATAGACGCGTTCAGAGATGTCCTGAAGAAGGATCCGAAGAGCCTTAATTCTTCTAAGGCGTATTTCTGCGAGGTAGCAGAAAGCAAATCGAAGCTCACAGTAGCGAGGTTTGCGAAGGTCCCGGGTTCACGGAAGTTTGACTTGGATCCGGACCAATACCCACCCGAGATGTTCCGTCGGTCTGCCAATCGAGGACGGGGAAGAGGTGGGAGAGAACCCGACCCGAGGGACTACTACCGGGGTCGGGGGGAGCAGCCGAAAGGTGATCGGGGACGGTCTCGGTCCACCAGCCCGGCTACTCACGTGAGAAGAGGAGGGACCCTCAGCCTTGAGGAGATTGACTCCCGTTATTACACGGAGTCCTCTCATAGTGGTCGTAGCTATGAGGCATCTGCGGATAGACATACTGACTATCCGGAGATGGACTTGGCGCCTGGACAGGAGTCTCAGACGCTCGGCCAGACCCCCCAAGACACCCGAAGGCGCGAGAATGAACTCGCTCGCCAGAGGGAGGTTGATAGGGAGCTGGCCCGACGGGGACGCAGGAGTCCTGGGGAGGAACCCTCCTGGTCCTGGTACGACTTGGTGCGACATGTGGCGTCCACCTCGTCTGCCCAGGGGTGTGTCCTACCCGACGCCGGGTACCGAGGAGGCCCGACAAGCAGACCTTCATCTGCTTCGGGACGGACGGAACCATCCGCTCCTTCAGGAATACACCAGCAGGTGTTAAAGCATGCCAGTAGGGATGCTTCGCGGCACCAACAACAGCCGCCATCACACAAGGCATTCAAGCCTGCTCACCGGATCACTGGGCCGGATGGGGAGGCTATGAAACCTCCTCCTCCGCCACCGAAAGGTCCAGTACCAGCTCCGGCGACACCACCCCATAAGCCGGCTCCACCACCAGGGAAGCCGACTGAGGTTGGGAAACCAACCGTGGATCCTCCTGTTAAAACACAGGAGGTCAAACCCAAGAAGGAGAAGCCTGCGGCCACTCTTAATGTAACGCCGATAGCATCCTACTTTCCTAAGGATGCTCCGCTGTCCAATCAGATAGGACAGGAGATTCTGGATGACTTCCAGAAGGGACAGCGGGTGATGGCTGAGGATTACCACAAGAGGGTGGTACAACACTTCATAGAAGGGGTGAGGAAGTGTCACCGGAAGGAAAAGGAGAGCCTTCAGAAGGACACTGCCGATGAGGTAGTTACCAAGACCAGGTTCTTGGAAGCACAGCGCGACAAAGCCGCTGTGCTGGAAGCTACAGTCCGAGAGGAGTGTAAAGAGCTCCAGGAAGAAATCCGGGAGATGAAGGCCAAATTTAAAATTTGCCTCGGGATGAAATTCTCGGACTGGGATGGGAGCATGGATCAGCTGAAAGATGCCATCCAAAAGAAGGAGGTACCCGAAGGCTGAAACAAAGCTCCTTCGGGATAACTGAATACAGCTGTAGTTGTTTCAGGAACTCTTCGGCTACGGAAGCCGAAGGTAAATATGAAGGGACTATCCCTTCATATTAAAAGAACCTTTAGGTTCTGAGGTAATGATATCCATACCAAGTGTTAATAATATTTCCACATATGTAAACGTTTTAACATACATTGCACCTACAGGAGTCTACCATTTGCTGGTAGACCCGAAGAGGAGAGCACCTCACTCAGTCGTCCAAGATGAAGAGGAGAGCACCTCACTCAGTCGTCCAAGATGAAGAGGAGAGCAACTCACTCAGTCGTCCAAGATGAAGAGGAGAGCACCTCACGTACTCGTCCCGAAGCAGATCCGGAGATCAGCCCAGTATCCGACTTCTTAAGTCAACATAGCACTTTTTGTGAGGTTCTGCAGTATACCGCTGCAGTTCCAGATTATTTATTAAAACGTACATTCTCGTCCATGTTACTAATATATATTTATGGTGCTGATACACTACGATAGTTTATGATACTCAGGATAATACCAAAGATCTGTATAAACCATAACTGTGTTCAAACGTTAACCACTTCGGGTGGGTGTAAATAAGAGTATGTATATCTAGTTGTATATATATTTTGTTATGGAAAACGGAGGTGATGAAAATTTTGATTCTGGTGCGGAGAAAAGATATCATGTATCCCTATGTAAATTTTTTTAGGCTTGTGAGTCCTTTTTAGGACTGGTAATAATTCTTCGGAATTGGTACACTTGCCGATTATATTTTTAAAGGTCCTTATCAGGACTATATATGTATTTCCTATCAGAAGATAGTTACAAACTGTTAGTAACTACTTCGGGTACTACTTAACGTAAAAGTCATATCATAAGGTTTCTATGACAGTGTAATGCCTTAATTCCATTAATATTGTTCATCATATATTACATATGACTAATGGTAGTAAAACCCTTTGTGTATAGTGTATAGACAAACTACTTCTGGTTGTCAAACTATTTTATTATGAGTCTACTACTCAGGTTTTTACCACACCTAGTGTTGTCTAGGGGGGGTAGTGTAGGGGTTTACTACGGTAATCATTTATATCCAGGTGACCGAGGAGGGTTAAGTTCGGGTTGTTCCCGCCTGGCGTTAGTGTGGGCGGTATCCCAGAGGGGGCGACTGTCCTCTCTCGGGTACTGCGCACCACGTTTCAGGCGGGAGCCAACCGACACGTGACCATGTCCATTTCACATCCAAAGGGGGTATATAAACCTCCCCTCCTCGTATAGTCGCCAGTCAGTGCAGGCCCGGCTGACTCCCCGCATTACCCTACCCCAATCGCTAGATTGAACCAGGACTGCTTCGTCTTACCCTTCGGGTTAAGACTAGATTCAATTGTAATAGGGATACGTTGAATAAAACACGCTTTCTACTTCGCACTTGGAAACTGACGTTCTTGTTCTCTTTCTGAGATTCCGAACCACTACACACATATTAATTTCTTAAGTCATAGAAATTATAATGATAACCCACTTTGATATTTTTGATATATTACAGTATGGATATGTCCCCAGCCTATGACTAAGTCTGGTGAGGAATCCATAGACCATTCTGAACAAATGTAAAGATGCCCATTCTGTGGAAAGCTGTAGTATCGATATGACTTGGTCAATCACTTCCTCATTTGGGTTGAGCATTGATTATATAATATGTTGTAAATGACCCATGAGAAGTCTCAAGGGGTTTATGTGCTAATTTGAGATACTAGGATTTCGCCTTAAATATACTAGATATCCTCATACAGCCGTACATCCATTACACCTGCCTAGTTCACCAGAAAACGGTGTTACCATCTGTGGAGAGGAGGAGGAACTAAGTACACTCCCAGCAAGGAAAGCAGGAATTTGTTGGGATACCACATATGGCTCAGTCTCACGACTTTGTAACAATTGGATAGTCTTTGACCGGGTGACGTCTTTGACCGGGTGACGTCTTTGACCGGGTGACGGTCTTTGACCGTCTTTGAAACGCTTGATGAAAACAGTGTATACACAGCCGAAAGAGTCTATTTTTGGCTATACAATTTTGACCCTCTGGATATAACCTAAGATGTAGGGTTGTAATATTATCTCTCCCACCACTGGCTCTACCAGCCACCTAGAGGGGGGCTAGTAGATCAAGGTTTGTGAAATTCCTAATTTCTTTAGATATTCTATCTATGACATATACATATGGGCTCTTATGCATTCAGTGTTTTTGTATAATGCACAGACTTGTTATGGTAGATTCACCACTTTCAATCGGTCTAGTCCATGTTTTTTATGAGCTAACTTTAAGGTCTGATTGTTCCTAGAGGATTTTGTCCATATAGCCTTCAGAAACGTCCCAAACTTTAGGCATTGCTCTGGATAATAACACTCATAACATCTTACTTAATTCCATGATCCATCAAAACATTCAGTACAGGCTGTTTTCATCCCAAGTCAGCCAAAATGCACCTTGAGTTAGCCATATGATAGCTCACAAAGATGTGTGGAATCAACCAGTTATTTCAAAATGTTCATCAATCGCTTGACCAGCATGAATGCATGTATTTTATATCAATATGTTACGACTAACAGTAGAGCAGAAATATAAATAACCATACATGTAACATGAGATGCACATGAATGCATACATTTGATATACTAAATTGTAGACTGAAAGCTTTCTATCACTATAACCCAGGGGCAATTAACAATAGATTGTTATGTAATGCCATTTGTGTGTAGCTATCATGGTGAGGTTACCTAGGCACGTGTTGCAATTGTTTGCACACACTGTGAAGTAGTAGAACTGGATATGTAACTTGACCTGTATATATGGTGTCCATAATTAGCATTTCAGGTAGACTACAAGTTCTCTTTTAGGGGGTGGTTATTTATCAACATGGAGGGGGGTAGGGGGTCCCTGTTATTTAATTCAGAAATGTAGCCCTACCTTCTCCTAAGTATTGCCCCCCTCCCCATCAACACTTAGTACTCACAATATCCCACTTTTACTACCAATTAGCATATAGGCCTATAAGGCTGGTGGAGGGCTGTTCCTCTCTTTAGAAACTACTAAATGGTTACTCAAAGAACTGTCTAACCTGGCATTGGTACTTCCCTTTGATGATGTCGATATTGGACTAAGTCTCCTCCTTCCTGGGTATTGTGTTTGTAATATACCGGGCACCTTTATCTCGTATGAGATACAAAGTAACCGTCTATTGAAAGACACATTCTATACACATGAAGCTAAAAAATGCCAGGACATTAAAATCGACTCCTTTCTGGGGTACCACATGCAGGGCCTCTCCCCACAGGGAATGTTGAGCCTATGGAAGTTGAAGCATTGTCTGAGTGAGACGTATCCAAACGCACTGAAATGTCAGAGGCGCTATTCGTGCAAGCAGAATACCTTTCATTTTGAACCAATGCCATAATACCTGGTGTAAATGGCTGTATTCCATGTAATTTGGATTTTACTTATGGTTGCTGTTAAGATATTGAATACAGCTCTTATAATCCTAGATATGTGAGGATCGATGTATGGTATATCTTTAACTCCACCTGGGGTAGGACTCGTGAACTATCTGTGAGTGTGAGATATGGACACCACTACGCCACCTGGTGTGGGGTAAGCCAAATTAAAGAGTACCGCTAACTTTTCAAGAATAGGCTGTAGATGGACACTGAACTGAGATTCGTTCAACTAGTTGATGAATTATAATATTTCTTGTTAAATGTTATTGTATGCACGCTATATATCTCAAGCGTCCGATACCAACTCATTCTCTGTCTGTGAATTAGGAACATAGCCAAAGTATGTCAGTACAGGACAGGATCCCAATGACCATTATAAAGAAAGTATTGTCTTCGAAGAAGCTATCTTTTATACCACTCACCCAGCAGTGTGTGTACTCATAGACGGCATAATGCACAAGAGGGCGGCAATATGCTGAATACGAACAGGATTAAATATAGTATGGGTGCACTCAATAAACTCAACTGAATCTCATCCGTCGCAAATGTATTTGGGTACACTGAATTACGTTAATACTTTCTTTACTCACTCCCCACATCTGACACCTTAGATATTTTGGAGGCTCCTATAATCAGGCTAATGCTGCCAGGATGCATGGGTTCTCCTTTAATTTAAATCGCATCCTCATAATTCTAAATCTCAGAGGTGGAGAGGGTTATCATTTATCTTGCAGTATATTTCGGTTCAGGACTAATATGTCTTCTCACATATAAACGTACTAATCCTCTTCTATGGGTGGTCGGGTGTTGGTGCCTCGCTTTCCACCTGAGCTGCTCACACTGCCTGAAACGTGACCTAATACGATGTGGCAGTGAGCAGCAACGAGCAGTTCTAGGAAATGGAGGCATCTTCTATGGCGAGCATCTCCTTGAGACACAGGAGCTGGAATGAGCCGCTCACAGGTCATAGAAGCCCTAAGCAGTTGGACCAGTCATGAGGCCTAATGGGGGTATATTACAAAGGGATAGGCACAGCCTGCCATGGGGCCCTGCATGTCCCCGAGTGGCCGGCATTATGAGAGACGAGGTGCAGACATGATAACATGCTCCTTTTGTAATAGAAGCTGTTTTCTCATGTTCAGTCTATATGTTTTAAAGGTATAATCTGTTTTGTGGTTGGTCTTACTTTTAATTTATTTGTTCACCTTTATCTATAAAAAGGATACAGGTTATCTTAAAGTATTAAAATGTCGTTACATATGACAGAAAGTACCCAACATGAGCTGACATACGAGTTTAAGGCCAAAAGAAAGGTGTGTTTTGGGCAACATGGCCCAAGAAATTAGGGAAAGGTAGGTCGATTTTTTTTTGTTTGTTTGTTGAAAGTACCTCGAATGAGTCGCGAATTGCAACATCGACTCGCGGGTCATCAGAATGATTCACTGATTCTTACAGTAACTAAGAACATCATGAAATTGTTGGATATTCTTGCTAAAAAGCATTTTTCAATTAACTAGGTATGTAACCGTGTTCATCTTGACTAAAGATCTGGGTCGGGTCTGGGCGCTCTTATAAAGAAGGTGGAGTGATTCCATGGTGCACCTACCATGCAGAGCACTGTGTACATATCCTTTGAATGGCTCACATGGGACTTAATGCCTCCATGGTGGCCAGCCAGCTATTCACTTGGGGTCGCACCTGTCTATATTCACTAGTACGATCACTGCTTTATCCATGGTAGAGCATTAATACTCACTCCATTTTTCATTACCTTCACCTCCCAGACCCTGACCATGTACGTTTCCATTAAGCGGACCCACCCTCTACATGTCCTCCTTTGTGCTCCCTTATAGTGATGCCTCCAGGGTCCCCACTCTAATATATAGTACTCTCAACAGCCGCCACAATCCCATCTGGTCATAGGGGGCTCATCGTAATCCTTTCCGACAGGACCGTGCACTAATTGCGGAAGTAGTGATCATCCAGGTGCCTCTTATATACACCCGATGTTGTGCTTCCGGTTCCGGTGCAGTTGTTTATGTGGAGGTGCTCGGCGCTAGGAGCTCGGGAGTAGCTCTCCACACAGAGCAGCTTATTCATGCCATTAGGGGATAATAGCTACAATAACATGGCAGTAATTGTGAGGGCTATAGCTGTACGTGGACGCCTAATCAGACTAATTCCAGCCAGCCTACCGCAGCAAAGGGATTCGGAGAAAGGTGATATTATTAATACTAATGCCGCCCGCCGCATGATTCGTCTTGTGGGTGCATGACCCTGCTAGTATTTGCATGCTGTACACACGTTGGGTAAATCCTATAAGCCGCACTGAGCACCCACAGATAAAACCCCTCGTATTTCCCGCACCTAGACAATTGGAAAATTGTTATAACTGGTACCCCCATACACCACTCCCCAAGAAGCCAAGCGTAGTGGTAAGTTGGGGGGGGGGGTGGATGCCACAAGGGGTTAATTACCGTGGGTAACTCGTAGGTGCTATCACGTTCTCAAGTTCTAAAATCACCCAAATCCCAAAACCAACGTATAATCTGCACATAGACTTTGAGAGTTCACACTGGAGTTCGGCTCGCGTGCTACATCTGCGGACTGTACGCGTGAATTTACGGTAGTTGGTGTCTTCCATGGTACTGCGTGTATCATCATGGAGTTGAAGGTAGTCTAGGCAACCTGCAGGCTACTAACGTAATGGTGTCTGGGTACCCCATATTTGGACCATTGGTGACATGTTCTGAATGGGCATACGGACGTCGAGCTATCTCAGGTACTGCCTGCAACCTGAAGATCATTATGGTTTCTGTACCAGGACCCGTGCTACTTACTTCCCCATTCATCTACAAAGTTGAAAAAGGATTGGGTTAGGGCCATAACCCATTACCCGATCTGGTGGCATTATCGGCCGATACATCCACAAAATTATACTACAAAGTACTGCATTGGGTCTGTTTGTTGAGGGTGTATTGGCCGATAATGCCTCCAAATCGGCTAGTGGGTTTTGGCCCTAAACAACTTTTGTGCATAACATGAAACTATTGTAACTATTGTCAAAATATGTTTATTTGAAAAAATATTGAAAATCCACGGTCTTCTCATATTTACTCATATATACTAAAGCGAAATGGAAAATAGCTTTGAACTGTACAGTGCTTTCAGCAAGGACATCTAGTGGTAAGTTCAGGATTTTTAAGTTAACCCACTCTGCCAGGGGCCAGTCCAGATGAAGCCCCACCTTAGGGCCATAACCCATTAGCCGATTTGGTGGCATAATCGGCCGATACATGCACACAATTATACTACACAGTACTGTATTGGGTCTGTTCTTTGAGGGTGTATTGGCCGATAATGCCTCCAAATCGGCTAATGGGTTATGGCCCTTAGAAAGGAATGGAATTTGTATTGATGTATGTATGTGCATGTATACACAACCATAAACTCCCAAGGCATCAATTTGGGTGTTTTTCTGTACTAAAATGAAACTGCACACAACGAACAATTTACATACTATCTTTATTACCCCTTTACATCATAGAACAAATATTACCACAATAGATAGCTCGATGGCAAAAGAGCAGACCATAAAGGAACCATAGAGGTACGTGAACAAGTTGCCCATACACATCTCTGCGAATCAACGTCACTGGCAACTCATTTGAAACATATATAGGTGCATGGTCACTAAGAACACATAACTTATCACAGGGATACTCCGTGGCAAGAATATACAGATATCTGAGATATGCATTCCTCGTAATATGATAGTCCTTATAATATTTAGATCCACTGATAAGAGCTGCTGATAAGGCATTGTACACAACGGAATTGAGCCACCATGCATTCTCTCCTGAACGTGTTTCATATAGCTAATTAAATGACTCTCTTACATCTGTTTACATGTTTCGACTGGCACCTTTTAAACTCCTAAATTCGGAGGGAAGTGATGTGAGGTACACGGAAGAGTTCAATGTCAACAATTATATTGGCAACCCAAATTAACCATACACCTAAAAGAGTAAGGTCGATTAATGCACAGATTTGAGGAAAGGGCTATAGTTGGAATGCTTTTCATGGCATTGCATTTCGTATTCAATTCCCTTTCCAGTGATGAGTCTTTTAATACTAGAGTAGATGGTAGGTCGATTTCCCCCCTCAAATATCCCTCCCCGTTCGATCTCTTCTTAATTAGCCCCTAGCATTTTCTATCATACCCCTTACACAATATAGCAATACAGTCATGTAGATGACTCTATTCATGGGTTGGAACATTGTCTGTGAGAGTGATAATAATAACATAATCACTCAGAAACTGCATGGACCTTTAGAAAAATCATGGAGGTGAGAATTGGTCAGCATCCTTCAGAATCAACCAATATGAACATAATTGGCAATTTGCAGCCTGTCCGGAAAGTACACTGGCATCACTATTTAATTCAGCCTATAGTGTGTCACATGGAATGTATTTAAATTCACTAAATAGAGATAGGAACCCAAGTACAATGTGCATGCTGCAATACCCATTTCAATATTATGAATGGGAAATCGGCTCCCGTAGACTCCGATGTATATGTTTTTATTTGGGAGGAAATAGGCTTACGTGAAAGAGCAACATATAAGCACCAGATAATATACTAAACTCAGAGAAAATCGCATCAAGCTGGGTCGCCACGTAGTACTACGCGATATTCTCATGAAACAAAAATATTCTTACAAATTCGATTAATAAAAAGCAATGTCTACTACCGCAGTACAACTCTAATTCGTAATGCAGCTCCATTCTTGGTGTAACACTTTTTTTTCTCAACCGACTTAGGCCGCCATACACAGTGAGACTCCAGATTTCGATATTGTTTGCGTCAGCTTTTATGAGAATTATAAGTGCATGCCATCGATTACTAAGATGGGCCAGAAACTATCAGACAAAAATGAAATTTGGCCTATATTCTTGGGAAAACTCAATATCAAATTAATATTGTGGGTACCCAGCTAACACAAAACGTTTTCTTTACGTTTTTACATGATTTGGAGGGAAACCTTTAATACAGATTTAAAACAGGTTAAAAACACGTTTTTAAACGTTTAAAACAGTGTGGGTATTTTTTGATTTTTTGTTTGTTTGTTAACTGGGTAGTCAGCTGATCACATTGACGTCATCACCCAGTAAACAAAAAAAACCCTGTATACAACGTTTAATAACGTTTCTCTATGGCTCCTTAGAGTGGCAAAACGTTTTTTGACGTAAAATAACGTATTTTTGTTAGCTGGGCAATCAGCTGGAGAAACACTGTGAAGTTATAGTACAGTCTGCGCTGGGCTACGTGACTGTTGAATTGAAGGCCGTGCAGTTTCCCTCATAACATTGTTTCTAACTTGACTTAGCTTAGGGTACCTACTTGACATTCTGCCTTCTTAAAAGTTTCTACAGCATAATTCCTTCTTTCCTGAAATCGCAGGAGTACTGTAGCCCTATCTTGTACACGCAGGGCAGTTAGTGTGTTTATATGAACACACCTGTATTTGATAGGCATAATTATAGCATATAGTATTATGTACATAACAGGTGACATTAAGTACAGTGTCTATGAACTGTCGGGAACATGTGGCACACCTCATCCCAACTACCAGCAAGAATAACCACATTTTCTTACATATTCATGACAACAACAATCATTGTAATGCATGTAGTATGAACACGATTTTACTACCTGCTTCTTCAGAAAACACCTTCTTCGTTCACAACCCCACTCACAAACAATAAATAAGTTTAGTTGTTGACTAAACTGTCTTACATATATATTATATATAGCGCTATAGCCTTGTTCAGTGGCTTCACAGAGTGGCAGAGCGCTGAGGGCCAGTTTGAGTTTAATTGTTAAATTGGCATATTATATCTAAAAAAATACAGACGGGGATTCCATATATACAGCCATACATCTTGACGAAAACATTAAAGAGTTTTATAGCATTGTTGAGAGGAATATTAGTAACGTAATTGTTATCGTCTTGAAGATCTTAATCCATGTAAGCATCAAGGTTACTCATATACGTACAATTTCTGAAATCATTCTGTTGATAATAAACATCGACCAATTGTTCATGAACACTCAGGGGTCCGTCTCGAATTGTCTTGGCGCCTGGTGACTGTTGCCCGATGGTAATCTACTGTAAAAAGGCTCTAGGTGTGGCTCGGGGCCACCACATGTAGGCTTGTCATGAAAAGCACCTTCAAATAGAAATAAGAGCTTTCGTGTATACATATTTAAAGACTTAGAATAACAAATCTATTCTTCTATGTGGATGGAAAGATTATCGCATTAAAAAAAGAGAAGGTTTATGCAATTTAAATGTTTTAATCCCTAGCTCATATGTTATCACCTATATATAGACCCTCCAGATAGATCGACTCTCGGCTCTTTTTCACGATCTTTCACGGTGCTCTGCCAGGAGTCTTTATTTATTTTTGTGATTGTAGTGTTTAGTTTCATTGATACATATTTTATAGGTAGGTAGAGCCCAGTGGGCAAACTAAGGTTGATTTAACTTAATTCAATGTTATTGCGGTAACATGATATCAATCCTGACGTAGGGCTTGTGTGTGGTTGGTATTGGGCACTACCAATTCATCATTGATTTAACATTGATATGGCTATGCTGAATCAACATGATCATCAACAATAAATCAACATGACAATGGATGATTAGCCTTGATATAACATTAACCAACAATGAATGACATTTACATTGATTGTATAAATTGACGAGAGGAATAGAGGTAACAAAAAGGGAAAATAGATTAAGCATAAATTATATTAAATTTCATATAGTATGTTGTGAAGACATCTAGTGAGAAAGGTGGGAAGCAGATTGTTGATTCAAGGTTGATATCAATTCCAACAGACCCCGTGACCTTATACCAACAAGACTTTATAGTTGTCAACGTTGAATCATGTGTTTGTGCCCACTTGAAAGAGAAGTGAAGATGAATAGTAACTTTACTTAGTCCCTGCATTTAGTGTAGATGTACTAATGGTAGTATTGATAGGGGAAAAAACCAAGGAACCTGGTACATCAGATAATGAGAAACGACCGATTGCCATTTAACACCTGGAGGGAGAATGTAGCATACAATGTATTTAGGACATTCATACCGATAGAGGCCAGGAATGTCGCCTGCAAAAGGGGACAGGGAGGTCAGGGCAATAATGGAGTCCCACATTATAACTCCTATATACAGAATGTACTACTACCCATCCTGTTCCCCTGTGTGTTGTCCCTATACATGGCTACACTCGGTCTTGGGCTTGTGCTCGTGTAGACTGGAGTGCAGCTCGGTGGACACGTTGGGGGAGGAGGCTGTGGCGGCCGAGGCTGGAGGGGGTTTCACGGTGGCCGTGTTCTGACCGTTGATGAGGCGGTACCTGCCGTGCCGGGTGGTGGAGGCCCGGTCAGCAGAACACACCTCACTGTACAGGAACAGCTTGATCTCCTCCTCACGACGACCTGCAGCCGGACACAGAGATGAGTCAGCATTATTACATTAACCCTGCATAGAAGCACATGTTGCCAAGTAGCTCGCCATCACTGCATTCTTGCTTCATGCCCCTCCAAAACGCACAGGATCGGCATGAGGCATGGATGCAACACTAGTGCGTTACTTGCCATGGCTCCATTCAGGCATTATGACATTTAACATAAAGCATATTTCATTGAGATACTATTCGGACTTTTGTTTTAAGTCATGCGTGGTGAGATTGGAACACGAAACCTTGAGGCATAATGTCTTTATTTGATGTTAATTTACTACGAGGTATAAGGGGTTGTACAAATAGAAAGGACATAAACAGCCGATAGAGCTTCTATTCAATATATGCACATAGTTTATTTTAGTCTGCTTCTTTTTTGACCGTATGCCTATTCAACACGGGGATTTAAAAAGTCTTAAACTATCAAGTAGCTTAGCTATACCTTTATTGGATTATGTACTCAGAACTGTATAGTGACCATGCCTTACAATACTCATGAAATGTATATTATATGTAGAAGTACTTTCTCACAAGATCTGCAATATGATCAATATAAGCACGATGACAATAGGAATATGTTTAATAGAGCAAGGTCATAGAGATGTCTATACGTCACACCAAACACTAATACGTGCATTAATATCAAAATCATGCCACACACGTGATTTGTAAACTAATATTCAGGCAAATAGCTGCACACTGTAAATAGTTAGTGTAGATACACAGTGCAATCCACTGTAGATCTACATTAGAATATACTGTAAAATGGATAAATTTAAAGTAGACTCTACTGTAGATTTACAGTAGACTCTACTGTTTACCTACAATACGCTGTATACCTACAGTAGAATCTACTGTTCACCTACAAAAATAGCAACCAACATTTTACAGTGTATAGGCTATTCTAGCTAGTATCAGACATGCACGTGTACGGCCATTTATTATTAATCAAAGTAAACACAAACCTGGCATATGTTTATTACAGATAGAGATGTCATAACTTTCAAAGTTAAGTTCACAATTCTAAAGTAATCAAGTGAAACAATGCTATCTATTATAAAACTGTATTGAGCGCATCTGAAAGTAGAAAGAAACTACAATATACATGTACAACAAAATACAACAGTTAGATTGCATATTCTCTGGAGTGGTCCAATATTATGTGAATATCAGGACAATGATGATAATGTAGATGGTACCAGTATTGTTTAGTATCACAAGTACTATTGAAGGAAGCCATCATAAAAATACGGTGGAGTTTTCTTTTAAGCAAACGTTATAGTTGATTAATGACATTGTTTCAGCAGCTTGGAGCAAATATAAGCAACTTTAACCAAAAAGAAAAATAAGTTTCATACAGTGTTAACCCATAGTAGTATGTGAAAATGAGCCTTGGAGTCAGGCATCATACCCACTGATTCATGTTGGCGTGGTTAAAGGCAACTTTATCAGTCTGATGTTAGTAGTATGGTATTTACTGTAGATCTACACCTAACTGTACACCTAGAGTAGAATCTACTGTACACCTACAAAAAGGGCAACCAAAGTTTTACAGTGAATGTTTAATGATACATGTTTGAATGGTCATTTTAAATAAACTTTGAATAACGTATGGACATGTATTGCATCTGGCGATTAGGGCATGACAACAGATGGGAAACATTCGACTGTATCAGGTTATTTTTCTAAATATTTCTGGATGATTTAATCCTGACATTGAGAAAGGGAAATCAATGAGAATATATCAGAACAGCTAATGAGGGCTTAGATGAGGGTTTATCGGTAACACATGTAAGGAATGTAACAATTATGACCGGAGCTTTGTTATCAAAACATAACTCGTTTCTGCCAATTGATGAAAATTGGCACCTAAATACAAATAGTACACACTGCAGTCCTGACAAAGGAAGTCTAGGCATAGGACAGTTGCTGTTGGTACGAGCTCAACCTAAAGCAGTACGTCCAACAAATCGTTCATTTGTAAAAAGAATATAAAGACTACCATTCCAGTCTTTTTACCATTGATTCACACGAAGGATCACACAGATGACATTTGACCCCAACACGACAGGATTCATCATATGTGAGTGTTCTGGTTGACAGTCCTATTTTCTCACAACATACATAGGTGTGACCCCTCACCCCAGATAATGTCGTGTATACCAAGACATCACAAGTGGTCGCCCCTCTGTGGTCCACGGAACCTGCACGATACTATCAGTTCCCATCAAAGCCACTAGCCTAGTGTGACATTGGGGATAAGGGCCGAGTCATTTATTGCCGAATCGGGGGGAGTGAGAGGTGACAGCAATTTATTTTTCTGAGCCCCTTCCCCATCCCTAAATTCAAGCAGTCATTACAACCCCCCTTCTAAGTACCGATTAGGCCTCAGTGGTTTGGGGAAGTGCTCTCTCCCCCCCCCCCCAAAGAAACGAGAAAAGAAAGCAGAATATAAATATTTCTACGGACATGCCTAAATATCATTCAGACCGATAGGCATGTCAGTGTGGATCTATAATTATACTACCGGTAATATTATTGATTGAAACCGTCAAATGCAAAACACTCTCTTTGCATATGTGAGGGTTCGTGGTTATTCTAGTTTAAGGAACAATGAGAACAGCAGTTTCCAGGTGCGAGAATAACAGACTTTACAGTGCCGGATCCAGGAATTTTGGAAAGGGGGGGGGGGCGCTGTAATACCTGCAGCATTGCGGGTGTTGGACCATCTAAATTAAAATGTACAGAAAAATAGGGGGGGCGCGCGCCCCTTGCGCCCCCCTAGATCCGCCCCTTCTTTATTACAAACCACGTTCCTGAACAGGGGAACACTCAGTGTGAAATCAACACACACCTTTGATCACGTTTCTATATGAAATAGGAAACAGTCGGTATAATATCAATATACAGCGTTGTCCGCACAGTTGGACATAGTGAAGTCTATCGTCAGCCAGGCTTGCACTGACTGCCTTCCAAGTAAACACACAGGTCTTATATAACCACCGGTCCTTTGGTCACGTGGCCAGGTGGGAGGGTCAGCAACCCACCTGAGAGCGGCACACGGTAGCCTGGAGAGGACCCTAATCCTCTCCCGGGAACTGTGTGCGCTAGCTCCAGGTAGAGAAGCCAGGTAGGGAAATACCGTGTATGAGATTAATATGTAATATAATGCCCCTACACATATATCTATTCAATCTTCCAGACTGATATATTGTTTGTGTGCATTATGCCTGCAAGTAATCTAACAATGGCAAATTAAAAGAAAGGAAAGGGAGTTCAGGGGCAAATTTTGGATGTATAAATACATACTCATTTATCAATGTATACTAATCTCAAAAGAAAAAGAAAGAAGTTTGGAGTCACGGCCCCTGACATATGCAAGTACGAACAAATTCACTTATGTGCCTAGAGACATGTGTCTTGCATAATGATATTTAGTTAATTATATAAGCATTATCCTCCATAAGTTTACAATCGTGTAATCTTAAAACAAGCATATCCTGCATAATCTGAGAGATGTAGTTATTGTTTATATCGATAGGCCGAGGCCTACGGTATATAATGTGAAATATTGGAGGGAGAAAACACCACCGCAATAAAGGCCAGCAGCAGCATCAGCAAGTCAATGTCAATCGCAGGAAGTTCTTTTTCGTCAGTTGGTTTTGATCTCAAGGGCGGCTTTATTGACGAACGTCCCAGGAATATCTCATATGCTGTCATTTGGCAATGACGCTGACATGTCCAGACTGAAAGATGGCTGTATTTAGGGGGCACCAATCCATGATATGACGATACCCACTGATTGCCATGCTTTTTTCCTTATTTCATCTGGTTGTAAAATGAGATTTGCCTGCTACCCGGTAAATAATACCGACAGGGTGTGGGTTATAATCCAGTATGTGTTAGAAAAACCACCCCTGCATACCCTCTTGCATCCTGCAGACCTTCACTATATGTATACTTGGCATGTTTCCCTGTTGGACCTGACCTTTGGCTATCGGCACAACTAGCTGTAGGCGGTCACTGTGCATCTCCTGCTGACATAACCCATCACCATCCTTTCATCCCAATATGTCTACCTTCTGCCTCGTCATACACTCCCCCTACATATGCTGCATAAAATAGCCGCCGCCTATCCCCAGCCAAATATGTCAGCAGCCATATGAATACTAACCCTAACCCTCCCATTGCCTGCACCATCCCCTCCAAAGCTACCCCAGCTAAAACCATGTGTACAGGCCTCCATACCAGACACACACATGGCGACCCAACTGGAACCAATTACATAATTATATCTGGTACTGGGATCTGGTAGTATACATACCCATCAATCTCCCCTCATTATCGCCCCTAATACGCTGATTCCCCATCTTCTGTGGGGGATCTAGGAGCTGCGAGCTATACCAAATGTAGCAGCCCCCCCCCCCACCCCCAACCCCACTCCCCCACCCACCCAGCAGTGTTTCACAGAGTAGAGTAGGGTTGTGTTGGAGTTGGGTTGCAGCACCATCCGGGAGTGCCTGGGGCCTGTTTGCTGCTGTAAATACATTAAAAAGAGCCAATGGCAGCAGATGAATTGGCAGGTCAGTCACCACACATTTCCCCCAACACCCTCTTTCTATTGACCCAGCATTTCTGCAGTTCTCTCAGGGGAGCTATGCGACACCACTGACACCCTCCTTCTGTCAAACTGCCACCGCCAATTAACTAATATAAGTGTAAAAGAATGGAAGATTTGTACTGATTACAAACCACAGATAGGAAACAGCATTTATAACTGAGATACAAGCCAGGCAGTGGTTGGGAATACTGTCATGTGTTATCAGTTTAACATGTTCTGTAAGTAACACATATATATGAAAGTCATGGAAATAACATCTTTTTTTTTTAGATACAAGATTTACTACACTGCAAAAAAGGTGCTTAGGTTTTAAACATGTTTAGGTCTAAACATGTTTAAAGTCTAAACATTTTACTAGGTCTGTGTCTTTGAATCCTTCTGTTTAGGAATTAAACACCTTTAATCTAAACACCTAAACAGTTATATTGTATATATGTTTAGATGTTTAGTATTTAAACAGTATAAAAGATTGGTTTTAGGATGTAAACATGTAGTGTTTAGATCATAGTATATCAAACACATACAGGATGGCAGCTCTGTGGTTGAATGTAGTCTCTACAACCACTCTGACATTATTGTGGATCTAAAAGTGCTTAAATCTGAGTTAATGAACTTAAATTGCATGGGATACAAAAGGATAATAATATGCATTGCAGGATTCAAGGGTTGAATGCTACATCACTATGATTACGATGCAATAAAGATGCATCTGCTACATGGACACCTCTTCTAAGAACTCTAAGAATGGATTTAAAGCATTATCTTCCCTGAAGGGCTGTTGTATTGACTCAAGGTTGTGTCTATGTTAAAGTAGAAGCCTATGTGAATCAGTTCACTTCAAGACTCCATATGGTAACAAAATTCTTTCTTTCTTTAGATATAAATATCTAAACATAATAATAATCTACATCTCTAGACACATCCCTTTTATCCTTAAACACTTGACAGATAAGCACAATAATATGCCAAATTCTTGAATTCTAAACACTTCATTCCCTAAACACTTTGATTTAAACACATAAATTTCTAAGCACTGAGCTAAACATATTATTGGTCTAAACATGTTTAGCCCTTTAAGGACGCATGTCACTTAAACTTTTAGTAAAAGATGACATTTGTCGTCATGTCGCCCCGGCGAGTAACTAGATGGTGCTGCATTGGTGCATTATGCCTTTGGTGTCTGAACCCCATAGTGTCGGTATGATGCTTGAGAGCAGCACTGGCGAGTTACTCGCCAGGGATGCATTCAAGCATCAAGGGATGCATTCAAGCATCATGCTGACCAACGGCATCATGCATTAAGGTATCATACCATCGATAAAGGGTTAGGAACATATTGTGTGGACAAATACTGGCATGAATGTGTTTAGGATTGTGTTTAGGATCTAAACACCTTTTTTGCAGTGTATGCTTAAGTATAGGAAGGGCCATATGCCCCCATTGATTACAATGTGGCTGTATCCAATTGGCTAAGAAAAGAATGTTTCCTTCATTAAATGGCTTCAAATAAAAAAATAAATGCAAATCCCAAAAACATTAATACCTTTCTGACGTATTTCACTTGTGGAGGCTAGGTATATCCCACTCAGTCTGCGGCTTTGTGGTATATGGCCCCAGCCCCCACTTGTGAAATGTGGCAGAGACGGTGTCAAAGGGCATTGGTATTTATCTCATATTCTCCACAGCAATTCAGCAATTCAGATGAATATATTCCCATGTGTTATTATGTACAGAGAGGTTGGAATTATGCGTATGACACATCGAGTTGACCATAATTATGTAATGGCTTTTTCAAATTGGTTCCATTTTATAAGCTTTTGAAAGGTGTGGAACCAAAATGGAACAAAAACGTTCTTTTTTTAGCTTCTTTTCATTCCAATTGCATTATGGGATTGAAATATGATATAACTATGTAATCTAATGATTGTAGACTAATCTAGATGTGATTTCCTGGAGCCCTATTTCTCATTTTATTAATATTCAAATTTTTAAGGTCTACAGAGCTCTTCAAAGTTGCATGGTTACCAAAAAGTGGTGTTTTTCACCATTTTATTGTGAAAATCACCATTTTTTGCTAACTAGGCAACTTTTTTTGAATTTATAAAGTATTTTATTTCACAAAGTGATTTTCTAAAATACAGTACATTATTCAATATGAGATGTCATCAATGTGTCATATTATTAGCATGACTGTCCGATCTTTCGAATATATATCTTATTTAATGCTCACAATATAATGTTCATCTAACCAGCGACATACAGGTCAACAGGAGACCATTAAATCCGGCGACAAAGGTTTGATATATCAATCCTTGCTATATATATGCTTATAAATGTTCAAGTGTGTATAAATGTGATCACATGCGGAGACATATAATGGAAATCAACCATAGAGCTCAAGCTAAACCCACTGGGATAAACCATTGCAGGTAGCAGTAAGAACTTTGAAGAGTTCTGTAGACCTTAAAAATGCAAATTTCAACCAAAGAAAGAAAAGGGCTCCAGTAAATTACACTTAGATCAGTGTTCAATCATTAGATGTGGGAATTAGATCCCATTTCCATCCCATAATGCAATTGGAACAAAAAGAAGCTAAAAAAGAACGTTTTTGTTCCATTCAATTCCACAGCTATCAAAACCTCGAAAAATGGAAATAATTTGAAAGAGCCATCAATTACGGTCAACTTGATATGTGATACTCCTAGTTCTGACAAACCTGTCCCGAAAAATACATGAAAAAAGAGTCATCTGAATTGCTGTGGAGACCTCCCTTAAACAAGATATTAAGCGGGTAATCTGTAAATCTTTATTAACACATGATATATAGAAATGAGATGTCCTAACACCAACTGACAGTAGGTACCACGGATAGTTTGAAGAAACCCTTCCCTGAACAAAATTGTTACACTGGTTAGGAAGCTGATAAAGAATGCTGAAGAATGATGGTAACTATGTTAAGATCCCTTCAGTAGTTAATTTTATATGAATTTTCCAAAAATAAAAGTTTCAGCCATTTAGCATCTTTCATTTTCAATAGCCAATGGGCCAATTTCAGAGTGATATAACACTTATTTTCATGACAATTCGCAGTTGAAAAAAGATATTTCCCAATCAACTATATATGGACATTGCATAAATATCTTCAGAATATGTTCAGACATATTTGTATTGAAATATTGTACCCTCTAACATGGCAGAAATACCAATGCCTTACCACTGAAAATGGCCATTCTGCCATTTTGACCCCATACCTAGTTCAAGTAATACATACTTGAGGACTTTGGTATTACATGTAATGTATCTACATGTTACATAGAGCATGAATAATTTTTCTCAGATCATTTCCTATGTGTATCTTTTGAGTCATATTCATTTAAAAATGGCAAGATCACTAATATGTATGTTTGTCACAAATGCTATACTGCAAATGGTGCCATAGATCGTTAACTAGCAGTCCAATCCTCTTGTAATTCGAAACACATACTACCCATGACATGTCAACATCAATACCATAATATTTTTTTATGGAAATTAACTTCTTTTTTTCTAAGCTTACCAGTATGCTATATAGGATTTGTATAGAAAAATAACTATGATTTAATTTTGCCACTGCACCATCCATAGGATTGCTTAGCTCTCTTCACATGGTTGTAATAACTATTTTAAACTTCAGTGTGAGGGGCGGGACGAACATTTTTTTTCAATAATATTATGTTTTTTAACCTGATATTTTCTATTAAATGCTACAAAAGTAATAATTTTTAATAATTTCTGTTCGTCCCGGGGACCACAGTGAAGCCTGATGTGTATTCTAATCAATGGTGCTGGTATGTTTCATGTGCATTGTATGGTGCAATGGGAAATCCAGTTTATATGACAGAGAGTCAAATCAGCTGCAGGAAAACAGGTGACAAAACCTGTAATTTGACCCAAAGTGACCCCCAGTGAAGACCCATTTGCACATGCATAGCAAGTACAACCTACTTAATACCAATGATATTTCAAACGAGCAGATCCATATCTTTCTATTGAGGGGTTTGAGATTTCTGTACATTAATTTTCCTGGTCTCTGGAGGCTTGTAAAGATTGGCATCTTTTCTCTGAGGAACGGCGATTTCGCCGCTATGACTCGCTTATGCGCGGTACCTACTGACAGCCAGCCATCAGTGAGGCAACTAGAACACACTATCATGTTAAGTAACCACCATTTATTTTTTAATCAACATGGTTCAAATATGTATCTATAAGTTTCAGTTGGACAACCTCGAAAATGAATCTGATGTTTTAGAAAGATGATGGCATGCCCTTGGCCTTATCAACACAAAAGATAACTATGCATAACCAGCTGATACTTTTAGGTTATAGGAAAATGGAGATTCTGGATGGTTTATTTCCATAATTACCAAGTTGTAGAGTTAAAAATCTACTTCAGTTATTCATAATTTGCAATTATTTGCTAGCCCATTCTTGTCCATAATCACAAATCAACCCCCACTGTTAATGTTCTTTTAAACTCCGAACATTCTGAAGAGGGATGGCTGTTACCGTATTGTGATCTCTTTATGTTATCTTTATAATAATGGTGTCCAATTAAAACAACAAAGTTTCTGCATTAACGAATAAAAGAGGAAAAAATATGACTGCAAATCTCTAGCTCTCTTTTTAATTCAAACAAGTTACAGTTAGGCCTACCTGTCCTTGCTGTGACTATTATCACATTTGTGCTTTCTTCTAAGCAAAGTAAAAGAAGTCAACAGTTAGTAATCAGTGTTGAATATCCGGGTAAATCCCACTGTATCTTTGTGATGAGTGGCAAAAATAAAACTCCACTGATATTTCTTGTAGCTGCTCGAAATAGCCTGTTTTATCATCTAGGAGGGTCTTTTCTCATAGCATCTTTGTATTCTTGCCTGGATTCTAAAAAATTCTCAGGAGCAGTATCAAATTGGACAATTTCCTTGTAGCAGGGTCCAGGTTCACAGTAGAGCTAGTCAACACTGTGTGGTCAAGAGATCAAACTGAAGAAGTGTGGCATTTGGATGGCTTGGATTGTAACAACTTACATCCTGGAGATCATCGATTTTTTTTCTGCAGTTCAAGAACCTCTAATGAGACCTAAAACCCTTTTCCTCTACCCAGTTCGGGACACATTTTACAATTAAATTACAATTGTTTTTTTGCTAACGTCCTGACGGTTTTCATGGTGGCAATGTGAAATAAAATAATAATTTAATGAGGGATTAAAATGTTAGTTTTATTCATCTTTTACTTACTTTTAGGGCTAAATAATAATATAGTATTTCAGGAAATATAAGGTTCCATAAGCTGGTCGTCCATGCAATAGCCGAGTGAATAGGGGTTGAATAATACAATCATAAATAGTAATGCATTAAACTTAGCATATGTGCGTTCCATTACTATAAAAAGTTGTATCATTTGTCCAGATAAGGCAATTTAAAACAAAAGGTTGGTCGGCAAATTTCTAATCGGCAAGTGGATGACCAGCTAGGAACTAAAATGCATAGCAACGCGCTCCATTTGTAATTGATCTCAGAGGGATCATGTTCTATCCCCAAACAGGTCAGGATCAGAGTCGAAACCCCCTCACACCCCTACTCACATGTTTTGCCATTCAGCTGCTGCTCAATTATGGGGGAAAGTGGACCAGACATCTGTAATTTCACTGAAGTGGAAGTTAAATGGACTAAATGGGCCGAAAAAAGAGAGACATCTTCGAGGTGTTACATCTCCACTGTCCATCATCCGCATTCTTCTCAATGCGAATACTAAGAAATCCTGAATCTTATTTTTCAGTACACATGCAGGTATAAGAATTGTAGAATCAAGGTCGCTGTAAACGGTATAAGACTGTCACAGATTGTTAAAGTGATAGTCACTGCCTGTATGGAGGTTGAAGATGTACCTCAGGAACCCCATTTGTTGTTAATTTGCTGTAAAAACGCACTCCTCAACGGCCAGTTGCTCGTCGGGAGCACTTCGCCTCTTCAGATACCAAGTGTTAGGAGAGCCAAGAAATCAGCTTTCAAGGTAAGATTTATTGTCCCCAAATAGAATAAATCATCTACGTAACTTTTGAATGAAACTCAGTTGTCCAGGATAGGATATGTACACTCTCAGAAAGTGAGTGTCACTGTCGCCAAAAGCACTCTCACCTAAAAGTCAGGAACTGCCTGGATTTCAGGTGAGAGTGCTTTCGGCGACAGTTATGCTGACTTTTCTGAGGGTGTTGTTTCCTTGTCAATGTACCCGAAATAGAGGCTGTCCCCATTAATGGCCAGACTGATGCTGGATGATAATGGAATTATGCAAATGGATCTTTACAGCTTGTTGCAATAAGCTTGTAATGCTTTCACTCTTATAACAGTTTGTGTAATACTGTCACTATAGTGTAGCTCTTCCTGATTTGTGCTCTGTCTGAAACTGAATTGATGGGATCCAGATTATAGCCAAGAGATTTAAAGAACTAACTCACTGCCTGTTACGGGAACAAAGTGTTTGAATGAAATTGAAATTCCATTGTCACTCTGCATTGTAGCATTTAGGAGATGATGGCCCAAGGCCCCTCTATGGAAGCCACATCAATTGAAAGATCCCCATTGGATGGTTGGGACATCTTAAAGATAGCTGCAAAGCTGACAGGGGATAAAGGATTATTAGAAGAAACAACATTAATTCAAGGTGTTGTTCTACACTGACAATCCTAGCTAGTTCAATCTAGTGTTCAATCTTGACCACTTTCAGTGTTCACTGCATGGGTGTTTATGGCCGAGGGAATATCCAAGGTGTTCACTGTGACTACACTGGCCTGGATGAACGTGTTCATGCTGATGACCTTAGGTGTTCATGCCCAGTTAACCACCTTAGGTGACCATCATGATAACCTAAGGTGATTGCTTTGAAGACATAGTTTTTCCCCCAGAGGCCACTACTATACAATAATGTAATATACAGTATATACTGCAGGTGATCTACTAATTAATACATTAACTAATCTTGATCAAATGTGTTTATAAAATGGGGAATAGGCCTATAAAGTGTATTTGGTACATTAGAGATTCTAGTAGATTAGTAGAAAATCATGGCAAAATGATCAAAAGAAGAGAGATGTGCAAACATAGACACCTCATTTGTCTGTGGAACCAGAGGCACACGTGTGAGGTGGGTGTTATTTGTTATACACAAAATATAACCTTATTGGATCTATGATGAGGGCTATAAGGTGCTCTCACATGCATTTTTAGGATAACAAGAGGGGGAATTTTGTTTAAATGACACCTCGTCATACAGAAAAAGATACTGTTCCACAAGGAATTGTCTAGGTGATCACACATAATAACCCTGGTTCAGAGACCCAAGAGATGCCAACATCGATGCACTTCACGACCTCTACAAGATGGAGAAACTGAAAGTGAGACGAAATCGACAACTAGTGCAGTACATGTACAAGCTGTCACGTGATCCCGCAAATACAGTAGTCCCGCCAAGGGAGCTACGAGGCAACAGCAAGATCAGACTAAAAGCACAGCGACCACACCGTGACATCTACAAGAAGAGCCCCTTGTACCGGGGCAAAGCACTGTGGGATTGGTGCCAATCTGCTACCCAGCACAAAACTATGCGCGCGGAATTCACTAACAACCTGACCCCTGCTGTACTAAACTCCCAGCGACTGACCCAAACAACCAATGCTCTATAAGTATATCACGTATACGCACACACACAAACACACTCTATATGGACTGTAAATGATTTTCTGACATTTTATTGATATCCTTCTCTCTTTTCATACTATTTATTATTATTATTGTCATCATAGGTCGACATAAGTACGACCTTTTGGCTCCAATGGAGGAGAACAGCATCTTGTATATTGATAGCCAAATAAAAATTACCAAACTCAACTCAACTCATCACCATTACCATCCTCGGTGATCACCATGAATGCCCAAAGTCATCCGCATAAACACCTTCATCCAGGCCTAGGTGATCACCATGACCATCCTGGGTGGTCACATATGACCACCTAGTAAGCACCAGCATACTCTCCAGGTCACCATCACCATAAAGACCTAAAGTATTGAGTAGTGAACACTTTAGACCCAATTGGGGTTCAGTGTAGTGAAGATAACACAGTGTCAATTATTGACTCTTTGATGGTACTTAATTCATCCCATGTCACTAGAATAATTAATCACTTGTATTCTTAGCTTTGTTTGGAAAGTAGACTCTACTAATGAATACACGTATCATATGACTGTTCTTACAATAACTATTATTCCCAATTACATCTTCATCAGTTTAATATAATATATACTTAACGGCTATCACATGAATCATAATTATATATACATGATTTTAGTCGTGGGTTCAGTGAAAGAATTAGGTAAAGAACTAAATCAAACCTATGATAATATAAAGCTTGACCTATGAGGAGCAGGTTTTGTCCAGGCTATAGATTCTGCAAGAATGAGGGGATCCTTTAAGCCCCAGATCAGCACTACCACTGCCTCATCCTGACAGTGGATAACGTGGCACAGCTCCCATAATACTAAAACGGGTATTGAAGTATAGTTTACTGCTGACCACAGCTTGAGCTGCGTATGGCGCGCATGCCGCACCTTAGCTTTTCTAAAGAACATTGACTTGAGATGAATTGATTGAGAAGGTGGACATTACCTCAGCGGGCCTGGGAGAGAGGGGGAGGCAGATAGACCTACTCCCAGTTACAGCAGTATTTAGGCATGTTTTCTGGTGTGAATAAAAGAAATTGAGTTGAGGATACCAGATGAATTGACGGGTCATGTCATACCACATTTCCCCCAACACCCATTTTCTTCAGACCAATCATCCTATGGACCTCACAGTGGAGAATAGCCTACACTACTGACAGTGACACCCGATGCTGTTTGACTGCCATGCCAATTAACCAGCATACACGTGAAGCAATTGAACACTTACACTATAAGATTCAATATCACAAAAGCATAAGCATACAAACTACTTGAAATATTAGACATTTAAGAAGAGCTTAATTTTTTTTATAACAATTAGCCTTTTTGTGCCAAGGACTCCGAAAATGCGAGGTTCCAACATCTTTTATAATTCCCATGCATCTTGAGAATGTTAGGTGTTATCAGCATCTGCTTTCATGGTCAATAATCTTTCAATCGTGGTCCGTTGCTTTACATACATCTTACATACATGCTCAGTTACCGTATGAACAAACTCAGCTACCTTACAAACGTGCTCAGTCACCTTATACAGGTGCTCAAGTTCTATCGTAACCCAGCAAACTGGGGTGACTCGTGGCCATCCTGAGTGAGGTCCTCACTCAATGTGCTAGATGAAATAAAACTGAGTGATGTGTCGCCATCAATCACTCAGCATCACTAGGGATGGCCACGCTGATGATCACTCAGCATCACCAGGGATGGCCATGTTGGTGATCACTCAGCATCACCAGGGATGGCCACGTTGGTGATCACTCAGCATCACCAGGGACGACCACGCTGGTGATCACTCAGCATCACCAGGGATGGCCACGCTGGTGATCACTCAGCATCACCAGGGATGGCACATTGACCAATTAGCACTGAGGCAGGGGGGGGGGTATTTTATTCATAACATTGACAACATCATTTAAGCTGTTCATCCAGAATCTCTTCTTCTCTTGGCAATGATGAATACTTGAAGTCCTTGTGGGAGTGTCTGTTTAAATATAAGCAAACATAATGGATTATTATGGAGGAACACAGTGTACATGGCAAGGTTATAAAACTGTTTAAACGTTACTTTGAAAGTGAAATTCCCCTTTTATCATTAATCAATTATGTTATACATATATAAGAATATAACAATACAAGTAAGGTGAAGAAAGTGCCAAAAACTACCATAGAACTTACCAATAAATGTGTCATTCCAGTCAGTGAATATACTTCCTACCTATAATTATAAAAAGAGCAAAGTAGAATATGTAAGAGAAAAATAGAGACATAAAATAGGCAAGAACAGTTACTGTAGAATTCACAATCAGCTGATGGCTGAGATTTCACCATGACTTATATAGGACAACCCACCTCACATCTGTTCTCCTTGCCAGTCTCTGCCTGTCTGTTGTGAATGCTAGAAGTTTCCACTGAGAACAAAGAAAGGGCGGGAAATTTGAAATGGACCAATCAGAACTCAGGAAACCAGGATGTGTGTGACCGTGAGTGATCATGCGCCATCCTGAGTGAGACTCACCACGAGTGGCGCCTAGTCACTCAGTGAGTGAGTACCATGTTGGCGACTGTGAGTGATGATGTGCCATGCTGAGTGAGAGCTGCCATGCTGGTCAGACAAAGAAAGTTCCCCTTTTATCACTCAATGCAAGAATGTTTCACCATACTGTTGTAAATCCTTACTTGTTACTCATGATTATATGATACCATGATGGTCACTGGATATCATACTTTCCTATTCTTATTAGAGCAAGGCTGATCAATGTCTATATACTATGTAAAATGTAGACAATTTTATTTCAGTGTTAAGTCCCATAGACAAAGGAAAATTGTATTTTCTGTCTTAAATCTTAATCTAAAATCACATTGTTGGCTATCATGATGTGCACATTTTCATAATGATTATAATCATGTAAAAATCTGGTCCATATGTGCGATAATATTAATGAAATCAACATCAACTTCTATTCCCCTTCTGCAAGATACAAGCAGTATACCTCCAATGCTAATATCCTGGTGATGCTGAGTGAGCTCACCACAGTTGGGAAATGAGTGAAAAGCCACCATGCTGAGTGAGACCCACCAGGAGTGGCGCGCTGTCACTCAGCGTGTGATCACCACAGTGGCGAGATGAGTGATATCTCGCCATGCTGAGTGAGACTCACCAGGAGTGGCGCATTGTCACTCAGCGTGTGATCACCACAGTGGCGAGATGAGTGATGAGTCGCCATGCTGAGTGAGACTCACCAGCATTGGTGCATTGTCACTCAGTGTGTGATCACTCAAATAATAGTCACCATGCATCACCAGTCATGGCCAGGGATCACCCCAGTTTGCTTGGAACCAACGGCCTGGAAAGTAATAACATTATGCGAATAGTGGCCTGTTTTATCTCATTATTTCGCCTCGAGATTACCCTCCGAATTATATACGGACGGCCCTGACTAACACTGACAACCATAGGATTTAAACACATTTGACATACCGATAGAGAAAAATAAAGAAAGCAGAGCTGAGTAAGCTTTTATAGCAATCCCAGACAGTCATATTCTGCTATAGAGAAAATGCCACCTGTGCAGTATTATGCCAGCTATGTGCTGACTAATGCCCTCCCTACTGTAGCAGGATAACCTTTGGAGTAGCTGTCATACAGATACATGAGTTGTCTGCAGATTTGTGATAGTAGAGACCGGTCGTGTCATGATGACAGGGCAGTGCATGAGGTGCGGGGGGGGGCTGTTAATAAGGAGGACTACCTTTGACTATGGGTGGGAAATCAGTCAGTCTTTTTTCAGAAAGACTGACTGATAGTATTGGGGGCCAAAATAATTATGTGAACCGATCTCCGGCCTGGGGGGGGGGGGATAAACTACCTAAACTGTCTCTCTTATTCATGATTGGAAAACTTGGGAAGTTACCGAATCTTCTTCGTAAATTTCATCGATATAAATTGACTTTTCTGGAAGTGTATGATCAAACATAATAGACCAGGGCCATTGGCCATATTCGCCCCAATACAGAGTAAAATGTGTACGTGACTGTATAGACATACCATTTAGTAAACTATACTTGTTATATTTATAAGGCCACTCAAAAAACATTAAATGGTTTCTCATTACCGCCCGCATCATAGAAATGAGCTTTTGGGGAAAACTTTTTTGGGCTCATTTTTCATGAGAAACATGATCCAAATGGACGAAAGCTAATATTGTCAGCAATGCAGTAGGACAGAAATAACTTACATTTTCGCCAGTTTTTAAATATCAATAAATGTCAATTTTGGTCATGGAAAACATATCTTATCCTATACATTTTAGCCCCCGAGTAAAAAACAAAAACAGAGAAAGCCTCCCTCGTCATATTTTTCAGTCCTTGGTGATGAGAAGCAACTTTTTTTGAGTGGCCTAATGTATCATCTCTGTTTCTAATGGAAGTCATTCTACTACATATCGCCACACGTTTTAGATCCCCAGCACTCCGACCAATGGTTGCTGTGTTAGCTCGCAGTAATGGTGCTCAGTCAATCTGGAGATGACTTTTGTTTTAAGCTGGCTGAGGTGGATACCCTAAGTAGACAGAAAGCTGTTCTTCATTTTTAACTAATTCCAAGAGGATGTTTGTCATCAGGTGGGGGAAGCTTAAGATTAAGAGTGAGAGACTAAGGAAGAAGTTATAAATATTACCCACCAACTTGTTAAAACTAGACGCAAGGCGCTCAGCACTTAAAATGCTACATATAATATGAACAGCTCATGAAAACACATGCTCCAATTGACACAAACTGGTGAGCGTTTCATTATTTACAATAGGACTTCATATCACATACATTTACCCTAACCCTTTCGTGCCCAGGGCTATGTGTATAAAAGTTGGTTTTTAACATTGATCATTCAGAGATTGTGTGATAATTGGATATTTTGGTTTGACATGTGTTTCATTTTATACTTTTGGAAAGCTATTGGAATGCACCTTCCATTACTCTTTCAGGGCACATTCCAAGTTGGGTTACCATGACAACCAGAAACTATTTTATTTACTAATATCAAACAATATTACCAAACAATCGTGGAGCTCTGTTTCTGCTCATTTAATTGGGAATCGGCCATTTTGGTGTAGAAAACCCTCTTTTGGTGTACTACATGGATATCTGTAATTAATGTGCTCATCTATTGCCAGACCACACATTCGGTGTGCTTTTAATGCTATTTCAAAAAACATTTCTGGTATAATTATGTATCTTGAACTGTTTATGCCACCATAGCATATTTGTCATCAATTGGAACCTGGTCTCGAAGCGCTTCTTTTGTTGTAGGAATTATCCCGATCCAAGGAGTGAGGGGGATTAGTGGGGCGGCATAGCTGCCATATAGTGGGATCTTGTGCATTTTCTCAAGAAATGTCCATCCTTTGCACAGAGGTAGGCAAGAATATAAGGAGTCATTTGCAAGAAATAGGCAATTAGGATCTAGCCTATGAGGGGCCATGGGCCCCTTTTTAAAAATTTGTAGCTCTGAAAATTTGATGAAGGTCCAATGCAGGTTTGAACGATCACATCTTTGTTAATATCAAACAGATTCGTCTATGATGACACATGGCTATTGCTGCAATGTCCCACTAATGATCATGATAGAGCTAGATGGTTTATCCAAGGTCAAGGTCATTTTTCAAGGTCATAGTTCTATGGAAAAGGTATGATTTTCAAATTTCCCATATTACTATGTTAGTATCAAACTGATTTGTCTATGATGACACATGACTATTCCTGCAATGTCCTGATAGAGCTAGATGGTTTATCCAAGGTCAAGGTCATTTTTCATGGTCATAGTTCTAACGAAAAGGTATGCTTTTCAAATTTTACCATATTACTTTGTTTTCTGTGGGAAGAATATAATCATATAGATGGGGACTTATGATACGAGGGCTTATTGTGCAGCCATTGTTAGGTTACATAATTAGGCTAATTAATTGTTTGCATTTAATCAGGACAATAGCATTTAACTACTTATTGCATGTATCTTAGCTATAATAAACTAAGAGTTCATGTGTATAACAAATTACAATTTCTGGTATATCATCTTTGTTACAACACTTAGCTACCCCTTGCCCTATGCCCCCCCCCCCCCCCTCCCACCCCCTCTTAACCACTGTGAGGTAGAGAACTTCCCCCTGATCTCCGCTGATCTCTCTCTACTGACCAGGTGTATGTATCCTGGGCCATCCTGTCCTGCCTGAAAGTGCCCTGTACGCTGTATTGCCCTGTCCTGCATTAAGCTGCCCTGTGCTGTCCAGTCCTGCCTTATATATCAAGCTGCCCTGTGCCTGTATTACGCTCCCAGTGGGCACTAAATTCTGTTCAACATTGAACGTTTAATCAACATTGAACCCCCATTGATGATGATTTATCAATGTTGATTCAAGGTTCGGTGTTGACTGGGCTGTGCTGCCATGTAGCACCATATGCTTCCACTTACTTTCCTGTTGCAAAAGTTGCTTTTAGTTGGTACCTTGCAAATGCCAGAATGGAAGTATGAGGGTCTGCAAATCCAAAAGGCAAATGTTTAATGCTTCCATGGGTGCTTATGCAATTCCATAGGTGCTTATGCAATTCCAGTGGGGCCCATGCAATTCCCTTGTGCCTATGCAATTCTATGGGTGCCTATGCAATTCCATGGGTGCTTATGAAATTACATTAGTGCCTATGCAATTCTGTTGATGCCTATGTAATTCCATGGGTACCTGTACAATTTCATTGGTGCCTATGCAATTCCATTGGTGCTTATGCAACTCATTGGTGCCTATACAATTCCATAGGTGCTTATGCAAGTCCCTTGCGCCTATGCAATTCCATGGGTGCTTATGCAATAACATTGGTGCCTATGCAGTTCTGTTGATGTATATGCAATTCCATGGGTGCCTGTGCAATTCCATTGGTGCCCTTGCAATTTCATTGGTGCCTATGCAATTCTGTTGATGTCTATGCAATTCCATGGGTACCTGTACAATTCCATTGGTGCCTATGCAATTCCATTGATGCTTATGCAACTCATTGGTGCCTATACAATTCCATAGGTGCTTATGCAGTTTTATTGGTGCTTATGCAATTCCCTTGTGCCTATGCAATTCCATGGGTGTTTATGCAATTACATTGGTGCCTATGCAATTCCATGAGTGCTTATGCAATTCAATGGATGTACCTAAGATGCCGTTATGTACCTAAGAAATCAATGTGAATACAGCTGCACTGTAAATATTCTAGCCAATATCACCTTCCCTTACCATAATACTGCCCCTTGCCTGCTACCCTTGCCCCCTTGCTATCATAGCTGATATTGGATTATAATATATAGCCACATGATCATTCGTCATCAGATTATCCCTGGTCAATTGCATTACTATTATACTGAGCTATTGGCCTGATTAAACTGAAATAATCAAGCAAAATGTATGTATACAATGCCTCCTTCATTACATAGTAGCTCTAGCAGCCTTTTGATTACATTGAATTTACATATAATATCATGTATCAATCAGTGTTAGTTTTGCACAGAATTCAATCTTGTACCAACTTTTTCATTGAGAATTACCATATTTGGGACTTTTGACCTTGGCAAATGACCTTGACCTTGAGTATGTTTCTGTAGACCATATGGGTCATACCTTAGCTTTATTTCCAAGTAGTAATGGACAGAGACATTGCATATTTATATACTTATGCCATTTGGAAGAGAAGTAGCCAACCCAAAAGCAGTCATTTTGAAAGATGGCCGCCACACTTTTCCTGTGCCAGATCTAGGTTGCCTATTTCTTGCAAATTGATCAATATATATTAGCCAATGTCTGTGGGAAGTTTGGTAGCTTCTTGAAAAAATGCACATAGGATCAGCTATGCCGCCCCACTAGATGTCAATAAGATATATCAACAATTTAATTCCCTCAGTCAACACACTTCATTTGTGCATCAGTTTCAGTCGAACAAGTTTGAGAATGAATCCATTGTTGTGAAAAAGTGGGTCCATTCTATTTATTTTGTCAACACTGACAGATAATTACCAATAATCGTCTGAAAGGATGATGTTAAGGGAAAATAGAAATATTGGATGTTTATGTTCATAATTAACAAGACCGTTTGTAAAATAAAAAGCGGAAAAAATAAACTTTTTCATAATTTTCAATTACCGGAATTATCCAACATTGAGCGTTTTTGACAATATTCACAAATCTTATTAGTTCCTATCACATAATTAATTTTCTTTATTCTCTCCAATCCTGCTTGATTTGAAATTAAGAGTCAGGGAACCTTTATGATAAAGGTTTCCATTTATCGATTTATCTCTTTTATAGAGGAGACACAAAAAGAACACAGGAGAACGGAAAGGTACAATGTGTACCGAAACACAGCAGGACCTTAAATTTTGCAGAGAACACTGTGAACCTCTGCAGAAAATGGAACGAGAAAAGTAGAAAAGAAAGGTTATTTCCTCACAGAATCAGAGCTTTTTTCACAATACCCGATACACACAAATAGAAGAAAATCTTCTTCATGTTGCCTTTAATCGACTATACTTGCTCTAAAAATTTTCTGCTGAATTACACAATGTTGAAACTTGTGGCATATATATATTATATGCCAGTAAAAGAAGAAACTCTCCTGCAGTGAGTGACGCCACAACAATGAAATTCTTTGACTCCCTATACGACCAATCGCTCAGTCACTATAACCTAACCAAGTTAGCCATTTTCTGGCTCCCTATACGACCAACCTAGGTTAGGTTCTTGTCAGGTTGGTCAGATTAAAGCAATCGCTGGTAGAAATAATACGTATAATATGTGATGTATTAATCATGTTATATTATCTACAATCATAATGTACAAATTGTGGTAAGACAATAAAAACCTGTTCAAACCAAAATACAAGGAGCAACGGAAAATCAATTTTTCTTGTTCTTGAACACATCATTGCAAACATCTGAGGAACAGCTGTGGTTGAATTACTACTATAATGGTTTTCACAAAGTAACACAGCAGGATCCAAAAGAGGACTAAAACAGAGCTCATTTGCTGACGATTTTACAAAAAGCACTGTGGATCTCTGCAGAAAATGGTCTTGACGACGCAAATGGGTATAGAAAAGAGATAATGTCTGTGTTACATGTCCATTAGAGGTCTACTTCATCCTTGTTATTCCAAACACTACAGCTATTCCTGAAACAAAGCGATTTGTAATACATTTGGGGGGGGGGGGTGACGGAATAAAGCTCATGAGAAAACAACCAGGACGGACACAAATGTTATCATCGTTTGGCAAACTTGCTACATTAAAACAAAGAGAACCCAGTACACTGTGGTGATAAAAATAGTTGTATTCACCATGTCCACTCACCAACCAAACAACCAGAATGAGATAAATTTGTGACCAAACCATGATGAATCCACCCTGAATGCTCGTCCCCAATTACAATTACTTTTATCAGACCCATTCATGAATGCTGAATTATCAGCCTTGCCCTGCAGGCTCTTCTGATAATACACCTTCCCCAAATTATTTGGGACTCTTACGGTAATGTGTATGTAATGTGTAGACTGTAAAGCCTGTCGTCTACTTGCCGACGGAATGCGTTTTGTCGGCCATATTCTTTGCAAAGTGCATAATTATTCTAGGATTATTTTGGTATAACTTACTAAACCAAATAAAAAAGGACAACGTTAAAAACAGCTGCTGCCCATTTCGGGAATAATCCCAAATACGGCAAGCTCCTAACACACAGTAATTGATGTTACACCTGCGACATTACGCAACACCAGTGTGGAGACCAAATCTTAAAGGAAATAAAGAAGCCATCTTGCCAAGGAGTATCTTACTGACACTTCACAATGTGTTACGTCATGTGTTCATAATGGATGCCTGCCGTTATTCTTCTCACCAGGGCCAATGTCAAAGTGATGCATAATCCATGATAAAGCCATGCAATCTCTGCACTGGTGGCAAATCATTTGAGGGACAATTACAAACAGGGCACCAGATGCCTTTTTCCTACCCTCACCGAGAATCGAAATCGACTTTCTAATGTTTCCCAAAGAAAGCAAAAAAGTGACGAGAAAAGTCAAGAACACAATGAGGCAGAGCTCTTGGACTGAAAGCCGACTTTCTAATAATTCCACACGTGAAGAAGGGATGGTATGAAGAAAGAAGATATTAGGGTTGAAGAACAATATGGATTCATGTAAAAATGATACTTTGTCCTTGTAACTAACGGTATCTTCTTACAGTTGAAAACACAAACAATCGTATCGCATGAACTGCCGCTGTCGTCATCATTTCAGATAGAGAGATCATCCAGATATTATCATCATCGCTAGAAAACACAATTGATAATTTTGGTAAATTTTATTTTGGTTGTACCCTCACCCTTAACATACATTAAATGGTATCAAATGAACGACTCTAAGCTATCACTTAAGACCAGGTGACGGATTTATAACATTACAGGCACATAGACAGCCTGATAGAACAAAATACTGGAATTTAAATGTATTCAAAGGGATGTTTGGCATGGGTTGAAATGCAGTTATATCCTTATTTTGTGGTTTTCACACATTCAACATACATGTCAAAGCCTTTACTTTAATCTGCGAACTGTTTGAACGCAACTGAAAATCTCATGTCATTTTGCATTGTGGTAATTGCCAGATCTCAATTAAACCCCAGGACATTTCTACAGATGCCACCATCGACTGGAAGATCCTTTGAGATGGTAGGGACATCTAAAGTATAGCTCAAATGCTAACTCGGCGACATAAAAGGAATATGGTAGGAGCGAAGATAGAACAAATTTGATAGGACACCATCTTATGGGATCTGAAGAATCGACTACTGACTGATCCCTTAAGTGTTTGATGGTGTCCTTTAACTGCAGTATGACTCATTCAATCTGATTTTTCAATTGATTTTTACTTCCATCAGGATTCTACCATACAGGCTGACTGCATCTAAATCACTGATTGTTTCTTTTTTGGTCTGTCTGATAAACCAGGTATGGTTTAATTTGAATTTTAAAACATCCCCGTTTCAGCCAAACTGAAACTGTGGTATTTCAACCTCTGCATATACACGTTACCTTTAATTAAAATGCCATCTTTGTTGGATGTTATTCCTATTTCAATTGGTTTTTAATAATTGCATGTTAACCTATAGTCACCCAGGGACTAGACTATGACCTATTCACCCCAAAAGAAGGTGCTGTCTAGGAATGTGAAAGGCAAACCATAGGTCAAGATAAAGTTACAATCCAGATACAGAAAGTGGCAGATGACAAAAGCACATGGCAGTCCTTATATAATTAGATCTAAAGACATGAGAGAAAACTTAGTATTAATTCATTAGCCTGAGATGAGCCATACAATGTGAACCAAACTCTTATCTGATAATATGAAATCATTAAATGGAATATATCACTTGAGTTATTTATTCATATCAAGTAATATGGGCAGTGTTTACGGAAGCCCACGAAGGCCATAGACATGCACCATGTCTCTTAGGGATCACACATATAGGCTCTAGGACATATGCATGTTTGCCTTGCTGTCAACAGTGAAAACTTGCTGTCAGTCTGTCAACTTCTGTTTTGAAGCTTGCTGTCAGGGGGAGATATCTGCTGTCTGTCTGTCAGCTACCGTATTAAAGCTTCTGACAGGCATACTTTAAGCCTGGGAGGGAGAGTTGTATGGATATACATATAGATGGGGGCAGGGCAGGACAGGCAAGGGCAGGGCAGGGCAGGGTGGGGTAGGGCAGTCCTGACAGGACAGAGTGTGGCATGAGGGTGTGGATTGTCTGTCTCTTTATCTGTCTCTCTGTCTCTGTCTCTCTTTCTCTGCCTCTCTCTGTCTCTGGCCCTCTCTCTGTCTCTCCATCTGCCTTTCTCTCTCACTGTCTCTGTCTGTCTGTCTGTCTCTGTAACGCTTTCTCTTTGCACAAAATACCTTTACAAGTCTACATGGATGTTTCCTGTTGCCAGTTTTGACCCCAAATTCGTCGGCATTACCCTTCACTGACAGCATGCTGTCTCAAAGGTCCCATGCCCATCTGCCATCATGATGCACAGCACTGCATTGGTCCCAGTGAGCACAGAACATTGAATCAACGTTGATAAATGATTGTCAATGTTGATGCAAGGTTGATTCAATGTTGATTCAACGTTAAACTGAATTTTGTGCCCACTGGGGTGCATCATACTTTAGGCGTGTATATATATTCTGCATGATGGTTATATGCAGAATTGGCGAGCTACTCACAAGGTTTTCCGAATCAGTTTTCATGATCCAAATGTCAAGCTCCTCAAGGCACTATGCAGTCTGAAAAGGGTTAAACGTTACGTTATGTGTTGCTATAGAGACCGGCGGTGGCAGCGACAGCAGAACCCACACCCGTGTTAGTTTCACACGGCCAGATGCAGCGCCCTGCCTGACACCGGAAGGGGGGGGGGGGCTATGCCATACAATGCCACACCTTGCCCTACCATGCCACACCCTGCCCTGCCCTGCCACACCCTGCCCTGCCACACCCTGCCCTGCCACACCCTGCCCTACCATACCCTGCCCTGCCACACCCTGCCTTGCCACACCCTGTTCTGCCACACCCTGTACTGCCACACCCTGTCCTGCCACACCCTGTCCTGCCACACCCTGCCCTACCACACCCTGCCCTGCCCTGTCCTGCCCTGCCCTGCCATGTCCTGCCCTGTCCTGCCCTGTCCTGCCCTGCCCTGCCCTGCCCTGCCCTGTCAATGTCCACATCTTTTTTCATAACCCTCTCACCTCCAAGGGCTAAAGAGTACCTTTCTAAAGCTTCAATAAACGTAGTTGACAGACTGACAGCAGATATCTCTCCCTGACAGCAAGTTCAAGGACGGAAGTTGACAGACTGACAGCAGATTTTTACTGTTGACAGCAATACAAACATGCATATTCTACTTGTCTATATACTATTGTAGCAGGGCCTATATATGAGATCACAGACTGACAGCAGATATCTCTCCCTGACAGCAAGTTTAAATACAGAAGTTGACAGACTGACAGCAGATTTTTACTGTTGACAGCAATACAAACATGCATATTCTACTTGTCTATATACTATTGTAGCAGGGCCTATATATGAGATCACTTAGAGACATAGTGCATGTCTATGGCCCTCCTCAGCTTCCGTAAGTGTTGGCCTTACCTCATAGTTATACAGAATGGGTGACTTGGGGTGCATGTAGGTCTACAGATCATGGTACCAACTCCACCTCTAAGGAGCTCTATATCTTGATCAACATCTTCATAATTGATAGCATACTCAATAGTGTCCCAAATGATGAATGTGTCATGAATGCAGTAGGTTTCAGCTGCTGAACAGGGTGGGTCATGGGCAGTTTAGCCTAATAGGTTTAGTGAACATATTCTGCTCAGAGCTAAATCAACCCTATGGTAGTAAAATACCTGCCCCTTTCAAAAGAAGAGCCCTTTAAGTTATATATTTTGCAAGGGCCATAGGAACCATGAACACAGTCTGATTCTGTCAATGGATTAGGCTTTCCTCAAAATGATGACAAAGGTATTGAACATATCATAGTTTACTGCTGCCGGGACCAGCTGGAGGTGTTAATGGCTCACAGCCCACGCCACAGCTTGCATAGAACATCTGTGCCTCTAAATGAGGTCCCACACTTTTGACCGTGTCGCCATGTAAATTTTTAGCAAGAGGGCCGTGTCGTCGTGTCAATGGTTATATGTATATAGAACATTCTAGGGCCTTATTAAGATGTCTGTGCCTGTCGATTTTTAAAAGGGCCATGTTGCCTGTGTCGATTTTTAGAAGGGCCGTGTCGCTGTGTCGCCTGTGTCAATTTTTACGCATGTAGAGGCACACATCTGCTTGGTGGGAATTGACTGGGAGGGTTGCTATCAGCCAGCTGGGTTGGGGGAGAAGCTACAGATAAGATGGAAAACGGGAGAGAATGAAAGAGAGACAGAGACAGATCTAGACAGACAGACAGCACGACAGACAGACAGAGACAGTTACAGAGACAAAGCAATGTTACAGACAGGCATAAACGTTGTTTCCTGTTGTAAATCATCATGAAAGATAAGTATACTGATGAATTGTTTGATCACAGCACACTCCCCCCAACAGCCTCTATCTTCAGAACAAGCATAACTGTGGCCCTCACAGGGGAGAATATCCTATACCACTGACACTCCCATACTGTCAGCCTGCCAATACCAATTAATGTAAAGCAACTCATTTCATATGTAGTAGATATCACACAAAACATGAAAAAAAAACTAACTGCCAGATGAGGTTATAGCTATGAGACCAACTGTCCATGCAGCCATCCTGGAGAGTGCAGAAATACTTTACCTGACACTTAATTCAGCCTACCGAATGAAACATTATTTTTACTCCACAACTGAAACCTTTTTTGACTTCTCTTCCATTTTCAAGATCACCTTCATCAAGCTGTCATTTCTCTACCATTATAATGATACCACTCATCTCCCATGCCACCTTTCTCATTGCAGTCAAATGTCAAAACTAAGCTCCTCATGTTACGGCTTCAAAATTCAAAAGGACATGCACATAGTTAAATGTGCCCATCTACTATTGGTACCCTTTAATCCCCTAGTCACTTCCTACCCCTTTACTACCTCCTCCACTTGATGTGATGACATGCACTTATATGCATCTTCATAGGCATGTTGCCCAAGCATGTCTCTGCATGGCCAGAGTTCTTGGAAGCACTGTCATCAACTGCTGCTGTTTGACATGCAGGGCAGACATGCCTGTACACGCCCCTGGCGTTTAGTCAATACAAGAATGAATCAAGAGGCTGTAATCAGGGAAAACACTTGGAATTAGAGTGCAGGCTTGACAAATAATCCCAGTAGCAATGTCTATCCTGTCTTACATATGAGGTCTCTTGCACAATAGGCGGATCATTCGTTATTTTATAAAGAGGGGTAGTAGAACGCGATCTAGGAACTCGTCAGCTAAGGATGTCTACCATCAAAATGATGAGCTCAGCTTGGTTGTTAAACAAAAACGAGTCCTTTCCAGAATGCTTTGAATTTCCTCTCGTTAGGTTTCATCATTACACTTTCTCGTTAGAAAAAATAATAGGATATGTTCTGCAGAAGACTTCTGTAAGCATCTAGGTGTGTAGTGGGATCATTTATCAAATTATGAGATTATTCCCTGCATTCACCGTATAATTTTTAAGGTGCATTGTGTAACAATTGGTACCCAGTGTGATAGCCGTCCTTATCTTGCTGGTACCAGATCAAGCAATGGCACATAAGGCATTCTGGGACTCCGTGGGTCCAATGTGGAAAATGAAACCATGTGGGTCAATGGCCCCAAAACCATCGATAACATCTGGAAACATAGTTATAAATAATTCATAGTACACTCTATTATGCATAGGGCCTAATGACAACTGATCTATAGAGATCAATAGTTTTGTAATCACAAACTATAGGGGATGGTTCATTCATATACTAGTAGCTTGCCATTGGCAATCTGGTGATGCACTCGAACAGGCTAAGGACTATGGACAACTGGTCAAAAGCCTCGCTGTATGCTATCCATCTTGGCAGGAGGACCCTCAGGACAGTTGGCAGTTTGACTATGATGTACACAGCTGTCACAGGGAGATCATCTTGGTGAGGACAATGGGCCATTCATATAGTGCCCTTTGTTGCAATCCATACGAAGAACGTGGTATACAGCAAAGGTACATGTCAGCCATTGAATTTAAAGAAACAAGAGAAAATTTAGAATTAATTCATAAGCCTGAGATGAGCCATACAATGTGAACCAAACTCTTATCTGATAATATTCGAATTGAATATAATATTGGAGCTATTTATCAATAGCAACTAATAGAAGCAGTGTTGGCCTTACCTCATAATTATACAGAATGGGTGACTTGGGGTACAGGTGGCCATGTAAAGGTACCAACTCCATATCTATACCTCAATCAACATTTTCATAATATATCACACAGAAATCAATATCCGTGACTAGTTGATAGCATACTCAATGATGAAAGTGTCACCACTGGAGTAGGTTTTAGCTACGTAACAGGGTGGGTCATGGGCAGTAAATAGCCCAGTAGGTTTAGTGAATGTATTCCACTTGGAACTAAATCAACCCTATGGTAGTAAAATGCTTGACCTTTTTAGAAGAAGAAACCTTTGAGTTATATATTCTACAAGGATGACCTGATCTTTTACAACCACAAGCACCATTAAGACAGTCTGGTTCTGACAATGGATTAGGCTTTCCTAAAATTGTGAGGAAGGTATTGAACATATCCTAGTTTACTGCTGCCGGGACCAGCTGGAGGTGCTAATGGCTCACAGCCCACGCCACAGTCTATCTATAGAACATCTGCTTAGGGCGAATTGACTGGGAGGACCACTATCAGCCAGCTGGGCTAGGGAGAAGCCACAGGTAACATAAAAAAAACCAGGAGAGAATGGGAGAGAGAGAGAGAGAGAGCGAGAGAGAGAGAAAGAGGGAGCGGGAGCGAGGGGAGGGGAGAGAGAGATAGATAGAGACAGATAGAGAGAGAGTGAGAGAGAGAGAGGGAGAGAGAGAGAGAGTGATGTGGGGAGAGGGAGAAATAAACAGGGGGAGATGGAGGAGGGAGGAGGATTGGAGAGACACAGTTGCAATATCAGACAGGCATGAACGCTGGTGTAAACACACTGAAAAAGATAGTCGAGTATACCAATGAATTGTCAGATCAGTCACAGCACATTTCCCCCAACACCCTCTTTCTTCAGAACAACCATCACTGTGGTCCTCACAGGGGAGAATATTATTACACCACTGACACCCTCATGCTGTCAGACTGCCATTGGCAATTGAAGCAACTCATACTATATAAAGGAAATATTACAGAAAACATAAAAAGCTAACTGCCAGATGAGATTATACCAGAAGACCAACCATCCGTGCAGCCGTCATAGGGGACGGAATAAATATGTTTGATCTGGTCTATCAGACTTGACCTGACACCTTCAGTCTACCGATGTTTCAGAAAAGAAATATTTGGTTGGAGCTCCACTTTGTTTCCAAGCATAACTGAAGCCAATTTAGCCTCTCTTGCATTTTCATCATTTCCCTCATCGAGCTGTCATTGCTCTACCATTATAATGATCCCACTCACCTCTTGTGCCTCCTTTCTCATTCCACTCAATTGTCAGAGCTGGGCTCCTCATGTCACTGCTTCAAATTCAAAAGGACATGCACATAGTTGGACATTGCTATGTGCTATTGCTACCCTTTAACCCTTTAGGGCTGAGCATCAACTATAGTTGATGCCATGGGGGGCTGAGCATCGACTATAGTTGATGCCAAGGGGGGCCGAGCATCCACTATAGTCATCTTAACTCTATGGGATTCAGCAAAGGCTCAGCCCAGGGAAAGTTCCTGTAAAAATGTCCCGGCCCCATCACCAGAAAATAATTCTTTTGGTCGGCCCTAAAGGGTTAATCCCCTTGTCACTTCCTACCCTTTTACCCCCTTCCCCAGTTGATGTAGTGCCATGCAGTTATATGCATCTCTAGACATGTTGCCTGAGCATGTTTCAGCATGGCCAGAGTTATTGGAAGCACTGTCATCAACTTTGGGTGTTTGACATGCAGGGCCGACATGCTTGTGCACACCCCCGGTGTTTAGTCAATACAAGAATGAATCAGGAGGCTCTAATCAGGAAATACACATGGAATCAGAGTCAAGGCTTGGCAAATAAAACCAGTAGCAATGTATATCCTGTCATACATCTGTAAGTATAGGATGCTCTGGGTCCAATGTGGAAATCAGACCATGTGGGACGATGCCCCCAAAGCCATCAATAACATCTTGAAACAAAGTCCCCTTCTCTAATTTGCATAAAGCCTAATGGCAATTGCTCAACAGAGAACAATAGTTTTATGTTGACAAACTATAGGGAATGGTCCATATATTTTGTATGCTACAGAATGTTAATTCTATTGGGAGTAATGAGCTCTCTTATGAGTTCCCCTAGCTTGCAGTTGGCAATCTGCTTACATACTCGTACATGCTAAGCACTATATGGACAACTGGTCAGACGTCTTGCTATGTACTGTACATATTGGCAGGAGGACCTTGGAAGTTTGACTATCATGCACACAGCTGACACAGGGAGATCATGTTGGTGAGGACAGTGTGTCATCCATATAGGGGCTTTATTATCTCTCCTATTCATTTATCTTTCGCTGTACAGCTATGTGGGTCTATTATTCCCTATGTCTGTCTGTCTCTAAATGATATGTAATGTGATATGTAATTCTATTACAAGTAAGTAACTAACACGTTCCTGTAATTAATCAGTCTTGAAGAATATCTATTTGCATATTGTGACTTAACCGTTAAGACTAGAAACTAAAGGTTGAGGGAAAATTCACATTGCATAGCAACTTTAGTAGACAGCTTGGCACTCTAGAATTGATTTTCTCCACGCACTAACAACATGTTTTATTGTATTTATGATTCGAACTGTACAGTGTTCACTCCTTGGTTAGGCATCTTCATTATGTAAATTCTTACTTTCTTAGTATGTCTACAGCATATAATATATAATCAATCTTGGCCGACAGAAAACATTTACCAGCTTACTATGCTGGCGAAAGGTTCGTCAATGGTAAGATTACATTAGCAGTCAGGCCAAATCCAAAAGAAAATGTATGGAAAGGCAGACATACCGGTAAATGTTTGTCCTTTGTCGTAAAAGAAACATTGCCACAATATTGTGACAAAACAATCTAACTACCCATTTTGGAAAAATATTCTAGATATCAATATATATGTATACTGTAAATATGAAGTCTAGGTTCACAGCAGAATCTACTGTAGTTTTGCATCTGCTTAGCTATGCAGTAGATTCTACTTTTTACCCACACTAAACTGAACATCTATACAGTAGATTATACAGTATACCTACAAAATTTATATTTACCAAATACATATTTACAGTGTAGTTTCACCCAACTATCAACATAATCTTAATTGGCTTGATATTAATGTATCCATATTGACCTGTCCTCGTCTTATTCAACTTCAAGTTCCCAGAGTGACACACTCAATTGTTATGAGTATTTCCCAAGTTTCCCTAATTTTCCCATAAGTCAGTGAGTGTCTCACCTGAGTGGCCGCTAAAGGTTTTGACGACCTGTGGGATTTTGCAAATTAACGATAATATCAGTGTCCTTTAGAAATGCTATGATGACCATCCCCTTATCCCATTTAGGGCGACTGTCCTACATGTAGGACGTTTTTAACATATTTTAATGGATTTTTAAGGCACAAGATTTCAGTGAAAATTTCATAAAAATTCTAAATTATTTTTTTGAGCTTGATCTGTGAAACTTGGTCTTTGGGGAGTCCAAGGTGTCTGTGTTTATACTCTTTTCCCTTGAAGATATAGCAATGGCAACTCAAAAGGTATTTAATGAAGGTTTTACCATATTTAAAGCAATATTCAAGGTCAAAATCATCAAAAATATCAAATTATATCACTATTTTTGGTCAAAAATGACTTTGAATATTTTTTATGCTGAAAATGATGGAAACAAAAGATTTGATGATTTTTGATGCATTTCTGTGGAAAATCCTTGTTTCCATGGCAACCAAATATCCCAAAATAGCGATTTTTGTTGATTTTGGTTGCCATGGTAACAAAAAACACCACCTTGGCTATGGTCACTCAACATAAAAATTTAAATCAAATTTACCTATCATCATCATCATATAAAATTGGTTTTAAGTCATTACAATGCTTCAAGTTTGGGATATTGCAATTGAAAGGAAGGGGAAATTTACCCAATTTGACGTCAGAACGTCATATTTATGACGTCATATCTTTTTAGATAATGTATTCATGCAAATGCGGGTTATATCATTTTCAGAAATCTTGATATACTTTGACCCTTAATAGTTTCACTAATAATTGGACTATTTCCAAAGTTCTTTCAGTTTTGGAAAGCCCGGGCTATTCTCTGCAAGGGAAGAATGGTCAAAAAGAGCTCCGCCCTAAATGGGTTATGGTGATCGTTTCAAGTGTTTTTCTCACTAGATAACATACATATCTTAGGGAATACTTTTGTTTTGAAGCTGTGCAAAAGCCATTTTCAAGTGACTTTTCATTCTGTATAATTTTCCGACCCCCGATGCTGTTGTGAAACACCCTACTGACCGTGTTAGATATTGGGTTACTTTGTGTGTTGTTGCTTGAATGTGTTTTAGTCAATGCAAGCTATCTTAACAAAATTGATATTTTGAAAAAGAAATCCTACAGCTTTGCGAAAATGTTAAGCTGTTTATAGGTGCTTTAGAAGTTAATAAGTCAACCCTGCAATTTGACGACTGGCGAGCTGACATCATGACCTAAAATCCGATTCCTAGGTAATTTCTAGGACAAGGTTGAAAAAAAGATCTGACCTACCAAAACTTATGGACCATATTTTGTTCCATGAAACATTTTTTATGCCTTTATTCAATGCAAGGTTATTCACGCAGTTCATTATTGATTGGGAACTATCCTAAAAATCCCCTAAATGCACTGGCAAGAAGACGACGGACAGCGGAAAACAATGTTTATTGTGTAGGCTGTTTGTTGGTGTCATGTACAGGTATACAATATCAAATCTCCTTACAGTGGACACTAACTTCTGACTCCAAGAACAACAATATACCTATCATTGTATTCTGTCCTCCGTGTGACCTAATAGATATATTTTACACAACACCATATATACATAATAAGTATTCTCTTTTACGTAGTATGTACTAAATATCTAAACATATGCCCATCAGGAAGATACCACTCTTTGAGGGAGGGGGTAGTTCAAAGAGATTATGACAACATTCTCACAAACTTACCGTGTCCCAGCTTTCTAGACAAATACGATTATTGTTGTATACATAATCCATGATAGGATCCCTGTTCAGTGAGTGGCTACAAAATGGCATATAGCACCCACTACAAATAGAGTGAAAACACATGTTTAATTGACAATATGTTAGGCCGATATTCAGAAAATTCTATCCCCAATGTTGCTGTAGCGGCCATGCAGCAACCATGGTAGCGAAATGTGCATCATATTTACAACCCGGAATTTACAAGCCACACACACAGAAAAGTGAGAGTCATTGTCGCTAAAACTGCCTGAATCTCAGGTGAGGGTAGTTTTAGCGACAATGATTCTCACTTTTCTGAGGGTGCACACATCAGTTCAGCAACTCTATTTTACCCCCACAAATGAGTAAAAAAAAGAAGCCTTCTCCTTCTTTCCATACAACGCAGATGGACTTATATGAAACTAACTCAAATGTCCAGATGAGGCATGTGCGTGGTTCGGAGGGTTTACCAGAAGATGTGTCCCATGTGCCGTCAGCCCAGTCTCATAGACCTTCCTCTGTTGGTAATCCTCTGGGGCAACACATGCAGACTCTGGTAGAACATCCTAGGGCTCCCCTTGTAAAGGGAAATACAAACGTGGCTGCAACTGGTCAAGACACAGACAGCACAAGACAAGTCCCAAGCTGTATCATCAGTATTTGTGCTCAACATCAAAATAAGGTTTTGTTCAACAAATCATTATTTTTTGTCCAACAAAATAATTCGGGAGGTGCGTCATGGGAGTGGTGCTGGTGAGGTTCACAGTTAACGAAGTGCAACAGAAGTGCAGTGATCACAAATATTCACAAGAAAGGAAGGTGTACTTGAACGAGTGCAGTTACTGTCAGCTATAGTGCAGTCAGTGTGCGGAGCAATCTAAGTGTGCAAAAAGTAGTGCAGTGCGATGCAGTTGCAAAGTGAGGTCTTCACGGGCCTCTCAGTGGAACCGGTCTTCCAAATGTCAAACACGATTACTGCGTAGAATTCTCCCTAATTCCCCACTATGAATTAACACCCGAATTTCTTTTTCATACCTATATATATTTTGAATTTGGACTATTTCACTTTTATCATTTCATTTCCACTTGGTCCGGAGAGCCAACATGCGACACTTGCGTGTAAGTCAGATAGGTTGCCTTTTCATGGAGCTTACCACACGAAAGCAAGCGGCGAAAGGCGCGGCGGAACTTGACTGACATGGCGTTGTATAGTATGGGGTTGATGGCACTGTTCATGTAGACCATGATCCGACAGAAGAGCCTGAACCACAGGTCTGTGTAGCGAACAGTAGCGAAGGAGTTGTAGACGACGAAGATTCTGTACGGCATCCACAGTGTAGCAAATAGGCCCACCACCACAGCCAGCATCTTGATAACCTGTAAGGGACAGAGAACACGGAACGTTAGAAAGGGACTTTATCAGTGGGCATATAGCTGTAAAGAAACTGGCACACAATGTACAGATGTATTCACATTTCAAAGAAATGCCTAAAATGTAGACTGTTTATAATCCAGAATGAAATTCAAAAGCCAATCATTTTGGTTTTGAATTATGTTGCTGTCCACTTTTTGCCTGGTATTTTGTCAACATGGGCATGGAATACCACTAGGATAACCTGTAGAATAAAATAGAGCTTGTGAGAGGGAAGTAATCAATGTATATAACAGATGCACCTCTATACTAGTAACCTATATACGGGCAGAGAATAAAAGAGGCCTGGAAAACCAGTCTATACGAAAACTTTTTCACCATGCAGGACATTCGGGCCTGCAAAAATATCTTTCTGCAGGCGCGGCTTAATTTGTGCAGGCCTGGATATTGGCGTACAATCTTGTTATTTAAGAATTAAGTATAAAACTTGTGTTTATACCGATAAGCATACATGTATAGGGTTCCTCTGTGTGTTTTACAATAATATTCATCATTTTAATATGTAAATTACTGAAGAACAATACAGAAAATATTCAAGATTTCTGTTTTACACTGTAGAAACATTAATAATGCTCCGATTTACATTAACAAGCCGTAAAAAATTACAGTCAGCCATTCGGGCCTGCAGTAGCATTCTTGCTGCCGGACCGGCAGGACTTTTGCCGGCTATAGCCGGTGTCCGGCAGGATTTAGTATAGTATGGAAAACAGAAGTATCCATGGTGATACAGTGATTGGAATCAGCAGGGATTTCCCCAATAAGCCTGGGTCTCTGCAGTAATGTGATTTTAGGGCCAAGCCCTTGCTCTTCAGAGAAAAATACGAATCGCAGAACTTTACACCGATTCACGGAGAATTCCAACCCAGACTTTGATTTCGGCTATTGTTTCACAACGGCACACCTTGACCGTTATATGAGAGAGTGATATGTAAAGCAATGGCGCCCTGTGAGATTCTGACATTGATACGGTAGGAGGAACTGACACATGTGCAGCTTCATTTGTGACAGCGAATAGCCAACAGTCAGGATATTGGAGGGTTTCACTGTCAATGTGACTACAGACAAGAGGAAATCTCACTCTCCCATAGACAGCTAATTCTGTATCCATCACCATTAGCCAAATATCTTGATGCATTCCATTTCCGGCACAGACAGGCGGTATTATTCTCGTATTGGTCGGGTACAATGCCCTGAGGTACAATGTCAGATTGAGCAGCCAATAGACCGCCAATAGAGCCTCATAGTGTGTGGGCCTGCACGGACTGCATTTTTGGGTAACAATGCCCAATATGGAGCTTTGCATCTTTTGTTTCAGATCTCTTCTTTTCTAAAACCAATAAGTCACGAATAAAGATACTCCATACGTTTTAGAATGATTACTTTTAAAGTTAGTACATTCGATGTGCGAGACAAAAAATAGATGTCCCTAAAATGGGTCAGAATGTTCACAAATAACATATTTGACTTCCCATCTGTTCCATTCCCCCTAATTCCCCCCGATTTTGCTCTAATTCGATTTTATTGCCAAATATTTGGTCATTATGGAATAAAAGTGTGCACGCTTTTATTCTTCCCATTGAAAATACACTGGAAAAGCCCATGGTCGGGGGACATTGGATCCCTTTGTGACCTATTAACAGCCATTGATGACATTTAATTGACCTCTATTCTCTAAATATTATACTTTTACAGTGTTTGGAATACATGTAAGTAAAATTTAGAATTTAAGGAAATTTAAAGGTTTCTGCGCCTAATGTTATGTCGAGCTCCTTTTGCTGAAACCCTGAAACCAATATTAGTATCTATCAATACGCAAAAGCCCCATATACTACAGCTTCTATTTATGCAGTCCTCTTATTTTAGTTGGCTTCGTTTTGCGGAGATAAATTACAACTATGTCCAATCAGCTGAAGCACCTGTCAGCAATCCAACCAAGACGCCATTACTCTACACTCCGACGCAGCTGCTTTCTTAGTTCCGCCAATTCCCGCTAATGACGAGGAGTCGCTATTAGCCGCGTATCGTCTGTAATTGGCTGCCCAAGGTGTGACGTCAAACGGCCGGCGGGGACGCCACCTAGGGGCGCGTCCATGAATCAGAGACCAGCGGCAGGTCACATGACCGCCGCTGGTTCCGGCTGACTTGAAGTGAATACAAATCACCAGCTACAAGCAACGTAACCCCTGGTTTCCCCTTCATTAGACGCCCACCTCCTGCTCCAATTACACTCAATGCGATTAATGCTTCTTGTGAGTCATCCCCAAGGAGGACAGATGAACAAAGTCCAGTTCTGTCAACTCCTACCCATTTAATCCCCAACTGCATTAATTTGATTTCAATATTAATTTTCTTCTCTGTATGTATAGCTATGTAGCTCCACGGTAATGTAAGGCGAATGAATTAGGAACGTTCAATTATCACGTCACTGGCATTTTTCTTATCATTCTTACCCTTATCACTATTGTCAGGGTGTGTGTCACTAGCAGCGAAGCAATAATTATTGTTGTACATTTCCATATATAAAGTCAGACTTATTCCTGATAAAAATGAACCGAGTCTGCTCTAAGTATTTAACAGCTATTAAATCAGAAACGTGCACAGTTGTGAATTATCACCTTGGTCGGCCAATCGTATTGATGGGTGCACCTGTTCAATGAGAGGGATACCTGATCTACACGCACGCACCAAAACGATAAAGGCATCAACTCATGACTATAAAAAGATCGGAAATACATTTAGTTAAAACTTCGATGGCAGCATATTGTTTTATCACATTTCGCCCTTTCGCACAGTTATATGCATGACGCATGCCTGGGGGATGGGGGAGTAACCTGCTGGTAATGCATTTCTGAATGCATCATGATAACACTCCCAACGAGTAGGCATGATGCACCAGTAGTTGGTTCCAATTAAGTGACGGAAAATGAGCTCATGCAATCTCTAAAGGGGTAAAAAGGAAAGGCCAATGGCCGGTTTGCCAGGGCCAACTCATTTAGATTTTCACACGTAGTTAGGTTTCATTGCTGCAACTGTTTGAGTTTCATACTTTCCATCTGGACAGATGATATTGCTCTATAATAGTGCTTAGTCATCGTTTAAGTACAAAAAAAGCATTGATGTGAAATATGGTCATGGCAAAATCTAAGAAAAGGAAAGAAAAAAAAGCAGAGTATATCTAAGTATGAAGATTAAGTTACCTTGCTATATTGAACATAGTATTTATGCCTTGTTGAGCCTATTTCAGAGTGGTGCACATACATGTACTCTTATCGGAGCCTTGTGATGAATAATGGGGTAGCACCAAAGGTATTGATGAATTCTAAAATATCATACACATAAGGTGCACTTCAAACAAGATGTGGGATTATGCTATCGAAAAAAAGTCATACATTTCCGCTCTGCTATACTACCCCATATCGGGTGGACTCTTCTACATGTATGCATGAGTCTGTGTGGGGAGAGTGGTAATTATTAACTGTGCTGGGAGACCTTACACTGGGTTGGGGCACCTCCACCTCGTTGGTCTTTCATCATGTAGAATAATACATGACATGCTGGGGTAGTGATTGAGGAGAAGCAGACCCACTATGACCGCACTACCCCAACTTTCTTAACATTGGCATAGGTAAGTGGCCTGAATAATGTTTGTCTCCCCCAGAAATACAGTAAACAATGTTCTCATATTCTGTAAATACAAAGAAGGCTTAAGACAATGGCCGTGAATCCCCAATCAGAACTGAAGGTAGCGATACTACGATGTAACGCCTAGATGTATAAGCATAATAAAATAATGATATTATATACTCACGTATTCATTAGATGTTTGACAGTTGTCAATGTTTGAAATCACCTTTGATTTGTGATATATACTCAAGAAAAATGGCATTGTTTGGAAGCATGATTCAAATCCTCGTCAACATAGTGCAAATAAACATGTCCAAAAAAAGGAAAACGTCAGCGTCGGTGCGCCGATGCTAAAGGTTGATGCAGAGACTATTCTCGTGGTTCCCTAAAGTAGTGACCTGTACGGATCCCTGGACATATGCTGATAAAATATTAAGCCCTTACAGAGAAAAGCGTGAACGGCAGCCTAACACTGGCACTATTGCCAACACCACGGTGTAGCAAGGCTCAGGCAATGCTGACTGGCAATGTTAGGACTGTTTGACTCTCTCAGCCTGCAGGAGAGTCGGGCAATGCTGGATTCCTGGATCATTAGGAGGAAGCACAGCATTGCCATACTCTTGAACTAGCAGGAGAGTCTAGCATGGCCAGACTCTTTTGTATCCTGTGGGAGATCAGCAGTAGGGGTGGGGGGGGGGGGGGGTCCAGCATCGCATGAGCCCCTTTATAATGACTGACCCTGGGGACTGGCGGTTTTGGAGATGTTGTCAGCATCAGGCTGGCTCTCACTTCTTCTCTTGGTGTAGGCAATACATATGTAGCTACTCTGGTGCAAAAGCAGCCAAAAGCATTGAGTCTGAACTATTTCTGCCCCACTATTCCATCGATTGCGTATACAATGGGGGACTGTGCGCTGTATATGAATAAGCACAGTGGGCCACTGCTAACCTCTAAAGTACTAACCAATGTAGCTGGCACGATTGCCAGTATAGATGCTGTGTATAGCTGACCAGGAAGCTCATTCAGAACAGGTCACGAATTCGCAGGGAATTCATCACGTGACAAAATCTGTTTCGTCACGTGACCCTTGGGCGGTCTTCCACAAGAAGGCCTGTTGAAATCTACACAGCAATATATGTAAATACCTCCACACGTTCACAACATTCGTGAGTATCCCCATCAATTGCAAATATTTCACTTTCGACAAAAATCTAAATATCACGAGTCACAAATGATTATGTTCTGAGAGACCTCCCTGAGAATTCAGGGGATCTGTATTGTAACCACATGCGTCCAACTGATACATTCGAGGCAGTTTATGATGGGCCTGTGGGTGGTACCAATTTTAAGAAGCCCATGTACACAGACATTCTAGCCATGCTTCCATAAAGTTCCAGATTTGTGTCCCCCCAATTGCAAATTGCTTCCTGTACATCCCCATCATATACAGTAGAGAACGACATTGTTTCATGTTTTAACGGGATTTGCTGACCTTGTTTTATCTGTGCCTGACTCTCTCAGAATGCTGTATTTCCTAGGATCCGATTCTCACACAGCAATGTAAATCCAAATAGTCATAATATTCTCAAAATGAATGATATTGAAGGCATACGCTATCATGTTTCATGCAATGATATAGTCTCTGATAGGTGCTGGACATTGGAGTCTTAACTCATGGTGCATGGCTTCTGTAAAATGAATCGATTACTTCTATCAAAGTGATGTTCCTTCTATATGCGCATATCATAATAATTATTATTTATCTATAGAGAAGAGAGCATGATGGTCGCCACACATGCAAAGTCCGACAACAAACATGTCACTTGGCATTTGACTAGGAAAGCTACAAGAAGATCCTTGGTGAGTGCTAAAACTATGAAAGGAAACGCTGCGCAGCGACTCTGTATAGTTTCTCTTGTTTTCAGGATTAAGAGTGTGGAAACCCCAATATTCAGCCAATTAACGTGCACCGGGCGGTGGTGGTCAGTGGTGCGGACAATGACCGATATCTGGCAGCCTGGATTGTCGCCCACACCCAGTCAGCCGCTCACCCACCGTGTAAGCCGTGCCCCAGCCTCACTATGGACCACTGCATGCAGTGGCGCTTGTTGCACTATACACATCTCTTAAAGGTAAAACCGGTATTCCCCCAATATCTAAAAGAGATTCAGGCCTCCTACACAATTTACTGGTCGCTCCTTACATACTATAGAATCCATAGAGTAAATAAAAATGGGGTACCCGTGCTGGTTTCTGTAGAAAATCCAAGGGCTTGCATATTTCCCCCTGTTTTCCTCATTTATGGGGAAGCACCATTTATCCATATGTTATCAGACTGAATACTCAATTTAGATCATTGTAATACTATAATCAACCATTATATTAGTAGCTGCATATGTATAGGGCTATCATGAGGTGGAACCGTTTAAAACCTATGTATATAATTGTAATACTAATATAGAGACTCTTTGGAAATTTAAATTAGCCATCGAGAAAGACCACCCAAATTGCTTTATAAATGCTGTTTAACTCATCATACAATATCATTCTCAACTCTCATCTCATCTCATCATCCTTATTGTCCCACCAAGTAATTGTATAGTTGTTTTAATAATATACATATTATGTTCTTGGTATACTAGACACTAATGGAGTCATAGCTTAAGACATTAAGACCGTCAAAGAAAATTGTAACAGTTAGGGGTGCTGGCAGCAGAAAGGCAATGCGCCCGGGCTAGTTTTTGGTACCAACCAATTAGATCCAACAGATATACTTTAAAGAAATACCAGTATGATCTGAATCAACAAGATAAAAAGTATACCTGTATTATTGGACGTTACCCCATGCTTGTACCAGCACATATCATGTGGTTTCAATGGGTTTCTGATATTGCACCATGCAATGGTCCTTAGCACAAGACTTACTGAATTAACACCCAGTATAACACTAGGTCTGTGGTCGCTAACCATAATACTAGAACACACCCAGGGCACTGTTTAGTGGTCGATAATACAGGTATAGTAGAGGGGTCTGAAGCCGACCGGCCATGCTGCTGACCGAGCAAAAACTGGACATAATAATGCCATTAGCCTATGTCCAGCTTTCTGCTTCTTGCACCTTGTCTCCCTCCTCCAGACACTATATCCTATACTTCTATTCCTCCCATCATTAAAAGAGAGATGAAAAAACAGGAAAAGCTTCCAAGAATAATTACAATTTAACTACGGGAATAAAGGGTGGCAAGATACCTTATTGGCCAGACCATTGCCAATTAGAACCTGTCACCAAGGTTTCTTGAAGTGGTTTCTTGTGTGGGACGCCGCAGGGAATTATGAGCTAAAATCAACCATTTTAATAGCTGCTTCATCAGTGGTGTTGGCATCGGCTGTTCTCTTAGAAGTGTTATCTCTGAAACGTCCCAGTTGGACTGGCATTAAGCTGAAGTATGTACACAGAATGGACCAATATTTGAATTATCATATTGGGCAAACTGTTCTTTTGCAATATCATAACATTTAGACCTATCTAAAGACGTAGCTGGTTATCATCTTCCACCTGCTCTTGTATCACGCAGCCATGAAGCTATAATTAATGTGATAAAATTATTATAGTGTTAAATCTGAACAAAGACTTAAGGAGTGTGTTCTATGGGTCGGCTCATGCCCAATTATAAGGCTTAATGAATTGAACCTATTCATATAGATGCATTTTTTCTAGCTTATCATCTCATTAGCCAGCTGTCTCCTGATGTTTAATATGCTAAATAAACGATTCGCTTTGGGAATCCTCTATCTTAAAATAACACAGTCTGCATCTGAACAATTTGATGAGCAAATACTTTGGGATCTCAATTAATTGGGAGCTAAAAAGAAATGGCAGCCTAGTAAATTTACTAGTTGGGACCTCCCCTGACCTGTCAACACAAATGATACAAGAGAACTAATTCTCCAGACCGATCCATAACACAAATTAATGCAGGCTGATTAAAGAAGATGAATCCTGAGGCTTACCCGTCCACACGTTGCTCCAATAGAAGATATAATCGGAGGGATGTGGTTAGGGTAGATAGTGTCGAAGTACATGCTCAGGTTGACAAACATTGGAAAAAGTACCAGGCATCACATGTGAGCGATAGGTTTTAGGAGAACCTGAGCGGGTGAGCATGAATAACTACTTGAGTTTGGTGACAGGGTTTGGGGAGTCCATAAAAGCCTCTTTAAATGGTAGCTTTTACTACCAAAGCGTGTTGCACTCTCATAATCAGTGCTTATTTTGAGGAGGAAGGCAGGCCGCGCGCTGCTTCCTGTTTGTGGCATTAAGAAGCAGTATAGTGTGTAGGGTAGGGCTACTTTGGGTATAAGGTATAATTATGGGTCCCTTTTCCCGCTACTTTAGTCACTACAGGATCTCTAGAATACCAAAGTTTAATGTCTCTAACCTGGGGGCTGCTGAAATTCTAATCCAGTTGTTTTCTTTGATTAAAGTTATTTTTGTATGAGCTAGGCTCCAAACGTCCAGTGACTATATATCTGAGCGACATCAACTCACTGCATCAGATTGTGAACACAAATCTATAAATATAATTGAATCAAGGCTATGTTAAATCGGTCATGTAAGCCATGTGAATCTTATTCCTATATATATATATATATATATATATATATATATATATATATATATATATATATATATATATATACTGTAAACGTATTAATTTTCGCTCAGTACATATTTTCGCGCATTTCGCGCACATAGGTGTGTGCGCGAAAATATGATGTGCGCGAAAATTTTGCACAAAAAGAAATAGCTTTCCAATGATGTCTGGCACTCAAAGGTAGATTCACCCAAAGACAGATACACACCTTATATCTGCCACTTTTAGCATAACGTTTTTTTTTTGTAAAGAAGAGTTTATTGAAAGTTCCACTGCAGAAGCTGTGATAGTAATTACAATCAATTAAGGTGGTATCAGTTTGTGTTGGCACTATTTATGAAATCCATAATGGGCGTATAAAGATGATATTTACAATGAATGAGAAAGTTTTGTTGATGACAATTAATGCCTCCTGTACATCATGGTAGCATGGCTGATTGTTATACGATAGGTTTTTACATACATGGAAGATAAAGAAAATGTAATAAAATCTATGTTATCAAAAGACATAAATATACAAAAAGGGTACAAAAAACAGATAATCCATACATATATACACTACTGTAGGGACACTAATATTAGTATTATAGTCGAACGCCTACAAGGTAGTTCGGGCGGCCAGAGCAAGGGGGCACCCCTATCGGAGGCGGACAGTATATAAGCTGTCCTCACCCCCTTGCTCCGGCAGACCTTCTCAGGTCTCTGACTGTGTCATATAGTGAAAGTTATTGAAAGCTGAATATACATTGATCGAACCTCATATACTTCAAGGATTAGCATTGTTGTACAGGAGAACGAAATAAACCCTGTTTTCTTGCATCTCTACATGAAAACTGCAGTTCGAGTCCTTATTTAATCGAATTACATATAGACGAACTCTACACTGGTGCCGTGACCAGGATTTTTATGTAGAAGATAGCGGACTGACCCTGGCAGAGGCTCAGTCAAGGAACGGGGGGGATGAAGGATCAGGGACCGAACTGGAGGATGGGGAACTGGATTACACAGTCGCCCAAATAAATGAAATCTGGGATATTGCCTCTCGAATGCACACCCCAGAGAATAAAAAATCTCGAAAGAGGAGTCTGATTTTTCGAACTCCGGGAGAATTTCCTCCTATCAGAACAATTCCGAACACCAATCCGTTCAGAGGGAACCCATGGGCAGACATGCTTCCCTCCGAACCGAACCTCGGACATATGGAACGAGACCTGTCTAGAAGAGGTCGACAGGTCCCTGACTACGACGCCTACTGTGAGAAATTGAAAGCAGAGGAGGAGGAGATGAGGGGTCGGTATACAGCCATGAATGAGGATTTGATCCGACTGGCCGACGAAAAGGCAAGGGTAATCGCCCAGAACCAGAAAGAAGCTGAGGAACTGAGCGAAGTGAAATCCAGAATACAAGCGGATAGGAAATATATAAGTGAACAACTGGCTCTTGAAACCTCTCAATTGGCTAAAGTCCAACAGAAGGTTAAGATCGCTCAACACAGTCTGACAGAGGAGCAAGCACAACTCCAGAAAGAAAAGGAAGAGGCTCGCCGAAGTCGGGACCTTCGGGATACCTATGAAAGCGAGATCGAGCGACAATCCAAAAGGATCAAGAAAATCAAGGCGGACTATTCGAAGGAAGAAAAATCCGGCCAGGCCCTGAGGGAACAGTTCGAGCAAGAACGAGAGGCGTTGAAGCAAGCCCGAATTGACATGAAGGCTGACCTCGAAATTCTTCAGAAAAAGAAAGACGAAATCAATGATACCTATCTGGCCTATCAGAGTCAGATGGATGAAATCCACAAAGAAAAAGAGGCTAGAAGCCGGGAACCGACGAACGAGGGAGCCAAGCTACCTAAGCACGTTGCATCCACGCCTAGTCCGATATTAACTACCGTGGATCCAATCGAGACCCGGGGGATTGTTTCGGACGGGAAGTACGCACGAACCCAAGGGAGGACTGCCCCGAATGAGGCTGACCGTAAAGTCACATATGGGGGAACCGAGGAGAAAGAGATCTCTAGCACCCATGATATTACGAGTGAAGCCCCACCCAAACGAATGAATCATAGCTACGGCTCTCTACATCCCTTTGCGGATGACACGCTGGCAGGACACAACTATACGGTACCACCACCACCGATATATAATATAACCTACCAGTACCGGGCACCATTACCCGGAGCCGGATCGAACGAAGGACACCAGTCCTATAACGAAGGGGGTGGATCGCTTCCGAGCAGGGGGGCAGGTGGTGCTCCGAACCCCGGAACTAACCCGGGAGGAGGAGCCGGGACTGTGCCGGACCCTGGTTCATACGGAGGTTACCCCCCCAGCCCTGATCGAACCCAGCCCAATCCAAGAGGAGGGACACCAAGACCGGTCCCTGCCCCGAGAAGGTTGACAAAACGATCATCTATGGGCCCGAGGGTTGCTGCGATAGTGGAATCCGATCCTTGTATACAAGGAATGGGGATAGACTGTTGCAGTCGGACCCGGGAGGATGAGTCAGAAATTATGGAATGGAGTCGGAGGCAGTCTGATCGGCTGGTATGGAGTCACAACAGTGCCCGAAAACCTGTTCGAACTCCCCGGCGGTTCAATGGAGAGAATTGGAAGGAAAGCTACCAAGACTTTTGCGACAATAATCGTTACCATGGGGGGACAAGGAGGCTTCCTTAGGTCCCCTCATTAAATGGTTGAGTGAGGGTCCGGGACGAATAGCTGTAGATGATTGGCGAGAGACGTATGGAGAAGATGGAAACTATGACCAATTGGTGGCAGCCGCCACACATATCTTTGGTGTGTTGTCCGCGAATGATCCTTGGTCGGAGTTCCAGGTACGAACGCAAAAACCAAAGGAGTCTCCGAAAGTGTTCGGGCTAGAACTTCAAAGATTGTTGCAAAAGGCCCGACCTTATTGGAGGCGTGATGATGAATATTTCTTAGATGAACTATTCACACACTTTATAAAAGGACTGAGGGATCCGTCCCATGCTGAACTCGTCCAGAAAGAATGGGGACGAGGTTCATCGATGGTAGACTTCTTTTTGGCTATAGATCAGCATGAAAAGAAGAAACGATTACTTGCTGGGTTCGTACCCAACCAAAGGGTGGCGTCTGCACATACGGCCACTCCCGAGGAGAGTGATTCGGACGATGGTTCGGGTGAAGAACGAATTGCAGCCATCGGGGGTGACAAGTGGGATAGAAAGAATCGGTGGAAGAAAAATGTTAGTAAGCCACCCGAGAAGGAGAAGCCAGTGGAGGCAAGCTCTAAACCAACCCCTACCCCCCAGGTGGTGGAGTTATCCGAGAACGAAAAACGGTTGATGGCCATGATGGAAGAAATGAAAGGGTTGTTGGACTATCAGAAACGACCGAAGCTAGATAGGGCAACGGTGAAGTGTTTCAGGTGCCAAGAGACCGGACATTTCGCAGCCGAATGTACGGCTGAGAAACCAGTTTGGCGAGAAAGGAAGAGAGAGGAGACGGGAAATTAGAAGGGGTTGTCCGTGAAGGCAAACTGACGACCCCGAATAAAGTATGCCAGGGTACAATCCATACGAACGCGATTGAGGAGTCTGTAATGTATCCGCCCAGCAGCATGGGAAATGCTAATGAGCCGAAAACATGTGGGGCTGGGGGTATTGGTGAGACAGTTGCCAGGGAGAGCAAAGAAGGGAAACCGGTCACCAATAGAGAGGAAGGTTAGGTAGAGGAACTATCCAGGATCGGGGGGATCCGCCTTCCCCAAGGTCATCCGTGTCTGGAGTATTTGAAAGGATTCGGATTCAATTTTGACATGACAGACGACGTCAAACGGTTCGCAAGTAATCCCTCGATGATGGGAGGAAGGAGATGGTATGTGTCCGTATCTGTAAACGGCAGAATGGGGGAATTTTTGTTGGATACCGGAGCTAGCCACTCCGCTATGTCAAAGAGATTCTTCGATCTGGTGTCGAGCATGGATGACGACCTCACAACGAGGGTAAATGCATGTGCGGCTGATGGGAGCAAGATACGAACGTTTGGTAGGACTTGTATGATCATCTTGGTAGGCGGTAGGGAATATATCATTTCCCCCACTGTCGCTGGGATAGAGGACGATGGTATCATTGGGATGGATTTCGCTTCCTTATATGGGGTAAAATTGGACCCCGTCACTGGAGTGTTGAAATTAAATCATCCCTACAAAGACAGGATACAATGCCTGGCACGTGAAGTAAGTGGTGTAGCGAGTGTAGTGCAGACGGTAAAAATACCTCCCGGAATGGCATGTGATGTCTTAATAGCCTCCAGTAGGATGAAGAGGGGCGTTCCGGGGGTTTTCGAACCTAATGTGACAGTGTTGGGAAAGAAGGGTTTGGAATCGGCCGACACCCTGATAGGAAATATAGCATGGGGAGTAGCCCCCATAACGAACCCGGGTTCGAAAACCATCTATCTAGAAAAAGGCACTGTAGTGGGAGAAGTGATATCCGCGGAAGCGGTCACCAGTAGCTTTGAAAATGGAAGTGGACTAGTCCCGAACAGTGAAGTAATGGAGGAGGGATTGGCAAAGTTAATAGAAGGGTCCGGAGTAGAGACAGATGGACAAAGGAATGCCCTGAGGGAGATGTTAACTGAGTGTAGTTTAGCCTTTGCGCGGCCCGGAGAGCCGTTGGGACGAACGGATTGAGTCCTACACTCAATTAACACGGAAGGGGCGAATCCAGTAAAGATACCATATAGACGTCTTCCGTTGGCAAAGAAAGTAGTGGCGGAGGAAGAGATTACGAAGATGTTGGCGGAAGGGGTGATAACCCCTAGCACCAGTCCTTGGAGTAGTCCAGTATGTATGGTAACAAAGAAGGATGGGAGTATCCGATTCTGTATAGACTACCGGAAGCTAAATGGCTTGACTAAGAAGAATTCGTATCCGCTCCCCCGGATAGACGAGACCATTGATTCCCTTGGAGGAAATGAATGGTTTTGCACGATTGATTTGCAGTCCAGTTATTGGCAGGTGGGAATGAAGGAAGAAGACAAGGAGAAAACAGCGTTTTCGAGCCATGTAGGGTTGTACCAGTATAACGTGATGCCATTGGGACTATGTAATGCTCCGGCCACGTTCGAAGCCATGATGGAGACCTTACTGAGTGACTTGTTGTGGAAGAAATGTCTAGTGTATCTGGACGATGTGATAATATTCGGAAAGACATTTGATGAATGCCTGGGAAACCTGAAGTTAGTGTTACAGCGAATAATCTCGAATGGATTGAAGCTGAAGCCTAAGAAGTGTAATATGTTTCAGAAAAGTATTAACTATCTAGGACGGATCATCTCTACGGAAGGGGTGAAAGCTGATCCGGAGAAGGTTAAGACGGTAACGGACTGGAGCATTCCTAAGGGGCCGAAAGAAGTGAGATCCTTCTTAGGGTTTTGTTCTTATTACAGAGATTTCTTACCAGGATATTCCCGGATAAGTTATCCAATTCAATGTCTGTCGCACTGGACCCCGGGGAGACGTAAGGAGAAGTTTCCATGGGGAAAGGAACAAGGGGAAGCATTCGAAACCATTAAACGGTTGTTCGTGGAAACACCGGTTTTGAAATACCCCACTGCGGATGGTCATTTTATATTAGACACTGATGCGAGCAATGAGAGTATAGGGGCAGCTTTGTCTCAAGTCCAAGATGGGAAGGAGGTTCCTATAGCATTCGCAAGCAATACAATGAGTAAAGCGCAAAGAAATTATTGTACGACAAAGAGGGAATTGTTGGCAGTGGTAGTGTATACAAAGAAATATAAACACTTCTTGTGGGGATCTGATTTTACATTACGTACGGATCATTCCTCCCTGCGGTGGTTATTGAACTTTAAAGATGCGGAAGGTATGATAGGACGGTGGTTGGCACACCTATCTGAGTTCGGATTGGACCACAGCCAAATTCAGCATAGAAAGGGGGCTAAGCATGTGAACGCTGACGCGTTGTCGCGAATCCCAGTGAAGAAGTGTCAGAATGACGGATGTGACGATTGTGGGAAGCATAATGCCGTGCTGGCGGGAATCCGAAAGCCTTTTAGGGATCTCGAACCGGTAATACTGGAATGGGATGAGAACTCTATTAAGAGCTTCCAGGAGAGAGATGCGAATAGTATCCGTCTGACGATGTTACTTCGAGAAGGAAGGGTCCCGGATCGGCCAGCGATATCGTTGGAGAACAGGGAGATGAGACGACTAATAGCTCAATGGACAGAGTTAGAGGTGGTAAATGGATTGATTTATAGGTGGAAGACGAATGCTTTGGGAAATAAGTCAAGACAGATCTTTATTCCTACTGCCATGCGAAGGGATATAATGTTCTTTTGCCATGGGCATCGGACCAGTGGCCATTTTGGGAGAAAACAGTCTCTGGAAAGGCTGGCTAGAATGTATTACTGGCCAGGTATGAGTACGGATCTGTTGAGATGGATAGACACTTGTCCGAAATGCTGTACGAGCAAGCCAGGTCCTGGGCTAGGTAAAATGCCCTTGACCCAGGAATTGTTTGGAGTAAGGTTCGCGAGGGTGGCAGTAGATATAATTACAGGATTTGTGACAACTCCGGAAGGAAATACATGTATGATGGTGGTAACGGATTACTATACGAAGTATACGAAGGTATTCCCGATGAAGGATCACAAAGCAGCGATTTGTGCGAGAATGTTAGTTAAAGGATGGATCCTATACTTGGGAGTGCCTCTGATGTTGCATAGCGACCAAGGGAGAGAGTTCGAATCGAATCTATGGCAGGAAATGTGTCATCAATTGGCCATTTGCAAGACCCGAACCAATCCGTATCGACCACAGAGTGATGGTCAGGTGGAAAGATTCAATCGTACCCTAATACAGGTCCTGAAGAGTTTAGTAAATCAAGAGATGGATGATTGGGATGAGCAGTGCGACTTTGTTTGCCATGCTTATAATAGCACGGTACATGCGAGTACGAACTGCTCTCCGAATCTGTTAGTATTCGGAGAGGATCTGATTATGCCAGCGGACCTAGTGTTCGGAGTAGTTGGTATGAATCCAGATGTCCCGTGTCAGATCATGTTTGTGGAAGCGTTGAAGGAACAATTCCGGAAGGCGTATGAATTAGTAAGAAAGGAATTAGGAAAGACAGCTAAATGGCAGAAAGTGGGCTATGATACTAATCTAAAGGTTCGGCGGTTTGCGGTAGGGGACTTAGTAGCGAGATACCACGAACCTCTGGTTGGCATCAAGCTGAGAGATAATTGGGATGGTCCGTGGAGGATTACCCAGAGAGTAAGTGATGATACAGTCCTGATGAGGGATACCTTCGGGAGGAATCAGAAATCGAATGTGGCCCGGTTGAAACCATGGAAGGGGAGAGAGTACTCCACGGAAATGTTCAAGATGGGACAAGAGGAGAAGGAGGAAATGAAAAGGGAGTTAGATAAAGTAGTCGAGAAGAGGGGTCCGGGGAGACCTAGGAAGGTGAAGAAGGAAACGGTGCAAGTTAAACGAACTCCAAAAAGATCGGAGAAAGCAAAGAATGTCTCGGCAGGTGTAGACAGGAAGAGAAGGACTGTCAATGGCTAAGAGGGAACGGAAGCAGACCGCTCCGAATGTCAGGTGTAAAGAGAATCCAGTGGGGGTTCGTCGCAGCCCTAGGTTGAGAGTGAGGGGTGCTGTCACCTAACCTGAAACACAACGATGTAATCAGTTAAGTATTGTCATAATTACCGGGGTAACCCGGTAATTCGTCTTCTATATAGGAATGATCACGATAAAAGTCAGAAATCCAACAAACTTACCTGTGAATGTGCCAGTGGGTAATGGACGGATAATCCGGCGGATTAGTAGTTGCTATCCGTATTTAAATCCATAATGACTCGAGATGAATTCGACAGGGCGGTGAGGATATCAGTGCTATAATTACCTGATCGTAATGCGTGACGCGCGGGAAGAGTGAATGATTGTTTATATTTATCAAGCGCGGGAAAACTGATGTCTCGCCGAATGCGCGGTATCTCGCGAGACCGACGCGCGTGCGCAAAGGTCGACGCGGGTCAACGATCCGCCATATTTGTTTACGGTTCGCCGGACAGAGCAATGGGAAGCGTATCAGAGCACAAAAAAGCGAGGATATAAAGACTGTTTAAAGTGAACTCGGTGTAGAGCAGGTGGGTGAAGTCGCCAGGAGCCCGTAGAGAGGGTCCTGGTACCTGTCATTCATTTATTTTATCGGGTGAGAGAACTTGAGTGTCACGATGGCTTCGGCGTCTGGCTCTCATTCGGAACGATCGGCCCTCGACGAGGTGTCCGAAGCATTTCTGGACACTGAGGCGATGTCGCCAGTTACCAAGAACGAAGAAAGCGCATTGAATGAGGATAATTCCGAAATAGAAGAAGGTAGCATGGGAATGGAGATTGAAGAAATCCTGGAACGATCGGAAGAGCCGCTGCTCGAACCGAATCTGGACGGATTTAAATCAAGGTACGACGGTCGGGAAATCCATATTCACGACCGAATCATAAAAGGAGAACGAAAGTGTTGGGACGCAGCCACCAGAGACTGCGTTCGACACTTCCTATCACCGACTGAGTATGCAGCACTGCCATCCGAATGGCTGCTGTTTTATAATCAGACTGAGGCTGGACTGCAAGTGAGTCAGTCGTTCAGAAGGGCCATGTTCGATTGCGAAATCGCACATCGGCAAAATCGCCTTCCGAACGTCCCGCATGTCTTGACTGACCATACGGGGATGGGGGTTACTGGAATGGACATCGCAGGAGATGTACTGTACCGGGAACCTGACATGGAGAAAGAACCCAGGACTGCAGAAGACTGGGTCGAACGAGCGGAGCATCCGGAAGTCCCGAGGCTCTACACTCTGAATGGAGACGAATTGCTTCGTCGACTGGAGGAGTGTTCGGAGCCGGAGGAGAAACTGAACGAAATCATCAGTACGATGATTCGGGAGGGGACCTACGCCACTAGGGCATACGTACCCGGGTTGGAGGAAGAGATGAGCTCGGCCCAACATAAAGAACGACTGGCATCCATCCGAAAGGGGAAAGCGATCCTGAAGGCCGCCAAGAAAAAGGGCAGCCTGTCGACGGAGAGCGAAACCGACGGAGAGGACAACACCAAGAAAGCGAAAGTTAAAAGTGTGAAGGGAAGAACAAAGAAAAAGACTCTGACCGACACCGAATCTGACAGTGACCAGGGTGCCTTCACACCGGTCCTGTCAGCGAAAGAAAAAAAGAAGTTGAAGGAATCAAAGAAAGACGCAAAAATGACTGTGCCTCCGAAGGTGATTGCTAAAGTCACGGAGGCAGTAGGCCAGAAAGATCCTTCAAGTGATAATCCACTGAAAGGACGTATAGCTGCCGTACAGGCTGCTGCCGCCGCCAAGGTCAGCAATATTATTAAAGGAGCGACTAAGAAGGCCAGCAAAGTGACTGAATCCGAAGACAGTCCGGACGATGAGTCTGGCCCCGACTCGGAGGGCGAGCCTCCAGAAACCGATCCGGATCCAACTAGACAGGATCCGGAGGAGAAGATGGAGGTTCCGAATGAGGAAGGGCCAGAGGAGGTAGAAGAGGGAGAGAATAGAGAGGAGCCGAAAGATGAGGGGGACCAGGAAAGAGTACAACGGATCTGGAAGAATAGTGAGGCGAAGTTCGCGCACTTCATTCCAGGTTCGTTTGAAGAGTGCGCGAAGGGCAAGAAATCAAACGGTTGCCCCGAACCCCGAAATATGAATGGCGAAAGTGATGATGAGGATTGGATTCGGGAATCCGAGGAAGATCCCTTGCCATCCGATTTTTATAAAGAATGGTTTCAACAGTTGTTGAAATATCCCGAAAGTTGCTACATAAGAGACCAGAAGTCGAAGTTGCGCTGGGCCTACTTATGTTGGTATCTGAAAGACGGTGAGCGGTATTGCCCGTTCACCATTTGCATTGAAGAGAAGGGAAGGGACAGGACATATCCGTCAGCAATGCGGTTCCTGCGGCATCTCTGCGAACGGCACTTCCACCACGCTGTGGTCTACGAATGTGCCAATTCGAAAGGACAGAGGGATAGCGCAACCTGTGATGGTTGCGTTACTCCGAGAAGGGGTGTGATGCTTCGCCATCTGAAGTATTGTCACAGCCCCGGACTGAGTGCAGCACGCGAGAAAGTGATGAGCCTGCACGATAAAGTAATGATGGAATACAACAGAATGATCCCTTCGGACTTCAAACACATCCACGTGAAGACCGAATCATTCTGTAATGTGCATGAGTCCACGAAAGGCAAGCTGTGTGCGAGGATTGCACTAGTGAGAGCTCGAGGGAAATTCCAAATGACGAACGAACTATTCTCGAGAGTATGTGAATGGAGGGGTGATCCCCCCAAGGCAAAGATTGATGAGAAGAGGCGGGCTAGCCGCAGTCCAGCGAGTGGCAGAGTGAAAAAGAATCGTTCCGATTCGCCCGAGACCTCGGAGTTTAAGAAGCCACTGGCTGTGGCTCGTGACTCCAGGTCGAAGCAGCAGAAGCGGAAAGATTCGACTGAGTATCAGTCGCCCATGAGTGGGGGGTCGGACTCACGTCCTTCCTCGGCAGCATCATCGGCAGCAGCGTCAGCTTTGCAGAGTGATAACCCACCTGCTTGGTTCGACCGGAAAGATCCGACCCCTGCGCCGGAGTCAGGTGACTTCCCAGAATTGGGCAGACAGAAGGTTCCTCAACGTGTCGAACCTGAAATGACTCAGATTCCGGACAATAGGCCCCGACTGAGCACAAGACCGGTGGATATGTATTTTGATCCGAGTGACAGAGTGGTTTGCGCCCAAGCCCAGCAGGCGGTGGACGATTTCCAAGAGTCGCAGAGGGAATTGGCTGTCCGATACAATCAGGGGGTGGCGAATTTATTCGCCCGCTCTCTGGTTGAACAGGAAGCCAATACAAGAATGTCCCTGGAGAAAGAGAACGAGGCGCTATTGGCCGCCGAAACTAACAAAATCCGGAACGAAGCCAAGCTAGCCGCATCAAGGACTGCTTTGGCTCAGAAACGACTGCAGGAGTCCAATGACCGGAACGAGGCTATGAACGTCAAGTTCCAGCAGGTATTTGGTGTGTTCCTGGACGAGTGGGACGGCACCCGCGAATCCGCTCTGGAACTCCTAAAGAACCAGAGTGAGGAGGGGTGAGCCCACGATTCGAGAGTGAGAAGATATGAGTGAATTGATATTCGAAAGAGAATGAGTTAGTGTGGTATGAATGTCTACTGAACAATCGAACAGCAGTAACAGGAGTACGCAGGATGAATTCGGTGACCAGACATCTGAAGAGGAGAGCACCAATCGCCCGTTGGGAAGAACGTGTCTGTTTAGTCAGGACAGAGACAGCAGTACGAAAAATGAAGAGGAGAGCACCACTAACCCGTTCGAATGAACGTGCCTGTCCAATTTGGGACAGGACGGCTGTTGAAGAGGAGAGCACCACACACCCGAGTCCCTCCGAAAGGATGGTACTTCGTGCCTAACCAATGTTCAAAAAGGTTAGGATGGCTGCCCGGATCTTCAGTTTTTTGTTCCTGTTTTTTTTTAATCATGAGAGATGTCAAGTTGTTCTAGTCGCTAATCTGTATATGTTTGTATGTATACTATACCTGTGTCCTTAATAATTCGAAATGTGTCTAGCCGTTCGGATGTATTACCACCTGTGTAAATAATATTAGTTTTGTATATGTTTATATACCCTACTGTGTTCACGACGTAACATAATGCTTTACTAAAATAAACTCAGTTGTATGAGTTTATACTATATTGTATATATATTTAAAAGAGTAAGCGTATGTAATGCCTGGGGGGGGTGGTGTAGGGACACTAATATTAGTATTATAGTCGAACGCCTACAAGGTAGTTCGGGCGGCCAGAGCCAGGGGGCACCCCTATCGGAGGCGGACAGTATATAAGCTGTCCTCACCCCCTTGCTCCGGCAGACCTTCTCAGGTCTCTGACTGTGTCATATAGTGAAAGTTATTGAAAGCTGAATATACATTGATCGAACCTCATATACTTCAAGGATTAGCATTGTTGTACAGGAGAACGAAATAAACCCTGTTTTCTTGCATCTCTACATGAAAACTGCAGTTCGAGTCCTTATTTTATCGAATTACATATAGACGAACTCTACACTACACACATTGACTTTGATTTGGGTAGATAGAAAGTGGAAGGGGGGAGAGAGGGAAAGGGAAATGGCACATTTAAGTAACATAATATAATGAGAATTTTATGCCCTACATGTGAGTATCTCAATTTATAAACATAAGGGCCATTTATTTCTGCGATAGAAGAATTTTAGACCCCCCAAAAAGATATCTGAACAATCATTTTCGGCTGTAAAATCCTTAATAATTGTCCGATTGAAAAACCGTAAAAACTGACATGTAGCTGAAGATCACCTGATTGCAGATGCGCGAAAATATGATTGCGCGAAAATGCCTTCATGTGCTAGGTGCGCGAAAATTTAGCTGCGCGAAAATATATACGTTTACAGTATATATATATATATATATATATATATATATATATAAATATATATATATATATATATATATATATATATATATATATATATATATATATATATATATATACATCACAGCCACGTGTTGCATCAAAGCCTTCCCCCAAATTAAAACAACTGGCCGCGTCCTCCTTACAATATATTTGCGGAACCTTCTTTGTGTGTGGCAGGAAGATTGCCTGATAAATATAGAACCTGGAGAACGAGCGGCACAGTCTGCCCCCAGCATTCCTCTCCTGTGGGACTCTGAATGTGTCTAAGAAGTACCTCCCTGAGGCATTCTGCTTCTCCAGGAGAGAGCCCTGTGAATGGTCATTAGGCGTGGTGGTACTAATCAGTGTGCCCACCAGGGACGTTGTCAGCCCCTAGAGGAGGAGCTGCTGTACTAATGGAGAAACAGACCCAGCAAATGGACCATCCGGACTTAGTATAGACAATTTGGACGAAATGTGTCGTATGTCCTCTGTCTTAGCCAGAGCAATATTGAACAACCATACATCATTTATTTTCATCCTCAGTTACACCCCAATAGAATTGCTGAGATGGATTACTTTTTATACGCGATGTCCTGTCTTACACAGCCCATATCGTTCAGGTTAATGGTGAACAACATCCCCCCGAGTCCACTTAGATTTGCTCCACATTTTATTGCCTACAATATCATGGTTACAAATGCATTCTAACAGAGCCTGTTCAAACACTGAGTAGATGGTAACACTGACTACATCTTTGGTTTCCAGTCCCTGAAAGGCCAGGCATGGGAATGGACATGTTGAGGATTCTGTGTTGCCATTGATTAAACACATGCTCGGAAATTGATTACTCTGCATGGGTGACTACAGGTCAAGATACTCATGCTTCCCAATATGAGTGGGCGCAGTGATTAAGTGCGATTAGTTGTGGTGGGTTAAAGCTTGTGAGATATTGCCAGTGACTGAACCTTACCGTCAATGCCTAAACGATGGCAATACACTCCTCGAGAAATATAGTTAGGAAATATCAACAGCATGGTGGTAAACTATTTGTCTACTACCTCATGTGTAGGGTGGTAACTTGGCCATTATGGGCAATTTGAGCGAAATTAGATACCACAAAATTTGTAGTATCTAATTTCGCAAATTAGGATATAGCTGAGGCCTGCACCATTTAATGGTGCAGCCCTCAGTTATATCCTAATTAAATAATACACTGAGATTTCAGAAACCAGGAATTCATATACTATTGAGATTTAAGCACTTTTGGATTTGTCTACCATAGATGTGCCCACAAATCTGCAGCCCTAAAAACATCAGGTAAAAACGCGAGTGAATAAAAGCTGGTGACGTTTCATCAAAGAAAAGACATGGCTACTTTGCATATTACCTTGGTATTGTGGTCACTCACATGACCCACCATGAATACCACTTACACAGAATTGGGGTTGGTTACTTGAGTGGTTGTGTTGATTAAAACTGCACTGGAGGATGGTCGATTTCGAAGTTTGTCACTTTTTCTGGAGGCCCTAAAAAGGGGAACCATGTGGTGTTTCAAGTATTAATTTATCAGAACACAACAGGACAAATAGAATGGTAGTGGCAATAATTGATTTAAAATGAGATGGAGTGAACACAATTTAACTGGTGCATATAACACCGAGAAACTATCACTATACATCTCACAGAGGGGAGTCCTAACAAATAGAGTCCTGGTTCGATTTGATTTGAAAAATAGAAAATGTCTTTAAGAGAATTGAGTGATGTCAGAACGTCGGGAGATCATCAGAATAAATGCAGATTTTAGCAGACACCATAGAGAATATGGCGAACAGAACTTCATTCAAAGTTCACCATAAGGTGTGTAACACCATTATTACATTAAATTCGTTTCTTTCGTTCATTGAAACAATGGATGTACACTATTATTAACTCCGAATATGGCTCATATTCTTCCCGCCTATTTTGATCCCCTTCTGTTTCCTGGGACCTAATTTGAGGAAAGAATGTATTATCTAACTAACAAAGACAAAGGTCTACGAGTTTTAGTCTGTTTCACTGGTTATTTCAATAGTTAAATGCGTTCAATAAGTGGAATAGCCAGTCAACAGACTGAAATTGTGGAATACTAATGTGGGTTATTCAATGGGACAGCGAAATACAGCTTAAGAAAAATAATCCAAAGTACTTGATTCCAGGAAAAGGACTAGAAAAGATAAAATATCTGGACTTAACTTTCCCTTTCTTAATACAAGATAACTTAAAATGAGATTCTTTCTTAAATCTAGAATATTTCATGGTTAATCAATTATTTTCTTGGCATAAGAATTTTCTTTGGCTCTGTGGTTTCCCAGGCAATGGAATAGTAATAGGAGTTAAGGAGGGCATGCGAGAGTCAGGTTTGTGAATCCCGCTTAACAGGATATATACAATCATAAAATGGCTGTGGAATACAGAAAATACAATCAATAAGGTGTATTTCTTCAGGATATAAAATAAATGAAATAACAACAACAATGTCATAAACCACACCATAAGAACCGTGGATATATTTTAGTTGCATTTCATTTCTCTGTACAAGTATAGTATTCGTTCTACTTTTTAGATGAATAGAAATAGAAGAAATGTAAAGAAAAGTTATGATCTATGTAAAATAAAACAAGAGTTCCATTATCCATAAGTCTTCTGCAGCCTTCACGAGAGACGAAGCCATGACAGAAACAGATCTCGTTCGGCTACGTCCTCGGCAGACGATATTTGGGGGTGAACGTCTGACACATTAGTACCCTTACTAAACAGTAGGGACGCTGCCGTGGTCGCCAACAGTAAGATGGTGGTGCTCAGTTTCTCTTAAGGCCCAGCCATATTTCCAAGACTCTGTAATCCAAGCAGTGCCGTGCTTCATTGCCAAGCCTACTGGCTGCTGATTTATCCAGCTCCGTGAGGCGAATTCTGAAGCTTGGCCAACTTCTTCTTTATCGTTAAGGGCCCGGAAAACTGTCTGGCCAAAGCCGATAAATGGGACTGGACTGGACCACTCCGTCCTTGGAGATTGGCAGACCAACGATCCATAACAGAGGCCACATAAAGGCCCACAACCCAAGCATTTTGTATTGCCTCATAAACTATACTGCTTTACTTTATGGACGCGTTCCGTTACGCATAACAAATTGTTTATAATTCCTCACTTCGTCTTCAAGACTGGGTTTGGCTGAAATACCATCATCGCCCTTATGACGTTTCTCAAATGGGCACTCTACTTACCATGCTACTGGTTCTTTAATTAAGTGCTGTAGAGAAGTAAAGCAATGCAGAACTTAGATATAAGCCGGTGTTGTAAGCAGTCTTCTAATGGTTAGGTTCTTACTCTTCTTACTGGGCCGAAGCGTAATAATTGAGGCGCTATGACATCAATTTAAGGATCTTCAAATTACTCCCCCGATGGGACACAATTTTAGGGACTCGGCAGCACAGGATTTATGATTCAAGGTGAAGATGTATTTTATGACATGGTGACCATGTCCCCTGCGTTGTAGAGGTGCCTACATCTCAAACTGCATGCATTTACTTGGAAATTGGAGATTAGATAAACTGATCTCATTACACCTTTAGGGACCAATGCAATATTGCCCTCTCATCTCAAACACACATACTGCATGGTGGTCATTTAGATCTACTCCCGAAATTGCCCGCTAGATCAAACCCTTGATCACTCGTATTGTCTAGCAGAACCCTTGTCATAAAGGCATTCAGCAAGGTCCATGTTTAATTTACAAATACACTGTTAATTAAAAGCTATGCTTTCTGGATCCCACAGTCATGTCGACCTGACTAGGACCGCTAATAGTACATTTGCAGTGGTGAGTATCCCTCATTACCCTTTCAGTTGTGGTCATGCTACTTATCATTCTGTCAACCTTCAATTTCAACATACCTGCTATGTGACCATTCCACTTAATGAGTGCACATCAGGAAACTGATAAACCCCTATGCTCTTAGGCTGACGAAATTGTGATGATTAACACTCACTGCCGTCAATTTAAAGGCGTTTAGTTTGGGTCTTTAAATAGTAAATGTCCTCGAGAGAAACGAACAAGGGACCCAACGGCGCATGATTGTACATGATTTAGCATTGAAGGTGAAGGCAATTACCGCAGATTGTGAACCAATGGTCATCGCCTTCAGATTCATATGGGTTATAGAAGCGCTTAAATCTCAAACTGCGTGCACATACTTTGGCAATTGATCTCCATCCCACTGATTTACCATTATGAAAACTAACCTCGAATAAGCTGCTACAGTTTCAACTCCAGTCAGATAATAGTAAATGAACTTATCATAGCCTGTTCTGAAATAAGCGTTTGTCGTAAGGCCGTCATTGATATTAACAAGGACTAATATTGCATGAAGATAAAAAGAGAACCACAGTCATCATATATGCTTTATTTGTCAACGTATGTGGAGACACCATCCACCACACATCTTTATTAAAGCATGTATTCGCCTTTGTCAGCTGTTGTTTCTCAAATGCATGTCACTTAAATCTTTTTGGTGAGTTAATATTTGGCCTGACAAACAATAAATGCAGACACAAGCGTTAATTTTAACACAAAGTACCCTTGCGTCATAACAAACTTTATTATTAAGAATCAGGTTTTAGAGGATTTCCCTTCAAAACCGTTGGTTTGTTTGGTCATTGAGAAAAAGCACCGAAAGCAATGATCTTTTTCCACGATTTAACTATTGTTGTTTCCAACCCTGTCACCTTCCATTTCCCTGAATGTCAGAACGGAGTTCCAAAAAAGAATACGGGGGCATGCGATTAGGCTACCTGTGAATGTACACAGATGCATATCCTGTATTTTCCGTTCAGAGGATCGGGGATCTTGAAATCCTTACATATGTCTCCCGCTCATCATCCTACAATTCTGACAGTATATCTGAATGATGGAACTTTCTGAGACTGCAGGATATCCTTATGACGTCAGACACGATCATCTCAAGTATGATATGTACCCACCCTGGGGATATTCTCTTGCTCAAAGGCTAGGCTTGTCTCCCAGTGTACACAATGTACACACCAGTATTTCTGATACGACCCGATCGAGTCCCCTTCGCTGTTCCAGCAGCCATCTTTACCACAGGAAATATAGCTTCAGCATACCCCATCTCTAATGGTTATAAAGGGAACATAGGTTACACTTTTACAGTGTGTAGACATAGGTTACACTTTTACAGTGTGTAGATCATGCTACATGTATCAGCTTTGGTTCATGGTACATGAGGTACATGGACCCAAAAACCTATTGTGCCTTAAAGAGGTTAGTTACTGCTGACTAGTCAAATCAACCTATTAAACTTATCCTTTTCTCAGAATAATCTCTTCTTTGGATACGCCACTTTTGTGGAGAGATGAATACCACTACACGCCTTTTTTTTTCATGATGTAAAACAGGGCCGATCCTACACATTTTTATCCAAATCTAAAAAAAACCAACATCTTTGGCCATTTGTAGGTAATTTTAGAGTTGAGTTGAGGCGGCGGTGGGTAATTCGGTACTGGAATGCACAAGTCAATTTCTTGGTACCTTTCAAGCTAAAGTTAAAAGAAAATCCGACCTACCTACTCTAGACTTTTAGACCATGTAACCTGAAACACACCTTTTTCGCCTTAAGTAGGGTGTTACATCCACGGCGCCCAGGGCCTCCCCACAGGTAGCACTGGGTGAGTAGGCCGCCCATGGCCCCTGCATCTGTAGTAGGGGAGGGAAATCTCACCTCAGCCTATGGTAAATCCGCAAGTATCTATGTATCTCCCAATGAAATAAAAAGTACCATGATATTCTATACACATTGGGCCATATTTCAGATACTGTACACTTTTTGTGGTGTAAGTAGTTTGGTGATTATGACAAGAAATAAAATATAAATCAAGAATTAACAATGATGAATCAATTTTTCGAAAAGTGTACAGTAGGAACTAGAGACTTCAAGCATTCAAAAGTAGGCTAGAATTATAAAACCACTCAAATTTATTCACACCTCTTCCGGAATTTGAGCCTAATGAATGCTATGGTAATGTAACTACATCCACATGGCACTCAAAATAGAGACATCAATACCAAATGGCATTTAATTATATATTATATTGGTAAAATAATTTAATGTCTAATACATATACTTATTGAATTATAGCTAGGTGAAGTTCATGCATTTCCCTGTTTTGTAGTGTGTGGCTGCATGCAGGGTGATTACTCCCTATGCTACATGCAGCAGCAGGGCTTTACTCCATAGGTGCCATCTGGGTCATAGGCTATGTATAGACCAGTAGGGGTGAGATATCAGTGACTTTTCCAACTTTAAATGGTTGTCAAGCATTTCCCATTAAAGTTATCCTTATTCTGATTTGTGTATTGAATTAGTATATATTTTCACTAGTAGCTTGGCCATAGACATCAATTATAGACACACTAATCCATTTTCGATGGAACACCCTACCTTAAGTATACCACAGTTGGGTGGAAAGACAACTAAATTTATAATATTTGTGCGGTGCACTGTGCAACTTTACTAGTGGGATAACATAGAAAAGACATTGAATCTGTATGAATTATATTGAGCACAGTCGCAGCTGAGTGCACTCGTATTTGACTCGTGATCAGCATTGACTGTGCCCAATATAATGCCTACATGGTTGTGTCTGTTTATATTTTCCACTCACAGGCTACTCGTGTCCACTAATATCAGAATATGGCCAGATCACGGGACTCTGGAAGGAGATGCCTTAATATTGACAAATGTACGTCTTCTCATCCCTGATAGACCACACGGTAAGTAAATCAATACGACCACATCAAGCTGTAGGATTTATCACAAGGAATAACGGACACATGTTTGGCGTACAAACCTATAGACCCCCTCCACCCTCGCTTCCCAGGTAGCAAGGATACATTAGGCCAATATCAGAACCATCACCATCATTTAGCCGATGTTGGCCCATCATGCGCAAAGTAGATGTCATTTCAACATGCCAAATGCGACGTTGGATCATTATGGGCAATTGCATGAGAAGATCATATCAGTTCTGACCTACGATTCTTAGTGCTAATATAGACCTCATGTTGACTTGATTTTGACCTATAGTCTCCTCTCTTGTATAGTATTATATTATAATTTCTCTAAAAACAGCTCGACCTAGATAGTATTAGCGAGTGGTGCTGTGATTATAAACTCACTGTAAACACAGAAAAGACCAAGGTTCTCTGGTGCCATGGTGAGCGCTGCTTTTCCAATCTACCTGAATGGTGTGGAACTGGGTATTGTACCTAGTTTCAACTATTTAGGGGTAATGATTGATTCTGTACTGGGTTTCAATGCACAATGTAGCAAGGTTATCCTTTCTTGCAACCAGAAATTATACAGCTTAAGGAACGTGTGTAAATACATGGACAAAGACTTGGCCCTACTTCTGTACAAGACAATAATCCTTCCTGTGCTTGAGTACGGTGAGATAGTCCTTGACGGGGGGCCTGAGACTTTGGTAGACGAGATAGAGACTATCCAGAACTACTGCCTCAGAGCCTGCCTCAAGATATGGGATCCAAGATCAATATCCAGGATAGCCCTGAGGAAGAGATTCATAATTGTGTACAGGCAAGGGGAAAGGGATATCTGACGAAAATGTCAACTTTAAAATTGATATTATAAGCTTTCCATTGATATATTACACAAGAGGTTATCATTTCTAGTTTTTGAGAAATGGCTATATGAATATGGGTGGGCATGGCCCTGTCCAAACCCCCAATTAGCTCTAAGTCTCATAGTTTCCAAGATATCTCTATCTAATTAGCATAATTAGAATAATTAGAAAATGATCATACATTTTCCTCCTATAGGCCATAGCTAATGATACTTTTATTCTGTTTTGACCATAATAATCCTTGTGAATCATTTTATCAATGGGCTTCTTTATTTTCTGTATTTGGAATGAAAATCATGTTTCCATGGCAACACATATCAACAAAGACACTCATTTAGGCTCTAAAACATTCTTTTTGCATTCCAAATAAGGAACCTTTTCACTAAAAATGGAATCTTTTGTATAAAACTACTGAATTCTCCAGAAGAAAGTACCAAAAAACAAATATTAGCCTGTATCTTCCAATTTAGGCCATGGTGGAGCCCCCTGGTCGCTAAAATTGGTACTAATCCCGCGGGGATATCCCTATCTGCTTGCCTGCTCACAATTAGGTCGCTCAAAGAAAGGCGCATTGAGAATCAAGTGTGCCGGATGTATAAACTGACGAGAAATGTAGATAATGTAATTATGCCCACACATGTTCTCAGGAGCAACGATAAAATCTGTCTCAAAGTCCAGCGCCCTAAGAATTCTCAATATAGGAGAAACCCGAAGTACAGGGGTTTCCTGGCCTGGAACCGTCTTACCAGCGGTGTCCAGCACATTAAACATTATACCCAATTTGTTAATAAAATCAAAGGTTAAAGCGGATGCAATTATAAAAATGTGTATATAAGTTAGTTCATAATCATGTGAACTCAAGGGAGCTAGAGGATTTATGTGTAGCTTATGACTGTACTAGATATTGGTAAAACAATTAGTGTTGTGTAATTAGAGTATGCATGAAGCTTGCGGCTAATGGAACGTAATGTACACTCATCCGGGATCTAAACTTTAAATTGTGCCTAGCTTGAGTCCAGCCTGCATGTGTGATCTAGAATACCCGATCGTCTGCCATTCGCTTTGCTACCCGTTGTATATTGTATTGTTATGCCAGCTTGTTATCTTGTATATATATATATATATATATATATATATATATATATATATATATATATATATATATATATAAATATATATATATATATATACGAGCCGGCTGTTGGCATCTATTTGAAAGTCTTGACTTGTAAAGTAATTTTTGCCAAATAAAAATATCAAACTCAAAACTGAATCATCATGGAAATGCTGTTAAGCTTATCAGGCAACTCATACCTTAGCTTTGGTATAGTTAACGTGACCGTTTTTACACAGTGCAGGGCACAACAGCGGCCTATCCTTCCCATCTCTTACTTCAGCCTGTTTATAACCTACACTGGGGCCCTGTACCTCTCCTTTTCTCAGTGTCCCGGTCAACACAGGCGCTCTGGGTATCACAATACATATCCCAGCCTGGGACACTCTGAGACTGTGGTGCGGCTCTCTGTACATAAGTTCAAACATGGTTGGCATAAAGCCTGTGTCCACTAGGATGTATTTGGTTATTTGTCGGCGCTACAAACATGTATCTGAAGAGTGGATTGATGTTTTGTCTCCCTGTGGACACGGCTAGAGAACAATATTATCAAATACAAAAGTGGAAAAGCAAATGCTGGACGTCGAAAGTCGACATAAAAAATCAACAATAAAATGTCAAACATGTTTGATCTTTTTGTGAGGAAAGTGGGCGACACGGTCTTCATTCTATCATAAAACCTTGCTCACCTGTGCCTTGGCCAGTTTGACTTTTGACGTAAACTTTATATATATATATACGAGCCGGCTGTTGGCATCTATTTGAAAGTCTTTACTTGTAAAGTAATTTTTGCCAAATAAAAATATCAAACTCAAAACTGAATTATCATGGAAATGCTGTTAAGCTTATCAGGCAACTCATACCTTAGCTTTGGTATAGTTAACGTGACCGTTTTTACACAGTGCAGGGCACAACAGCGGCCTATCCTTCCCATCTCTTACTTCAGCCTGTTTATAACCTACACTGGGGCCCTGTACCTCTCCTTTTCTCAGTGTCCCGGTCAACACAGGCGCTCTGGGTATTACAATACATATCCCAGCCTGGGACACTCTGAGACTGTGGTGCGGCTCTCTGTACATAAGTTCAAACATGGTTGGCATAAAGCCTGTGTCCACTAGGATGTATTCGGTTATTTGTCGGCGCTACAAACATGTATCTGAAGAGTGGATTGATGTTTTGTCTCCCTGTGGACACGGCTAGAGAACAATATTATCAAATACAAAAGTGGAAAGGCAAATGCTGGACGTCGAAAGTCGACATAAAAAATCAACAATAAAATGTCAAACATGTTTGATCTTTTTGTGAGGAAAGTGGGCGACACGGTCTTCATTCTATCATAAAACCTTGCTCACCTGTGCCTTGGCCAGTTTGACTTTTGACGTAAACTTTATATATATATATACGAGCCGGCTGTTGGCATCTATTTGAAAGTCTTTACTTGTAAAGTAATTTTTGCCAAATAAAAATATCAAACTCAAAACTGAATCATCATGGAAATGCTGTTAAGCTTATCAGGCAACTCATACCTTAGCTTTGGTATAGTTAACGTGACCGTTTTTACACAGTGCAGGGCACAACAGCGGCCTATCCTTCCCATCTCTTACTTCAGCCTGTTTATAACCTACACTGGGGCCCTGTACCTCTCCTTTTCTCAGTGTCCCGGTCAACACAGGCGCTCTGGGTATCACAATACATATCCCAGCCTGGGACACTCTGAGACTGTGGTGCGGCTCTCTGTACATAAGTTCAAACATGGTTGGCATAAAGCCTGTGTCCACTAGGATGTATTTGGTTATTTGTCGGCGCTACAAACATGTATCTGAAGAGTGGATTGATGTTTTGTCTCCCTGTGGACACGGCTAGAGAACAATATTATCAAATACAAAAGTGGAAAAGCAAATGCTGGACGTCGAAAGTCGACATAAAAAATCAACAATAAAATGTCAAACATGTTTGATCTTTTTGTGAGGAAAGTGGGCGACACGGTCTTCATTCTATCATAAAACCTTGCTCACCTGTGCCTTGGCCAGTTTGACTTTTGACGTAAACTTTATATATATATATACGAGCCGGCTGTTGGCATCTATTTGAAAGTCTTTACTTGTAAAGTAATTTTTGCCAAATAAAAATATCAAACTCAAAACTGAATTATCATGGAAATGCTGTTAAGCTTATCAGGCAACTCATACCTTAGCTTTGGTATAGTTAACGTGACCGTTTTTACACAGTGCAGGGCACAACAGCGGCCTATCCTTCCCATCTCTTACTTCAGCCTGTTTATAACCTACACTGGGGCCCTGTACCTCTCCTTTTCTCAGTGTCCCGGTCAACACAGGCGCTCTGGGTATTACAATACATATCCCAGCCTGGGACACTCTGAGACTGTGGTGCGGCTCTCTGTACATAAGTTCAAACATGGTTGGCATAAAGCCTGTGTCCACTAGGATGTATTCGGTTATTTGTCGGCGCTACAAACATGTATCTGAAGAGTGGATTGATGTTTTGTCTCCCTGTGGACACGGCTAGAGAACAATATTATCAAATACAAAAGTGGAAAGGCAAATGCTGGACGTCGAAAGTCGACATAAAAAATCAACAATAAAATGTCAAACATGTTTGATCTTTTTGTGAGGAAAGTGGGCGACACGGTCTTCATTCTATCATAAAACCTTGCTCACCTGTGCCTTGGCCAGTTTGACTTTTGACGTAAACTTTTGGCGTCAAGCATTTTGACAGACGACAAATGACCCAATAAATGGTAGTGGACACAGGCCTATTGAGTGACATGACTGACTGTACTTCATAAGGCCTGTGTCTACTAGCATATATCAGACTGTTTTGTCGCCGACAAACACGTTTTGGCCCCGACAAACACGTTTTGGCGTCGACAGAACGGTTTTGTTTGCGCCAAAACGGGGTTAATACGGGTGCAAGAGCTAATAAATGGGATCTGTCGCAATTGCAGCAATTGCAGAGGGTGGCACTACTGTTGATTCCCTGGATATCAAGTCTGATTAGCCACCCAGATAGGCCTATGATATGAGAAGGCAATTGTTAAGTGCAGAAATAAGAAATGGGAACATTGCCCCCTATGCCCATGCATGTATATGTCAAAGGGCCAGTCAGAATGGGAGCCTGTGATTGGTGGCTAATGAATATATTGGGTAATCATCAGAGTCTGTCCAAATGACATTATAGTTTAGCATGCAACTGATCAGTTAGCTGGCTTCTGGTGGGGTTTGGAGGAACTCGGTGCGATTATGCTCCAAGTATTAGATTCCATGGCGACTCTGTCATATTGGCTCCTTTTACATCAATTAGAGACACTGATTCCTGTAAACTGAATAGGAGGGCAGGAAGCTGTCAGTGGTCACAGACACCACCCCTGTAAATGAAAAGAGTTATGCAACGTTTCCGAACCATTGCTCTATTATATGGGTCCTTGTTAGGCCTGTGTCCACTAAGATTTATCATGCAAATAACCCATAATAATTAATTATCTATCAAAGTGAATTTTAGGCCATCCATTATTGACCTTTACTTTTTGAGTTATCACTAATAATTAGTCTATAGTCATTACGTAAATAATCATATTAGTGCACCGTGATTACAATTATTGTCCATATCCATTTAGTTCTATGAGGACATCTTGTGCCAGGACTTCGTAATGATCATAACATGTATATCACTCTGGCATCAGGAACCAGACTGTCACATAGCGGGAAAAACTATCCATAAGACAGAGTTTCGTTATAAAGGAAATAAATGGGTTGCGCTGTACTGGTTTACGGATGCAGAATTTATAATACATACACGGCTTCACTGTAAATCGATAGTCTCCGTAAATTTGAGTTTCTTTAGTAGTGTATGCTCACATGGTGTTCTCAAAAGGTTATGATTGTACTTGTCATTCAAAAGTCCTCATCTCAGGAGGTTCAGAGTTTAACACCTGGGTGTAAAGCTGGCCTCAGTGAACATGAAAAAAGCGCCTGTCCAAAGACAAAATGTTCGGCTACAAAGCTAGCATGTATAGAACTGATATGAAATATGTAAATGTGAAATCATCTTAGGGAATATACGTCTAAGTATTTATTCGGCAGTGAATTGTCAAACGTCCCTGGGGCGATAGGGTGGTAAGAATACATATATGAGAGACACACAAAGATGGATATCATTGACTGTCTATAATTACTCTGGCTTTATTGCTTTTCTAATTACCATTTCCTCATCAGTTTGTCAACATAAAACACGATGGCTTTTCTGTCAATTCTGTTGATAGGAAACGTTTCTGGACCACAGACAATATTGACCATTCTTTAATAAACCTGGGAAAATGCCTCCATGTAATGCCTGCCCCCCAGACTTTAAAGACAGTATATAATTATATATAGTGGTATTCCATTATTGTGAATATGTTCTTTTCTTTGTATACCTTTCCATGTATGAAGCCAGTACTGTACATGCAATATTCGAAGCCTGATAAGAGCAAATATAATATGAAATGTTCATTACAAAAGTTGAAGATTTAATTCTTTGCATTTGTATTGACAATACCAACCTATAACATTGATGGCAAACATATCATTCAAGCCTATTGTACATAACATATCTTTTCTACAACACGTTGACAATGACTGTAGACCTTTCTTCAATATTGGTATTTATGATAAGATAAAAACACCAATAACTTCCACATCCCGGCCAATTTGGTTTCGGCCTTCAGATTGTATCAGCACTCATCATCTCCATGTATTTAATAATTATCTATTTAATTTGACATGTAGGTGATTTGTGAAATGATTATTCCCCTGTCTGGTGTTTACTATCCACTGTATATGTGAGAAAGCAAAGAAAAAACACAATGGGGTAAACAATTACGTATATGATAAATAATTCTTCTTTTATATCAGGCAAGATTAGGATCCATTCCGTTAGGCACTGTCTGCTGCTATTGTTTCCTACCGAACCTACAAAAACGGTCATATACTGAAAGCAGAACTATCAGCCTTGTAACCCCGGCCTGTCTATTCTATGCAACTTGGCCTTGCATGTTAAATCGGGGTGGAGGTCAAGTAAGTGAAGCCAGTAACACGTTTGGCCTTTCACTGCATGCTTTAGCTGTTTCATTTTGGGAAAGTTGCTTAAACTTTCAAACATGACCATGTCACATGGTATCTTTTGAACTTAAATGGAATCGTGAGTTTCCATTTCAACCACAACAAAATATGCCGAGCTATGACATGTCGATATGTATACATGTTACAGCCTATCTAATAGAGGGGGGACTTGAGCATGCACGCGTGCCGTTTACCCCATTACTTACGAAGTCTCCTCAGTATATTCAATATGGCTCGAGCTAACTGCGATCATATATATGGCCGGGAGGAAACTGACCAAGATAAAGGCAATGATCCTTTGTTTTAAATTTTACTACTTATAATTATATTATACATTTACCGAACATACCCCTTAACTTTGATGACTAAAGTCTGGGATTTACATAAAAGCCACGTTGGAAAGTGTGCCTGTTCAAGATGTCTTGAGCAGTAGACATCCCACAGAGCCGGGCATTACAGCCAATGCATTGGGGAATATCATCTCTGTGCATGAAACTATATGATTATTCTACTCTACACACCGTTTCTGCAGAAAGTCAGGTAAGTGGATTAGCACAGATAGCTCCGAGTGGAACCCCTTTCGATAGGAGAGGAGTGGCATTCATAATGGGATAAAACTCGAGGCTCAGCAGATAGCGCCTCTACACTTCGCAAGTCACCATAATAAAGAATAAAAAAAACTATACTAGAATGTGCTCAGACAATGGAGCGGGCCTTTGCTGTCTGCAGCGGCAAGCTGTGTGTGATGTCCTTGTGGAGGATACATGCAGTCTGGGGCTGTACCTGCATATGGCATCTTATTTGGAACGTTCTTAGTGGCAGACATGTGCCTCGTCTTGGCCAGTGCAAAGCTCTACAAGTAAGGACTTGTGGAATAAGCATGATGTGCCAACAAATGCGGATGGAGTGAGGAGAGAGGTGTCTTGTCTAGCCTCTTCAGCATGCAGTCCACTTTTATTTGTCAGGCGGCAACCCCCCCCCCCCCCACCCTCCCCCAACCGTCTCCCCAGAGTTGACACAAACCGAGCATGTGTACTTCATCACCCTCATGTGTCTGGCCTTGCTGGTCAAGTGCTTCTTATCTTCTTATTACTCAGCATATGCTTCTTTTACACACAATCCATACACCGATTTTTCAAAGTGTCCATTGTCTTTGTGACAAAATATTACAAAACGCCCATTTATAACCTGGTGTGTTAGATAAAGAGTTTGGCACCAGTAATTATGATAATAACGCAGTACCATTACTGTATTCGATGTAATAAGCGCACAGCGCGCTTAAAGATTATTTAAAACTAAAAAAAAAACTCCTTCACATGTCCCCCAACGTTTTGGCTGTTGCTATACTGTATTCAACATAATAAGCATACAATGTTTCTAGTAGTTAAGGGTTAAAGACTTGACATATTTTGGGGGGTTTGTAGTTTAAAATGGGCCAAAAAGGGGTGTGTGCGCTTATTAGGGTATGTGCGCTTCTTAGGTCGAATACGGTATTTGTTTATTCAATTATAATACTTTAGTATATATTCACACATTCATTCTGGTTACAATACTATTTGGACTTATTAACTCCCACCCGCCCCCGGTGATGTAATTTTCTGCAAGTGTAACAATCGATGCTGCTCCGCTGCTCTTCAATATGTCAAAATGAACTTGCACAATAATTCAATGGAGCAATTATACACTGAATTTACAGAGATACTGAACCTGTATTGTCAGTTTAAACCTTGCTAAAATCACCCTAGTTATGGAGGGTATTCTTCCTCTTTACATGCATAAGGAAATATATATCACTGCTGAGTTGATAGAGGTATCTAGATCATCAAACCTTTTGGGACCGCACCGGTATAGGATATTCCTCAGCCATGATCATCTCATGGTATATATACTCGCCTGGAGGATACACTTTTGGCAAAGACTGTGTTTTGTTTGTCTCTTTGTATACACACACACACAAACCAGCAACTCTAACAGGAACCTATCGACTATCCACAGGATCTGACATTGTTGGTGGACCAGACATTTTCAACGTGTATTTATTCATAAATGATCTTGGAAATACAACAATTCACTTCAAATTGGTTGAGCATAAGATAAAGTACAGCGTGTAAAGATGAGATCATACTACTGTCAATAAATATGCTATCTGGAATATCAGCATTCATATCTGAGTTACCCAGTACTACTCAGCACACCTAGGGCTTGATCCAGTCAAAATTAATTAGAGTATAGCTACAATGAGACAATGGTATGGGTAGTGCCAAACTCAAGTGTATATAATTATGCACCTTCATAACATGGTGCATGTGGTTCAAACAAACAATACAGTATATAGATTGGTTGAGAACCGGCATAGTAGTATAAGTATAATTGCTACAACATGTATTGGGGTTAGGCTGAGCTACACCCTCAGAAAAGTGAGAGTCATTGTCGCTAAAACTACTCTCACCTGAGAGTCAGGCAGAGTTGTAGTTTTGGCGACAATGACTCTCACTTTTCAGTGTGTGTAGTGTATACTAGTACATGGGAAGAGCATGTCATCTATTATATGATGTAGATAATTTAATATACTATACAGTTATTTCAAATTATCCTAATAGTCATAAAAAAGAGAGGGGCAGACTGTTTCTTTATGAGTGAACGGTCAAGGTCACACCAAAAGACTTATTTCCAAAAAAGAGTGCAATGAAGTCTTTATATTTAGGAGAAGAAATGAACTAGTTGTTTAATATTTAACAATTCCTGCTACTAGAGACCTTGGGCCAATTAAAGTTCTGCCTGATATAGTTTGCCTATATCCATTGCATGTACATCTTAAAAGAAACCTAAATGGTTTCCTGGGAGGCCTCATAGACTAGCTCCAGATTTGACCCTTTATACAGGAGTGTGATATGATGAATATAATTGGTACCGACAATGTAGCTGAAGGATGCCCATGAGTCATCAGTATTTGATTGGATGCTTCTGATACAATACGTCATCTTTGACCTTGTATGTGATAAGTATTAGCCTTACAATAAAATGAGTGTTAGAATCCAGGCCAGAATCCGTACATGTCACATTTTGACATATTGCACTACTAGTTCCTGATAAAGAGTGGCAAATCAGATTTTGTGCCAATTATTTACTTTTGTGAGAAATACCCCAAAAATGGGCTCTGCATCAATTAGGGAGAGGCAATAGCCTCGACTGACTCGACACATTCACCAAATTAACATGCCATGTCTGATTAGCCGTCAAGTCTTATGACGTGAGAGGGCAATTGTTGTGTGCAAGAGGCGAGAATTAAGGAAATTGTCCATGCATTAAGATGTCAAAAGGCCAGACACAGTACATCTAGGAGGCTGGTATTGGTCCCGGAAGAATTCTTTGGTTGAGAGAGTATCTGCCTAAATCAGATTATTACATCCAGCATGCGAATGATCAGTTAGCTGGCTTCAGTAGGTTTTGGAGGAAATGGGACTCTAGAAGGAGGTGTGGATTGAGGTATCACATACTCCAACCGCTATGTGAGAGCAGCTCCTTTTACATCAATGCCACCCTCTCATAACCCTTCCAGTTCTGTTCACAGCAGTCATGCAGGACTAATAGATTGGCTCGCCAGTATTGAATTTCACAAAGAAAACCATAAATGTAATGGCCAAAATGGGAAAAAAACTGCATGATAATTTAGTTTTATTTCAAATGCTAGGGACATTCCATTTGAGACATGTCATTTCCCTATTCATTAGAAGACCTATTAGCATCACATTCAGTCTGTCAATCTATGTTGTAATTTGATAAGCGAGGCAAGTAGTTGGGGTAATGAGTCTGGACACACTTCCCATCGGCTCATTGACCATTACCTGATTTAATATTAAGAAGCATAGAAATATACTAATAAATTGAGAACAGATGAAGGGTTCTGGAGAGGTTTTCACCTTTTATACCCACAGGAGGCTATGTGAAAACTATCTTTGGGGGCCTCGTTCCTAAGTACATTGTAACTACAGGGCCATCCCAACATGATAATTTAACTGAAACAAAAGCCTTATTTAAGACCTAGGTGTAATTATGCATGTACCAATTTAGAATACTAATAAATCAAAAGTCTCGTAGACCAGGCAAAATGCCTCTAGAACTCATCAATCAGTTGGTGATCAAAGATGGTTGTGTGACTGTTAATTAACCTTTTTGGTCATTGTTAGATCTTTTCACAATAGGAATGTTCTATCAGATGCTACCACAAGCTCCCAGTAGGACGCTGCATGGTATCATTCTGGGTGAAGTATTCATCTAGTAGAATATCCTTTAATAATTCATGATCTATGGGTGAAACTGTAATATCCTAACTATCATCAACTACTCATTACAGCCAATGTTACTGAAAATGTTCCATCCCAGTAGCTTGTAGCAAATCCTATCTTTCTCTATACAGTTTGAGGATGTGTGGTTCACACTATGTAAAATATGTCATTGTAGTGTTTAAAAGTGCAGCATATATAGCAGTTAAAATGAGGCAAAGAGTTACAGAACTTTCCTATCAATGGTTTAAAATTGTTGTCAGGATGCCATTTTGGGACTTGCTGGGTCTAGATATGGGACCCAAGGATTGATATAAGGCTGTGTCTCACGACCTTGAGCCAATGTTTTTGTCTCTGACCGGCTGCCGTCTCTGACCAGGTGCCGTCTCTGACCGGGTGCCTTCTCTGACCTGGTGTCAGAAAAACGTGTTTTTTAAATGTTAACCTATACTCATATATATAAGGATATGTAAAAACGTTATGGCAGCTCTTATGTAATTACTATTAGCCTCCTGCTGTTGGTAGAACATAACTAAACTCCCAAAGTGACATCCGGTCAGAGACGGCACCCGGTCAGAGATGGCACCTGGTCAGAGACAGCACCCGGTCAGAGACAAAAACATTGGCTCAAGGTCGTGAGACACAGCCATAATCTAATTGTCTGAAATTGCTGGTGCTTCATTCCTTTTCTAATGCCCATTTCCTCATCTAGCAGTAGCAGAACTATGCGAGAAAGCATTCAGGCCAATATTGACAACATTTTGATGAACGTGTGAAAATGTCTTTCATGTAACACGTGCCTCCCAATCGTATTTGTGGCTATATATACAATTCGGCCACTCAAAAAAAAGTATTTTCTCATCACAGCGCGCATCATAAAAATAGTGATTCAGGGATTTTTTTTGCTTTTATTTAGGTTCTCAAAGAAAAATCTGTCAAAAAGGTGGATAAATATTGGCATACCGTATTCGACGTAATAAGCGCACAGTGCGCTTTAAAAATTATTTAAAACCCAAAAAAAAAAAAAAATTTTATTCTAATAAGCGCACATCCTCCTTCACATTTCCCCCACTGTTTTTGCTGTTGCTCTACTGTATTCAACATGATAAGCATACAATGTGCTTAACAATTATTCTTAATACGTTTCTAGTAGTTAAGGGTTAATTTGGGCTCAAGGGTTTCGTAGTTTAAAATCGGCCATAAAGGGGGCTTATTAGGGGATTTGCGCTTATTAGGTCGAATATGGTATTGGGTATCAAACTAAAGCTTATACTGTCAGTAATGCAGAGAGCTAGGAATAACTTGCATTATAACAACTTTTATGGATCAATAAACTGTTAACTACTAAAATGTGGAAATCATGGGTGAAAAGTCTTAATTTCCCCATATAGTTTAGCCCCCAGTTAAAAAAAACCCACAAAAAAACCGCCTTCGTCATATTTTTAACTGCCTGGTGATGAGAAACTTTTTTGGAGTGGCCTTATGTATGTGACATTTTGATATCACTCATTAGAACAATGACATGGCCTCATTGATACCTTTATAACCCAATATTCCCACAGTGTTGTTTAGCCTGCTGTTTGTATTACATCCATGACTCGTATATCAAATAAAGTATCTAACTGAGCATGTAACAGAGGTGATTTGTTAGGGCATGCAGACCTGGCTGGTTCCTGGGCAGTGTTTACTGCCCCATAAACTGTTTACTTTCTAAATGACTGAGTATGATCTCTGCTCTTTCTTCCAGCCAAGGTAGCAGCAATACTTGATATCGATGTGACTGTGTTAAGGAGCCAATTATAAGAAATCACTTTCGCAGGTTCAATAAGTTATGCTACAAAATTAATTGATAGTTAATCAGCAATATATTGGTTTATTTCGGCATATGACCTTTCCACATGCTATTCAATGACGAAGATTATATCAGACAATGCGCGATATAGCTTTATCCTATGACTTCTTAAAGGGATATGCCAGGGTCTACACATATGGCACCTGGTGGTTATAAATGAAACTACCTAAAACCATGATAAAAGCATGTCTCCTTGTTGCATATGCCTTAACTCACCTTTATTAACCCTTTAAATGTTAGACTATGACTTCCTGGCTCAGGCTCATGAGAATACCACAAAATAGCTATACCCAGATGTCACAAAGTGGATTTTTTTTTTTACCTCGAATATTTTATTAGAACTATTTTAGTTATAATACATATTCATTTCTTGGAACAAAGTTTGTAATCTTCCCTTTTCAGGGATGTAATTTTAGAACTTTTGTGGTATTTTTTCAGTTTTCCACGTTTTACAGAAAAATCCATTATAATTTAAAGAAATTAAAAAGCTGTTATTTTATTTTTTGTATAAATATTAACAAATATACAACATGATAATGCATAATTCAAAATGGTCCAGAACAATTGGGAATTCTTTTCTGATATAAATAGACACCATTTGCATGTAAATATTCGATTTTTTTTGCCTATTTTCAATAGTTTAAAGTCAATGTCACAAAACAACCATGTTAAGGTGTCCGTTACGTGTCCGTTACGCGTCCGTTATGCCATATGGTGCTATATGGCGCTATATTTAGCTCAGAAGATTTTAATATATGGCAGCTCATAATGTCGTTAATATTTATCTCATAATAATTCTAAGAGTAATTTTTTTTCATTTTTACTTGTTGCAAAGTCACGTGTTTGACCCTCCTACACATCTTATCACTGAGTTTTGCTATTGCCAAAAGCTATGCACTACTCTTTTATGACCTGTCTGGGCCAACTAGAAATAATTGAATAAGTCCCTAACTGTATCAATTCATAAATTAATTACTATTATTCTTAACGTTAAGTGTATCCTATGATCCTATGTACACATGGCTAAGGTTTGATTACAAATTGTTGGCAACTGCTTCTTCTGTGTTGCAAAATATAGAAAAAATATAATTGATTTATTTAGTATTTTTCCCCAAATTGGCCATGGCTCATTGGTTTCACCTATGACTACTATTTTTTATAGATTGATTATGTCCCAGATCATCGCTTCTAAACATCTAAGAAGTTTGGTTGGGATATTATTGGTCAATTTTTCATAAAGTTGAAAAATGTAAAAAAAATGGGGTTTGCACTGTCGCGGCGATAGTTAGCTTCAAATGTCAATATATCAAAATCTTTTTGCTTCAATCACACCACCATACATCAAACTAATATAATCCAAAGTGATTAAGAGATATTGTTGGTAGAATAGAATTGATCAAACCCTGGTGTATACCTTTAAGAGCCAGTTTGATATTTGACGTACCGTATTCAATGTAATAAGCGCACACCCTCTAATAAGGGCACACCCCCGTTTTTGGCGGATTCTTATGCTAGAAATAACCAGGAATTTCTCAATTCTTAAACCCCATATTAAACTCTTAACTACTAAAAGGTGTCCATAATAATTTTTTAAGCGCACTGTGCGCTTATTACGTCGAATACGGTAAATTATATTATATTGTTCTTTCGTGCTTATGTAGGCCTATGTGCCTGAGAAGTCTCTGTCAGTTGGAACAAGTACGGCCTTAGCAAAGGTTAGCCGTTGACATTTATACTTCAACCTAATTGCATAATATGATAATAGCTATTCTTTTTGATGATGAGCCTTATGTTAAGCCTTATATGTATAATTTAGTTGATAAGAATAATGATAGGAATAACTGTAACGTTATTTTCCTTAGGTTCGTTCTTGATGTGCTTATGTTCTTAACTCAAGTTTCTTTCATCTTCTTCTTGGCTTCGATCATCAGGTGTGGTATGAACTATTTACTTTATACATAAAACAAGACTCCCCCTTGGTCCCAGATCTTTCCAGGTATACTAGATCATCAATATGACCAATATTCTAGAGAAGAGTAGAAAGAGCTTGACCAAGATAATATTAGTACTCTTTTCTTCTTGCTTCATCCAGAGATAAATTCACCTAACACACACATTTGATTAATACAGCAGAGATATTTACCTGAGATCTTCATGGAGATATATATATATAAAGTATAAGGAAGTGTGTGTATTTGAAAAGTCTCAACAGTTTGTATACAGTGTATGTACAGCTGATATCCGGAACCTTCGATTAATTCCAAGGCCTACGTTGGTCAAGGAGTGAATTTACAGACGCCAGATATTAGCATCCTAGACCTCAGCAGATTCTACCTTAACAAATTGCTATAAGCACTAGCAGATATCATGTTGAGCCACCATGCACTCAACTAGAGAGGCCTATGGTGTCTGCAGCGCCTAGCGGTGTACAGTGTCTGTATAGGACAGACATGCTGCCTATATATGACAATTGTTTGCTGGCAGACTGTACCTTATCTTGGACAGACAGCATTCTGTAAAGTGCAGAGTATGCTGTGCTGTTCCATACATCAAGTGATATCCAACACCGAGATCAACAAGTATGAGCTTCGGAAATCGACAGGATGTGCAAACCGAAAAAGGGTTAGAATAGGGAAAGTGGTGTCTTGTCTAGTCTTTTCATCACAGTCATCTCCTCGTCTTTTTACCAGACAAGCTTCATATTACTTTACATAAACCTAGCAGTTCATCCTGTTTAATCTGACATTACTGGTCAACCCAGTGGGCACACAATTCCGTTTAGCGTTGAATCAACATTGAATCAACATTGAATCAGCATTGTCAACCAGTTCTCAATGCTGATTCAATGTTCTGTGCCCACTGGGAAGTACCTCTTATTGCTCTAGATTATAGCTTTTTCATTTACAATGCATGCAAGCACGGTCTTGATATTTTTTATTGCATTTGTCACAGACATTAGGGAGATGTTCCATTGGAGTGACAAAGTATTGGCTTCAAATATATATATATAAAGTTGTATAAATTATAATTGTATACATCTCATCATCCGATTTGTTAGCGCTTATAATCATATCAGAAAATAATGCATTATGTGAAATACAAATGAGGCAAGATGCATCATTAAGAGACTACAGACAATGGTGTCCATTATTAATTGATAATATTCTCATGACCTTATTACACACCTCTCATGTCCACATAAGGCGTCTCCAACATTATGGAAATGCCTTCTGGCTTTAGGTCTCAGTTTGAGAAGATGCTTCACGAGAAAGTCTTTAAGAAATGTTTTCTTCAGTGCCTTTGATCTGCTCAAAGGAGCAGACCAACAGACTGGGGCCATGCATCCACAACCTTCTTTCAAAATGAGTGACACTGGTCTAACCTACCTGCTTTGATCAGAAACGCAGTATGATAACTCAAAACCTATGGAGGATAGAATCTATAGAAGCCATGCCCTGAACGTAAGCAGATGGGTAAACTTGCAACTACAAATGTGCAATCTCTTTGATTCTGTATATCGTGGCAGTGTGTGTTCCAGAGATGTGTACACATGCCTTGGCCTATGAGTACCTAAGTAACTGAAGTAGATTCAGGTTCATTTCAAGTACAGCATGATGCCTCTGCTTCAGGCTTCATGTTCACTGTGGCTGTATTTTTATATACATGATTGCTAACTTTTTTCAATCAACTCCATAGGGTTGTGATGATGCATGCATGCATCACTGTCAAGTATATACATACATATATACATACATACATACATACATACATACATACATACATACATACATACATACATACATACATACATACATACATACATACATACATACATACATTTATGTATTTATATATATGTATATATATATATATATATATATATATATATGGGTGGGGGTCCAGAAAATGTCCATTTCACAAATTGAGTTACTTTTTTAAAATAATCATTTTAAATGAAGAGAATGTATTGGGATAAGTACATAATTGCAAAAAGCCCAATGAGTACTAATAGAAAAAATATGCATATTAATTACAATTTCATGATTTTTTCAGATTTTAGCTACTTTTCAGGGAAAAAATGACCAAAAATCAATGTCCCCTGGAAAAAATCTGATTTTAACGTAAATTTTCTCCCAATGGTATTAGATTTACACTTTTTGCTTCATATGTGTAGCATACAGATGATACTTCTTCATAACACCATTCATTTCAATATTTAATTTTTTTTATTTTTTAAATATTTGTTTTAATTACAAAAAAAGCAATTATTCTCATAATCTCATATATCTTTTTAAACACTTGAATTTTTTTGAAAAATATTACACTAGATGGATGATTTGTGCCATTAGGCATATCCCGGACACCTATACTCTTGGGCAGAATGATAAAAATTAAGACAATTGGTCATTTTCTTGGTGAAATTAGAGCCCAAAGAAGGAATTAAAAATGACCTGTTTAAGCCAAATTTCTTGAAAAGGTAATTAATTATACAAATCCTGCATAAAATTACATATTACCTGCATTGGATAAGCATATGTGTGAGCTCTACACTCCCATATCGATAGATTTTTTCTATTTTACATTTAACAAGCAAAAACAATTGTTTTCACTGGATGTTACGTTCACCAGATTGATGTTACGTTCACTAGATTTATTTAAACATTTCGAATAATATCAGCCTAAATGTCCTCTAAGGAGGAAGGGAAATATCCATGTGGTGCCTACATAGTACATGCAGCATATACAATAAGAATCGTAACTCGGTGCAATGTCTTTGTCTTTGTAAATTAAGATATCAATTTATGTTACGTTCACTAGAATTATGTTACGTTCACTAGAATTATGTTACATTCACTAGAATTATGTTACGTTCACTAGAATTATGTTTGGTTCCACGGAGACAGTAAATTGTCACGAAATGATGTCCTTTTTTGCTAATTTCTTTTGATAGGTCGCATGTATGTCTGTTTGACAAACCTATCAGCAAGGATGTATGTGGATGAATGCATAATTTATGTAATATTAAGAACTATCAAAACAACATGTGCTTTATTTTATGAAATGTTACGTTCACCAGATATATGAAAAAGTCAGAAATATGCATAAATAATTAAAATATAGCCGTAACACAAATTGTCCAAGTATATCTGAGCATTACAAATGACACTGACCTGTTTCCATCATTTTATCATAAACATATTTCATTCTAGAAACTATTCAATTTTTGTGTTACGTTCACTAGATGTTACGTTCACCAGATATATTGAAAACAACAGAATTTTGGTCTAATTGTCTTATTTTTCTTATATTAAATATCTGGGACATGCTGTGACTTTTTTTGCATAGGTATTATACCACAACCAACTGAAAACAATGCTATTATTGACTAATATTTCATTATAATTCCTCTATTTTTCTGCTATGTTACGTTCACTAGATCCCACTGAACACCTCTGAGTAGTAAAATAAACACAATAGAATGGCAGAAAATAAAAAATATCTTCAGATATGTTAGAGCACTTTGTATACTTTCAACTGGGTTTCACAGCTAGTTTAATACTCTTCCATGTTAGTACTTTTCCCTATTTAAAAAGATTATAGGTTCGATTTAGACAGAAACCAACTGGTCCTCAATTGACTCTAGCTATCAAACTATCACAATGGGGAATTAAAAATAGAGAAAAAGTGTACAGCACCCTGTTACATGGTAGCAAATGACACATTTTTGCCCTAATTCAGTGAATCAAGTTCATAACTAAAATATGTTATCATATTTTTTCACTATTCTCATGTTTATGATAATATCTAGTGAACGTAACACAATTTTGTTTCATTAGTAATTGTATTTTTCAAACTTACATAGAATAAAAAGTAAGAATCCTAGTATCACAAAATTTGGGAATGTGATGGTTCATTGCCTCCTTTATATATAGACAAATCTGCCACAACATTTGGGCAATTCAGAAATATTATTGTTTTTCACTGGAAATGGACATTTTCTGGACCCCCACCCATATATATATATGTGTGTGTGTGTGTGTGACAGGATTTGCGAAAAAGGCCCTTAGTGCAGGGTGTACTAAGGTGCTTTTTCCCAGTACTTATATATATATATATGGACACAAGGTGGTCAGGATGCTGAACCCATTCATGATCCTGACAAAAGGGCATACATGTAGTGCTTTAAGACATTACATGCTACCATTAGCAGTTGTAATACATAGTCACTCTCTCTATTGTCTGGCCGCTTCCTTAGAGGCAGGAGCTACTTTGCCTAGTGCAAAGAAGGTCACTAGACTCTGAGGAAAAATGCTTTCACTATGGTGGCTTTTCTTGTAGTCTTGTTGGGGCGGTTCTGGGTCTACTTATGCTTTATGTAGATCAGAGAGAGTATGCTGGCTACATACAGCACACTAGACAATCTGTTTCCTATGTATAATTAATATTCCATATTTGCCTGGTCTCTTTGTCTGTCTTACCCTCTCACTATGACTACTCTCTGAGGCCAAAATGTGATAGTGTTTGAGGTTATATCTACATATCACTAGTTTTCAACTTTCAAGCGTTGACGAGATACAAGTAGGATAAAAAGGCAAATTGACAGACAGCAAATGTCTGTGAGATGTTATCACGTATAATGCAGCAAAGAATTCTATTGATGAGATAGTCATTGGTTCATGACTATAGTTTAGAATGTTCCATTTAAATGATAATGTTGGCTATTCATTTCTCAAGTTATCATAGAGATTATAACAATAACCCACTCTGATATTTTGATATATTACAGTATGGACATGATCCCAACCTATGTCTAAGTCTTGTGAAGAGTCCATACACCATTATTAACAAATGTCATGTCATTAGGACAGAACTATATAATTTTCAATGTAAAGATTCGCATTCTGTGGAAAGCTGCAGTATCAATATGCCTCAGCCAATCACTTGCATATTTGGGTTGAGCATTGATTATCGTATTCGACCTAATAAGCACACATCCTCTAATAAGCGCATCCCCCCCCCCCTTTTTGGCTGATTTTAAACTACAAAACCCCCAAAATGTGTCAAGTCTTGAGCCCAACTTAAACCTTAACTACTAGAAACGTATTACGAATAATTTGTCAAGCACATTGTATGCTTATTATGTTGAATGCAGTATAGCAACAGCAAAAACGTTGGGGGAAATGTGGAGGAGGGTGTGTGCTTATTATAATTAGATTTTTTAAATTTATTTTTTTAGTTTTAATTTTTTTTAAGCACACTGTGCGCTTATTACGTCAAATACGGTATATATGTCGTAAATGAAAAGAAGTCTCAAGGGGTTTATATACGATATTGACGATTAACCTTTATGGCAGATGGTGCTTCATCTTGCCCAGACAAAGTACATACAGACAACATCTTGTAAAGAGCAGACAGTATATTCTAAGCTGTTCTGTGCATCTAGTGACATCTAGCACCAAGATCAACAAGCATGGGCTTCGGAAATCGATACGATGCTCAAACAAAAACAAGGGATAGAATAAGGAGAGTGGTGTCTTGTCTAGTTTCTTTAACCCAGTTCATCCCTTCTCTTTTGCCAGACAGAGTTCCTGTTAGTTGATAATATCAAGCAGTTCATCACGTATTGATCTAGCATTACTGGTCAAGAACCTCTGATCGCCACAGGACACTTTGTCTGTGATGTACAATACATACAAGCACAGTAGCAATCACTCATCACCGAAGGACTTTTCCATCAGACCAACAACACATTGATGATTATGAATTATGCTGTTATACATCCCAGTGCCTCATCGTCCAGTATATTCCTATTGTGTATGATGTAGAACCATGGTCTACAAATATTGGATAGCCTGCATGAAGGGAATGGCCATCAACTAATAATGGTGTCTAGAGTTGTGCACTGAGGAAATAATTTTGTCCGTATATAATAGGCTCCCTTATGGTAGAATACTATTCCCAAAGGCAAACACAATCAACCCATGTCTGGTAGGTAGATTTAATCACAGCATTCATTGTTGTTGATAATATGACGAATGCATCCAGTCCATTAAGCTTACTGTGATATATTTCATAAGAAGGCTTTGTGTGGTTTGAATGTTCCAAGCACAATAGCACCTATACTGTACTCCCATTAGGCCCAGCCGTTACCTGACCACTGACGTAACGGCCAACTTGTTACTAATTTAGGGGTTTGCCATTCAAGAACATGCAGCACTAATGCATGCTATTGTTAGATGAATCTAGTGAGTACTAGCGCCATCATGAATGACGTTACATAAATTCTGCACGTTGGGCCTCCTTGAGAAGTGACAATGCACGCTGTACCAATGGTTACAGTAGCTGGTTCCATTATAAGTAATCAAAGATAGCAGCCTAGCCCTAGCACGCTTCCCTGTAAGTGAGACTACCTGTTGACAGATTGAATGCAGACCCAGCATTATATGGGAACAATGGTATTGATGGCTCTAATGCTTCTACCAATAACACATTGATGGCATGTACGCATTTTATTTCAAACCTGTTGGAGCCCTGTCTTTTAGTAATGTGTTTGTGGACAAGAAAGGCTCAGTTCCAAAAATGGTTTACCAGTGTTCACTGCAGATTCGGTCTGTTTCTGATGCAATACCTAATGCATGGTTCCAACTGTCACGTCGATATGTCTTTTTAAAGGTCTACAACAGCCATTGATTGGAAAGGTCTTCTGGCTGTAGCTTTCCATTTGGGAAGATGCTTCGTGAGGAACTGCAGAAGTCTTTAACACATGTTGGCTCCACTGCCTTTGATCTGCTCAAAGGGAGCAGACATGGCCCTGGCATCCAAAGTCTTCTCCAGGACTGAGTACCACTGGTCAGACCCACCTACTTAGACTGATAACTCAAAACCTACAGAGGATAGAATCTATATAAGGCCTGTCCTGAACGTAAACAGATGGGTTTACAACCACAGACTCTTTGATTCTTTATCTCGTCCTGGCAGTGTGTGTTCCAGAGCTGTGTACACATGCCTTAGCCTCTGTTGTATCCAACTCCTGTACTGGACTATGGTTTACGGTACCGCATGATGCCACACCAAGTTTCATACTCATTTTTATCATATGCTGCTGAGTTACTCACTGTATATGATGGCTGCCGTTGAAGTCTGGTTTATGTTATGCAAGGTACTCAAACGGATGTAACTCGGTTTACTTCTACTTGACGTATGCGGAGATCAGAGCATACATGTATGCCAGTTACATACAGTACACTAGGAACTCAGTTTTCTTTACATGTGACTGGCTTTTCATTTATTTGCCTTGTATTTTCTGATCCTTGCAACCTTACATGATCCCTTTTCTCTATCTGTCCGTCTCTGTCTCTCTTTCGCTATGGCTATCTATTGTTAGACAAAAGACTCACACTGTTAAATAATGTTATTCATGGATAGCAAAATGTCCCGTAGGTGTAGAATAGTTTTGCTGTAATAAAAAAGAGAGCAAATGTGCTCTACGTTGCTGTAGTGTAGATGGCAGTCAACAGTGACCTGATGTAGAAATACAGCACTTTCTGCTGTACTGTGAGAGCATAGAAATAATGAAGACGATTCTGATGTAAAAAGTATGTTTGTCTCTTATATAGGCCAAGATTAGTAGTGCTATCTCTAGCACATACTTTAAGATGTCATCGTATCATGCTCTACCTATTGTGCTAACCGGGCTTCCCCACCCTCAGCAAAATCAAAACGTATGACGACCTTTAGAAAACCTGGTATAGCTCATTTAATGAAGAGGTAGCAATGTTTAAAGAATAAGCTAACACCTGTGTTTATCGAGCTAAATTGTTGCTACTTCATCACGTTTGCTAAGGGTCCCTCATAGATGATAACAAGCAATCATTTGAAAGGTCTATATATAAGTATATCCCAATATGGCTATATGACCTCTAGCTGTGGCGCAAGTCACCTTTCTAAGTTTTACCTACAGCCACCTAAAAAACATTTGTCACTAGAAATTCCACACACGTGCACACTAAGAGGCGAACTCAAGACCCTCCGATTTGGATTTACAACTGATTCTGCTGTACATTAATTAACAGAAGTATGACTTACATAGTACCAGTATGATTACAGTACATAGTGTTGCAAAGATACACCCTGACTTGCTGTAGGTCTACATTACAATCTGTTGGATCTGAAGTTTCCTGCAATATTAGCTGCACAAGAACAGTACTTACTTCTAACAGTGCAACTTATACCGATTCTATGTATGCAGCTTGACGAAAGACCAACACTGACCAAGCCGGCACGTTTAGTCCATTACCATTTTCTTAACCCTCTCTGAAATCATACAGTATACAGTATATAACATGGTAGGAAAAAGTTTACCTTATTCATTAAACATTGCTCTGCCAGAACGAAAGACGATAGTTGATAGGTGATAGTAAGAAACTTATCTCATCAACCTTATAGCCTCCTGCCCCCGGGACCCGAGTCTCTGATATATCCACGAAAACATAAAAGCTGGGATGAGTGCTTGGTGGTTTTTACAATGGCCATGCATATCCATACGTCTGTTTGATTAAGGCTCGGCAAAAAGGGGAATCCACGAACTGAGCAAATTCTGAGACCGTATCGAGCAGGCCTGAAAAGTAGGCAGGGGTGGGATGATATGCATGTGAATTTGACATGGGACTCCATCAGTCTATATTGCAGCTGTCTCCCTCCGTCAACCTAGCGGCCTCGCAATCCCTCTACCCTGTCTGGTAAACGATGTTAAGACCCTCCATTGTTGTCTCTGCAATTCAGCTTGGCCGTTTTACATAATTAAACATTTAAAAGACAGCCTTCTCATCGATTAAGGCAAACTAATGCCAAGCAACCAAACCGTAATTACTGCCTTGCGATGTGTATAATCGCTAGCTTATCGTGTAACTATGGACGGGGAGGCATGGTGGGAAGTAAAGCCCCTATAGTGGTGATGGACTATTCACATCATTCCTTATATGGTAAATTATTCATTGACTTGTAAAGTCATTAGCAATGACAATGCTTTAGGCGACAACTTCATTCCATGCATTATCTATGGGTGTATTATTTGGTGTAGTAGCACCTTACAGCATATGTAAGACTCCATGCTGCTGTGAAAAAAATCGGTGTAATGATACACTTAAAGTGATGATCATTTCTAAGGGACAGGTAACGTTATGCAGGTGGGGGTAGGGGGGGGGGTTGATATAGAGGGCGGGGGCATACATTAGTACGAGGGGTCCAAAAAGATAGAATTGTGGATGGCTATACTTTAAAAAAAAAGTCCATCGGGGGCGTGCATGGGTAAATCAAATGTGCCTCAATATCTGGAGGAAAGAGGGATGATAATACATACTGATCCATTTGGTTATTAGAGGGCAATTGCCCCTGACATTTTTACTCAGCCTTGCATACCCAGTCAGCATACCAACCGATTTTCTCGTCCATTGTCACGAAAGTAAATTAGTCAGACCGTGGTAACATGGACGGTCAGATGTTAGGGATTGTTTGTATTTGCATTTTTTTGTCTGGGTCCAATTTGTGAGAATAGCTCCAATCTGACGACAAAATCGGGCAGTGGGGCACAAGCTATGGATCAGTCGGACCACTATCTAGTACAATATAGAGAATCGAAATGGAGGCATCGGTCACTGTCAATCAGCCCTCTATCGCAAGGATTCCCTTCAGATATAAGTAATTGTCAGGCTTTTGCAGCTCCTGGCTTACCTAAGTATGCTACCAAAATCAGAAGAGAACCGGTTGTCAGACGAGTTAGATGAACGTGGTGATACACAACTGAGTAGACACCTCAATACTAGGAACTTTGCAGTGTCCATGGTATTACAAATGAGTCAGAAGTTAAAAAGAGAATTGCATACTGTACCTGGGTATTAGCATTGCCTACTGCCTGAAATATAGTGAGGGGGCCTATCGGATAATGTATCAGGAATATTGACACCTTCCTCGCACGACTAGCATTGAGGAGAGTTAAACTCAGTTTCATCAAGTTCTCGCCCTTCCAAATCAAATACTGATCACTAAGTTCAAGGCCATTCTTGTTGCCTAATGCATTGACACAGCGTTTCAATTGCCATCACAATTACTCCTCGACACAGGATTTCCATCTTGAATCAATACTTCCTTTATGCGGATGATTAAGCATTTGCCTTGGTTGCTTGGTCTGCTTATCGACTGACGTGATAATGGTCGACACATATCCCAGTGCCTGCAGAGATTAGACTTTGCTGAATCATATAATATTCGCCAAAATATACAGTGACTCTGAATTCTGTATTCTATAGATTGGGCTTTTCAGACCTTAAACAAAAGTGACAGCTGTGATGATGCCATTCAAATAAACTTTGAGAATATCCCATCTTAGGAATTCAAAATACAAATGTCTATTACCACATGATTATATGTAGAGGACTTGTAAGTACGTAACACCTCTTCTCACTCCCACACATCCTTGGTCGAAGTGATTTTTTAAGGGGAACTAGGAGGGTTGTGACAACTGCCAAAATAAAATATAAGATAAATGTACGAGTAAATGTCACATAATTTAATCATTTAATATAGCCACAACCCTAACCTCCCTCATGTACAGCTCCTATCTCCCTCAGGTAGTTTGTTGCTCTTCGGACCTGTCCTCCGTTACTGTATAGAGTTGCATTGGGAAACTTCTTTTCTTTTTGCGAACAATGTTAGACTGACAGTAGGGAATATGCTGTGCACGTGATAGTGTAGTATCTGAAAATAAGTATCCAGCATTATCATATGCAGCTATATTAGAAGGGGATGGTAAAAATGACGAAAGAGTATTATCTGATGAATAGAAAATGATTCGTATAGTGGAAACGGGCCATAAGCCACAGAGAACCTTCTAGACCAACCTCAGTTTCTGACCAGACATAGAATGACCCCTTTGCCTTCAGGGGAATGAGGGTCCCAACCCCAATCACAATCATTGTGCTTTAAAGCCAGACTCATGAATAAAAGAACTATGGGTATGCAAAAAGGAATGTATTATACTGTCACATGTAGTTAGTAAAAGGCTGCGGGGCCACATTCTAAATCCATTATGTATCTGTACTTTACTAATCTCCAATCTAAAGCAATAAAGGACGTTGTGTTACATATATCAAGCCAACGTGATAAATTCATTGGCTAAGAGGATTATATATGATTATTCAAGTAGGGTAATGTGCTAATTTAAATGTATATTGGTTTCTCCACAGCACAGTAGTAGTGCTAGTAACTTGCCAGAATGATTAGACGTAAAACCTGTCATGAAGGTACTTTATATACATGTAGCCTTAGGTTAAGTGAGCATCTGGATGGCAAGGCAAGCACGGCCACACAAATCCCAGTGATTTATGCTGACAGCATTGGCTTCAGTGTTATGTATCATGATGCCGTTCGGCTTTTTATGTATATAAGTTGTGCATACTTCTATCGACTGTATCAGTGCATACACAGCATAGCCATTCCCGTCGTACATTTAATCTGTCAAAAGATTAAATTGGTCGTAGATTATACTAATCAATTTATTTTTTAAGTGTTGAAAATTAAGGGGCAAAGTCTCCATCTAAGTCGATATGGTAGCTTACCACTGACAACGAAGGCACACATAAGAAAGAATTAGGACAGTGTAGCTACTCTGACAAATCTAGAACCCAGAGAGAAAAGCAGATCTTAGTAGCTGATGAAGGACACCTCTCTGCTCTGGGGTCAACTAGCTATCTTATCTGTTTATTACGAGCTAACCTTTCATCTCCTGTCCAGCTGCCTGACTAAGAAGCGTTATTTAGAACAGGGCTCACTTACCCTTCTACCATTTTCACCTAACTTCCCTCGTGCAGTTGCCAGGAGGACTTCTGGGGTATCCAAATAAATGAGCAGAATTGGAGTGACTCAGTGCGAGTATATATGTAGGAGCTATAATATATGTATAAGCAACCTATCAAGCAGATGAAGATCCAGGTACAACTCTGAGCACAACGCTGGATGCATTTATCACAGCCACACATCACATCTAGGGTCCTTTGATCCACTAGAGACAAATGACATTTGGAATTTACAAAGGAATTAGTGCCAGCACTGCCTTATCAGTGAGACAGGACCCACTGCTCATTTCCTTTTAACCTTTATGTAGGTTCCCAGACCCCACAGGTCACACAATGGTGTAGAAAGGTTACCAGAAACGAACAGAGAACTAAAAGGCAACCACTTGTTTCATTCTGTGATCTCTCTCTGGCAGTAACTAATTGTTAAAACCTCTAATTGGCTTCCATTCAACTTCTTCAAATGGATAAGGAGGCCTTATGGGAACCGACACAATCAGGTCTCTCAAAAGCAGATCAGGTACTGTGTCGAAGATGATAAAACAGTTATTAAGATATGTTTGTATAGTGACAGAGACTAGCCTTCTCTGGAGATAGATTGATCTATCCAAAGATAGAAATGCCAATAAACTATTTAGTAACCAATAATGTAGAACTGAAATATTCCCCCCTGGTAAATGAAATCATAATGTTCTCTTAATTCTAGTAGCACATCAAAAGAGGACAGCGCTTTCGCAAATAGGACATTATACTATTTGCTGAAAGTTATCGCACAAACGGTTTTCACTTGGATAGATCAATCTTATTAAATGTACCTGATTATGCACCATTATAGAAGGCCTCATATACATAATTACTTTGACTGAATTGGGATCACATTTTCGGACACGTCAATAGGGATTTAAAACTGTTGTTTACAAACAGGACGATCTGTCATCTTCATCAACTGTCATTTTGAATTCACACGGCGGTTTATCCAAATATCTCATGCTGAATTACAAATTCCATAGATCTAGATTTATGGAAAGAATATTGATGAAACAACGTTTGATGGCTGTGACGACATAACCCAAATTGTTATTGTCATTACTTTACGACGACCTTGTTTGCCTTGGAAGGTCATCAAAAGCTAAGATTAATCACGTAAGCAATGTTGATATTGATAAAAGGATAAACACTATTCCAAGAAAACCCCTAGATTATGTACCATAATTGAACAATGATAGCGCGCACTGACAGACGACAGATAATGTGCTAATTATGTCATAACGAATTTCTACACATCTTTAAAGCAGGCCTTGCTTGTATTAAAGAAGTATCATTCGCAAAGGCAATCAAAATGCTGAAAAAAAGCATTGGCGCGAATTGTGCTATTTTCTGGGTTATACCCCCCACTGTATACATTGTACAACTGGGCAGTAGAATCTACTGTATGTTTACATACATTATACGGTGTACTTAGATTGCCTATTAGACACCATCACTGCTAAATTGCCTTTGAAAGCACAGAATGAGCTGACGGAAGGAACATTCAGAAAGTGGTAAGACACGAAGGTTGTCCCCATGCAGCCATTCTTTTTAAAATTTCATATAATGTGTGGACATGCTGATTAAATAATGTTGTATCTAGATCGCGATCCCCTGTAGTTGGACAAGCAGCTTATATTATAGTATATACAAACACATGCCGGATATGCTACATCTGTGGTTACATTGATTGCTCCAAGGGAAGTATTATAAAAGCAGGGCTGAGTGCTGGTTTGAGAGGCAGGATGTGGCCAGCTGACAGGTGTGGGGGGAGGGAGATGTGACCAGCCGTCCAAACTGTAAACACGGCCTAACAGCGTATGAACGTTCAGCAGTGGCGCCATCTAGTGCACGCCAACTCCAGTGGGGGACGACCAACACTTCCGTTCACGCCAATGGACGCCGACAGGAGACACCCACTTCCGCTTTTAAACAACCCTACTTCCGGTGGCATAATTTGAGAGGTTGGGAGAGCAAAGGCAGGTCTCTCCCTGTGAGGGCCTGTGCCCCGAATTCTGCAGTTGCCGCAGACTTCAAGTCTTGATGGACAGATTTAGGTAACCTAAATGAAGCTTTCATCACGACAGGGGTCACGGCGGCATGCCATTCAGGAACCGGATCCCGAGGACAGATTGCCCCAGACCCAATTTTCATCGCGCATACATATTTATGAGGCGCGCTCGGCGGAAAGGCAACGCCCGGCATAAGATTCCCTAGCATGCTTCCAATCCAGATTTTTATCACGGAAAAAAGCTACGTACTGCTTGAGAGGCGCCTGGGGTCTACATTGCTTCCTGGTACGTCTGAACTAAAGCAGTCTGTACCTAAGCCGACCCAGAGTAATGTCGCTACTCAGAACAGCGAAACAGAAGCCCTGCCCCTTCTATTGCTATCAACGAAACAGAAGCCCTGCCCCTTCTATTGCTATCAATATGATAAATAAAGCTCTATGTCAGAAGGTGTTAACATGCGTATTCCTCATCTTGGCTCCGCCTCTGACAAATGGCATGTCAGGGGTGATTTGATGATTGAGCTGCTCTGTTTTAGAACTTATAACATGGAATGCTTCACTGATTGCTGAAGCCCAGAGCATCTAAATCTGAAGATAACAGGTGCTCCTTATTTCAGACTTAGAACAAGGACGGTTCCCCTGTACTGTCTCTTTGAGTGTATAGTGTGATTGCTAGATACTGAATGATGGTGACAGTGCGGCCTTTGTGAGCAAAAAGGTTTGGATCGTATCATCCCTGGTTTTCAGTGAACAGTGGAAACGTGAGGGATTCATTTAAAACCCTTTATAAAGGCGGATTGCCTCAAGGCGTCATGTTCATTAGGCATCATGATGCATCAATGCACCGCCGGAGGTCAACTCCCCAGCACTGCATATGTGCATCATGCCAATCCTTCGGGAGTAGTTGATGCATGGATGTAGGACTTTCCACGACTGCATTCTTGCATCACGAGGACAGAAGGCATCATTACGATGTAGCTTATAAGGGTTAACGGGAAAACAATAACTCAGCAACAGTGAATTAGTGTTCGAATTACCAGTAACCCTATGGCGACCGTCCCTTCTTTTATTTCCCAATTCATCTGCGCTTCTTTATCAAAGATGAAGATTGGTTGAGATTTGTAATCAGAAAAAGATTGAGGCAAATTAATCTGTTGTGTCAGCTGTGTATCTCCAGAGAACAACTGAATCTTATCCATTGTATAACCATATCAAATATACCACACCATACTGATACACCCTACAGACAGTAAGACCAAGATCTACTTTGGATCGGGTTGATGGATGGAACTGAATGTAATTGGATTCACGTAGTCCGGCTTAGTGCAGTACTTTTCCAATCTTCATGGTGGTGAAAGATTCTTGTGTTTTACACTTGGAAGGATGCACTATATTATACAGTATATATCACAGCACCTACAGACTCAGAGAAAGATGATGGTTGAATGCATAATACCCATGTTGTATGAGAATAATTCTTTATTCATATTCTCAGAGTTCCCACATCGACTGCCAGGGTTAGTGTACCCTATATGTTGTTTCACATCAGCAGCTTATAAGTATATACGCTTGGGAACATTGTTTGGACCAATAGGGACTCACTGGTGAGAGTGACGCAATAGCGATCTTATGCCAAGTCCCGATTGAAATTCACATTCACTTTTGGAAGTGTTTTATAGGTGTTTTAACAGCAGAATTCAACCTTAAGCATTATAACATACACGGCGATAGTTTATTTCCATTGGATCCGAAATATTCCTTCACCTATGCATCATACAAGTATTCAGGATGGTGCATGCCAATATGATTTGAAAATGTAATATAAATAAGAATTATATTTGTCTGTGTCTGCAGTCCATGTACCATAAGAGCTATTCCTGAGTCCTCAGACTTTTACTACCAATGTTGCTGTTGGCATATGTGATTGCTATCAAAATTGGTTTGTGTTGAATACTCAAGAGCGATCTCTTTGATGTTTAGATTTTCTACAGGCAGGTGTGCCCTGAGTCGTAACCACGTTATAAAAAGGGCTAAATTAGCTCTACACAGATCAGCGGCCCGGAATAGGCATCATCCAACATTATAGGCATAGGTGTATAACCTTACCATTAATCTCCCTCACCACAGCCCAACATACATACACACCCAACACAAAAATAAGTACTTGTTTATGGCCTGGCCCACTGTGGGGATCAAGATAGTGGTTTATCTGCCCTTGGGGTGGACAGCTGCCCTAAAGGGGTGGACTGGGAAACCTTGTAATGGTTGGTCTGGGCTGCCCAGGGGGTGATGGACACTAAGTTACAGTCGTATATACCCGTAGAGAAAAGTAGCCCCACCCCCAAGCTCTAGCCTAAGAGATATAGGGGCTACAAATATTTCGTGGAGATATCTACAAATAGTTATATCACCCACGAGTGTACTTTCTCATACCTGGGGGGTGAAGGAGATGACATGCATATCCAAAACTAATGATTTGTCTTCTTTTCTTAAACTGTTAATTCATCCATGTATGTCCATGTGTTCATTATAAGCAATACTATATTGGAGTTACTTGTTGTCACTACTGCTCTCTTCATTATGAATGAATGAGCTATGTAAGTTACCTTAGAATTTTAGGAATACTTTAATGCACATAATTATTACTACCATCTTTAATCATTGCTATGAAAGATGTGCTGCTTTAATGTAGCAGCACAACCATGTGTTTTATAGATATGAATGGTAAAAGCCAATGGCTTACATAAAATATGCTGTTTTGTCATGAACGTCATATTGCATGGTACGTTTTATATAATGGCAAAGGAGACACCTTCTAGATGATAGGTCATTGTCACTCCCAGGAATGAGATCCCCGGTCTGCGTGGTCAGAGCATCAAAGATGGTGGAGTTGTTATTATTGCTCCAACAGAGAAGGCAAGATTGCCTTATTTCTAGTGACTGTTGAATGCTTAAACTTACACATGATGATCATAAGCAATTAACAAGGCTGTAACCATTCTAAATTGATCGTTCTCCCTTACTATTGGTGGCAATACAGGACGGGTTTATAGATAAAGATCATCCCGGTCCATAAATGTAAAGTTTAGCGTCGGGAAAAAAAAAGGCTGTAACCATTCATTGTTCAATGTAAATCCCACAGACTAGTGAGAAATATGGGTTTCGTGATTTCATGGTAATGCCCCTAACACACTACCACTGATGCCCTTAACACATTGTCAGTACATGAAAGTGATGCCCCGTACCACAATTCCTTTGGCGTATATACATGTATGTAAGTGTTACTCAAATTGGCCCAAAATCACATGTCTGAAGTGTTTTTTTCCTCCATGCTATTCCTACAATAATCATGTAAGATTTGCGAAATGCAAATAGATTCCTTTATATAATCAGTTTAAAATACTAAACTAAGGTAGCCTCATATAATTTCAAGGTACCGTAAAACCTCGCGTATAAGCTGCGGCTAGTACGCGAGTCAGACTCAGCTTTCTTTTGATACCAAACATGCCTATATAGGGTGCGGCTTATACGAGAGTTTTTATAAGTATACTTAAGTACCAAATTAACAATTTTCAGACCCCCTCTGCGGCTTATATAATCTGTCAAAGTTAGGGGTGCGGCTTATACGCGAGTTAGGCTTATACGCGAGGTTTTACGGTAGCTAGTAGTATAGTGCAGAAACGTGTATGCCTGAAATTCATTAGGCCAAAAAAAAAAGGTTTGTTTCAGGTAACATGGCAAGAAAATGTAGGGCCGGTAGGTCAGATTTTTCTTTTTTTTAAACATTTTTTTTTAACATGAAAGTACTAGCCAATTTTTCGGAAGACCCTAAAATTTACCAAAAAAGGGTAAAAATACAAAGATTTCTTCAAAATTGCATAAAAAACGCAGGGTTGGCCCTGTTTTGATAGGGTGGGCCGGGTTACCTGAAACAAAACTTTTTATTTTTTGGGCCCTATTTCAGAACTCACTATAATTACAGTATTGCAGCATCTCCCCATCCATGCACTCACCTGAGTGCATGGATGGGGAGAATCGATCTACAGGTTCTTTGATAATGCACTGTGTGCAGCAGGTACTATAATTCAGTCCAATACTACTGTAGGCCTATGGCCTGAACCTACAAAGCTTAATTTCCATTGATAACTACCGAAAGTACAATCTAGCTATCAAGCTATGGCACACTATATTATGCCTGTGGACAGGGCATCACAGAGAAGTGTTACAGGCATCACAACAAATACTTTGATATGTGGCAAGGGCATCACCCATCAATTCTAGGATGCCCAATACAGTGAATTTAGCCTCCTATTGCAGTGCAATTACTATCCAGACTGTTTGTATTGATATTTAAGTCATATATACTGAGTTGTACAACCTGCCAACCTCCATAACACCCTCAAAACTAACCAAAACAAGCCTCCATTCAACCTACCATCCGCCATCTTTGATGCTCTGGCCACGCAGACAGGGGATCACTTTCCTGGGAGTGATTGTGGGATTCAGAACAGAAGTGTATTGCTAATCGATGAGTGCTAAACAGTTATTCACTCATCATATGTAGTGGGCATAGATTGAGAACTGCGCTTGTGGCATTGACAGCTAATATGACTAGCGGTATAGTGGCAACGTTCCCTGGTTACTAATAGCGGTCTACACCAGCTGTTGATGACTGTGTTGTGTGATGCTTGTAATGGGTAATTGAGTGATTCTCCAGCTGCTGCATTGTTTAAGCCTGGATGTTGTTTACAAACGCACCCTCAGAAAAGTGAGAGTCACTGCCGCCGAAAGCACTCTCACCTGAAAGTCACTGCCTGGCTTTCAGGTGAGAGTGCTTTCGGCGACAGTGATTCTCACTTTTCTGAGGGTGCGACTTTTATGGTGTTTTAATTGGAATATGGAAATGTACAACGTCATGATAATATCTAGGACAAGTTACCTAGGATATTGAGTGCTACTTGGTAAGACAAATGTGTAGTCCCCTCTGGGAGGCTAATTCATGGTAGTAATATTCCGTAGCTAAATACCAGTATATCAGCTGCTCATATCTGTATTGTATACTGGGGACACATACATTGCCTGGTACTGAAATAGATCAATAGACTATATCCTGGTATTTCCTAAACACCAGACTTGTATAATCGCCCACACGGTTTGCATTTCTAACCCAAGAATACGAGGACTTGAGGCAACAAATTACAGACATACTTGTGTGGATTAGAATAGGCTTAGAACCAGGGTATATTAGGTCTCTCCTTAGTTTACCTGGTCGCCGTGTAGGTGGCGTGCATGGCACCTGCCTCCCTCCTAGCGGTGAGTAATTGCAAATTACAGGCCGACACATCTGAGCATCTCACAGTAAGCACCTCACTAGCACTGCGAGCCACCAGGGGTGGGGTCCTGTAATGCTGGCCCCTGTGCCACCTGCAGGGTCTTAGTGGTAGGCCAACAGGGGTATAAGGTTCTAAGCAATCGCCAGGCCCAGAGGGCATCCAATATCCAACCCGTGTGAACCCCTTCAACAAAGCAGAAGATATGCAGCGGCCTCTCAGTCGGAAAAGTTGGCTTGCCCCGATAGGGGTCATGTTATCGAGAGCCGCTGGAGACTGATCGGACAGCCACCAAACAGACAATCTTTATGGAGATTGTGGAAATGGCACCCCCTGGCCGCAGCAGTTAGTTCCTGCTTGTATCTATGTGTCCCCGGGGTGCATCTGGGGTGGGTCACAATGGGGCTCACCCTGGAGCGGTGTTACCCAGTGCTAGGATTTATGAACGAATACAATGTGGCTATATATATCACGTTGTACTGTTGCCAACTCTGTGCAGTATCCAATGCATAATCATGAATATTGATGGTGGCAGGGCATAATAGGTCCAAACATATATATGGCATATATGTACAAAGACAATGCTATGTGACCTGAAAGAAAGCCAAATTGTCATCTGAGGAAACATGTTGCAGCATGTGGAAATTTGAGGAGAGGCCTCAACATAATGTGAACAATCACAGAGAAAAAAAACAAGGGAGTCCAGGCAGCTTCCAGAATGACTCCCCTCTCTAGGGAAGCCCTGGTCCTTATGTGACTCCCTTTATAGGTGAGCAAGGCAGTCACCTAGGCTCGCTTTATCAGCCAGAGCTTACCTAAAGAGGGGAGTCATTCTCGAGGCAGTTTGGACTCCCCCTTGACTCTGCTTATTTTCTATGTGATGCATTTCAAAAGTGGCCATCATTCCTGATATATCGACACCTACTCTCTCCTCCACCACACCACACTATAACCCCGACCCGCTAACCCCAGGTACCCATCCGCCCACCCACCATTACCAACCCATAACTCATCTAAGTCGTTTTACCCTATGTTTATCACAAAAATACGGCCTTATGAGAGCATTTATTGCCAATAAACTGCACGTAGATCCCACGAGGGTTGTAAAATAGTACTTCCCCAAACAGTCAAAGCCTCAACCGTCTATACGTTACTGCAAATAAATCATCTGACAACGAGAGGCAAATGTACTAGATGACAAGTATCAAGAGCAATGTTATTGCACCAATTCATAATAATTATATAGAAATTATGATATGGTTAATGAGACAAGACCATTTTAAATTCGAGAGGCATTGACATGAAATGATCACTAAAGGAGACAAGGAATTATACATAAAATAGTTGATGTCCCTCATGTTATGTGTTTTCTATTTTCCAAGCACAGTAAATGCTCTGTATTTAAATGGTGCAATATTTATCACCATTGGGCCACTTTGCCATCAGCCTTATGGTTCTCACTCTTCAACACGTTTTATAATCTCAGTACTGTCTTTTTTCTAAAACGATAAAAACTCTGACATACAAACCATCCTACTGCTTAATTGTGCAAAACGTGTATTGTGTTTTGATATAGATGCTGTTGATGCTGCAATCGAATGTTTTACACTTCCACTGATGAGGATGACTCCTTTTAGTACCAATTGTCACCATGAATAACCCCCCCCCCCAGTGGGCCTAAAAATCAGTTGAACGCTGAATCAACATTGACACTATATTATAGCTATTACTTTCAGTTCTGTTCTATGGCATATCATAGAAAAGGTTGTGAATAGTTACAAAAGTGACAGCATGTCTGGGAAGGGTGATTGGAATAATGCAATTCATGAAATTTTCATGAAATAAAAGAATTCTGTATACTAGAGAAGTATTCTCAAATTATCAGTACAGTCCTTTTTAAATCCTGACGGACCGCCAGCTTTCCCTATGTAGCAGGACCTGATGTCAGGCAGTTTTCCACCAGGGAAATAATTTTTCAGATATTCCTATACTAGAACCAGACTTATGGGTATTTAAAGAAATATGTCCATATATATACTAGTGTTGCATATTTTATCTAAATCTGTTGAAAAAGCATTACATTATACATTCTGTACTCCCCCTTTCATATTTCCAGATGTATGTAACATTTAGAGTGCAGGGAAGACCGGGACATTTAGGGGAAATGGTAGATAAAATTCTGGCAGAAAAAGCATCAGGCCACAACTAGTCTTCTTGTCACCAAGCCATTGGCCTTTCTCATACACAATGCCCTGGCCGAGCTCTGTCCGGCACATAGGCTTATAACATTTTCCCAGGTTGGAAGTTGTGTGGAGGTAGTGGTTGTTTGCTTACAACTGGAATACTTTAGAAGTGAAAAAAGGATAAAGAAGCATGTTAACCTATGTTACACTATTTTTTGAAAAAGTTTAACTTTTATTTGCCAAGAAAATCCAGCGTTGAGTTACAATAGTGTGTCGTCGTCAGTACAAAAGGTCTGTTCATGGTACAAGGCGAAAGAAGCCTAATCAATGTAAATTGTCAAACACATAGTGGATGTAGTTGTAATACCTTGCATAATAAATGTACCGGTACGACGAATTAAGTAATAAGTTTACATGGCAAAGAAAAGACGATGAGCCGGTCATTAAAACTGTTGTATGGGCACACCGTAGGAGAGGTTTCTAGTAGTCACAGTCTTGTAAAATAACAATTTCATTCAGCACGATGGACGAACAAAATTCCTTTAGACTATAATGTTAACCCTTGGCGCAATTATAGGCTATCTTGTCCTGCAAAACTCTCGTCGGTCCTGCAGATTTTCAAATCTGTAGGACCGACAGTCCTGCCGTGTAAGAAATATTTCAAAAAGACTGACAGTATAATCTTGCCTTGTAGATTTTAGGGAGTGATCATTTTTTATCAACAGGGGGGGGGGGGGTTGGGGGGGAGGCAAAAAAATTTGTACCCCTTGACCGGGGTAGGTAAAAATGTTTTAACCTGTTTTGGGCCAAAAAGCCTGCCTGTTACTATGCTTCAAAGGGCCGATTTCTGACCTGTGGGGGGGGGGGGGGGGGTAAAAAATTTCGACCCGTTGACCGGGGGGGGATGAATTTTTTTTTTCTATGTTCCGCGTGGAAAACCACCCCCCTGTTGTTAAAAAATGATCACTCCCTTACAGTTCCTGGTGGCGAGATTACATCGATATCCTACCCAGTGCAAGTAATGCCACTTCAGGTCCAGTATGCCGAAATATACTGATCTGACAAATACAAATCCATGAGCTGTTAGATATGACAAAACCCAATTACTCAGCTGTCTTCAGTCTCTGTCTACTAGACACCCAAAACGGGAGAATTTCATTAGTTATTCAACAGAACCGCCTTGCTTTCATCGTGCCTCTTAGAATTAACATCATTATAGTTTTACCAGTCATATCCGCGCTATACAGCCAATTTGATTATGGCATCCTGGATTTACATACAAATAGAGTATTACTTATTCTAAGCTACCATTATCCTATAACATTCTTATTTACACCTATATTCCCCAGTGTCAAACACTACGTAAGATCGTCCAAAGAGTGACCTACTTAAATGATAAGGTTACGGCAGAGATTACTAAGGGATATAGGATCGAGTTCTATATCTAAGAACTATCTAATAATTTCATTGAATGATGTGGGGGAATTGTATAGAAGGATTCAAGTGTGGGTGTTAATACAGCCCTAACACCCCACATCCACTCATACATGGGGAGTTGAAAAGACAACAATCGTGGTGGCTTATTCATGTAGGAAGATAATGATCAATGGCGAGGCGTTACATTTACATTGCACGTGAATTACTAATTAAGAATACCTGACAGATGGTGAGGATAATAATGATTCATGGCATATTATAGTAATGTATTAAATACATACATACATACATACATACATACATACATACGCATCATCTTATCCCCAGGTGAGACATGCCATGCTTCTCACATGGTTATAAAGGTAAAGCCCGACTTGCTGCATGGAACCTAAAGTTGTTCATCACAGGTTCCTCTAGCACCATACCAGTAAGGAGCCTCGGTCCGTGTCGCCATGCCTTAGTCCCGTGCAGATCCCATGACGAGATTGAGGTGGTGATGTGTAATCAGTGCGGATCTTGAACCTTGGCCCCTCTTGATTCTCCAAATGAACGGATGTCAACCCTATACTGACCCAAGGCACCACCCAATCCTATACAATTGGCATGTCCCACTGGGCTGTAAGGGAGGAGGGCACGCTTGGTGTGACGTGCCAATGATTGATCATGCCTAGGTGTGTACATAACCAGGAGGAGGTCACACTTCAACCCCCAAGACTTAAGGCACAGGAGGAGAGGTGTCACTCACCCGGATTTGTGTCAGGCACTGTAGGATATCAAACCGACCCCCTGCTATAAACCATGTTTAAGGTACACTCATTTTGGGATTGTAGAGGGAGCTCATGTCTGAACGTCCAAAAATTTAACCACGAAAGGTCAATCATTTTTAGTAGAAAATTATAGTTAAAAAACATCTTTAGATTAGAGGACTAACCTTTACACATATGTGGACAGTCGAGGGAAAAGGGTTCTCCAAGGCAAGAACTCAATAATAAAATTGATGTCCTCAGCTTTCCAGTGATATCTTATATTAGCAGGTACCACCTATAGTTTTTAAGTACTGGCTCGCTGAATATGTGTGGTCACTGTCCAATCTCAAATGTCAATAAGCTCTATCTTACTTTGTTTTAGAGATATTCCTTTCTAATTGGCATAGGCCTAATTATGCTAATTACCAAAGAGCCAAACTTTTTCAAACATTTCATCGTGCAGTTTTTGATCGAAAAATGCTATTTACATTTTGTTTTCAGCATAGAAATCATTGTGCGGCCTTCTATCAATCAGTTTTTTTAATGTTTTTTATTTAGAATGAAAATCATGTTTCCATAGCAACCAACATGTGCAAAAACACCAATTTAGGCTCAAAAACGTTCAAATATGGAATGTTTTCACCAAAGATGGAATCTTTTAATCTGGCCTATCATATTCTACATAAAAAAGTAGTATAGATAAGTCTTTGCTATATTTTGGTCCTTTTTGACTATATGGAGCCCCCTGGTGGCCAAAGTTGGTACTAAAAGTCCCTCATAGAGGGCCCTTTTTCCTTGTTGATCCACATATGCTTAACTATGATAGCTAATATGCTATATATAGTTTACAAACAGCACCACAGTTTCATTCATACCCCCAAGTGTAGCTTCTTTGTAAATCAATTATAACTGAGTTGCTGTGGTTACAAGTTGATGCTGCTTAAACAACGTAACCATCACCAAACAACCGTTAGAATAATTATACAAATATTGCTCTACACTATTTGTATGAACAGCAAGGATGTCGATGTTACTATTTCTAATCCGTACCTATCTCAGTTGTCACATTCAATACCTGTGGGTAATTCGAAAAGTGACAGTGATTCCGTGAAGGTTGATTGTAATAAGCGCAATTCATGGTGCTTAGTGCAGTATAAAAGGATAAAAATACATAATGCATAATATTTATACAATAGAGATATTTCCCCAATAACACCAGTTTGACTTGTAGATACTAAGTCCCTGGCTGCGGAATCATTGCCGCAGTCCACCACGGTCTATACAGTAAGGTAATATCCCATGGCAGGGCCATTATGCCAATATCCACTGATCTGACAAATACCATCCCATGAGCTCTTTGATAGTACAAACTCAATCATTCAAGTGACTCTATTTCCACTGCTGATGTGACTCCCCAAATGGGATCATTTTCATTAAATATTCAACTGGATCTTCTTCCTTTCATCTTGCTTTTTAGAACCGATGTCATTTTAATTCCCAGTTGACCAGTGCCATCTAGCTGATGTATTTATTAATCATGACGTCCTGACTGTGTAAATCGAGATAGTACTAGCAACCCTATGCTATTGGTCACCATTATCATCTTGATTTCTCATTCTTATTCATATTTATTAATGTCTAACATTACATGGTATTCTCATAAGAGTGACCCACATAGATGCTGAGGTTACAGCAGAGATTACCTGGCAACCATTGAGCCTGGTTCAATATCTTAGAAATATTTGATTGCATAGGAGGGCGGGTATAGATAAAAGAAGGATTCAAGAATGCAGTGGGAGGTAAAACAACGACCTGCTCCCTTCAAGTTCCACCCTCGTATGCGCTGATACATGGGCAGTGAAAAAAGTATAGTGATGGGTTATTTGTATACGGGTCAATGACAGGGTATCACATGTTGCATAGGGTAGCTGCAAATTCGATCCAGATGGGCTGAACAGGACTAGTTTGTGTGTTGATTACATCCTGTTTCATCTTCTTATATCCAGGCCTTTTTGTGTAACTGCAAAATCGATGCAACTCCATACCAAAAGGGATGTGCACACCCCATCGAGGTTTAGTAGGCAAAGCTATTAGGTGTGTGTCCACTATACGACAAGGAAAGTGGAATATTTTACCTGTTTGACGTCCAGTAATATGTACATATTTGGGAATATATTTCCTAGATATATTCCACTTTGACTGAAGGTAGGCTGTGTCCACTAGGCATTATAAATTGCTCCTCAGACTGCCCAGGTCAAATATAGATGAGGTTTTACAATAGAATAAAGAGAATATTTTCCTATTTCTGCACTAAGAATCAAACATGTTAGATATTCAAATGCTCACTTTTGTCGTCCGTTTTTGACCCCTGCAGATTGCTATCCCACTTTTGTATTTGAGAATTTTATCGTCCACCTGTGTCCACAGGGAGACAAAACATATATTTCATATTTCTGTTCAAATTCACGTTTTAACGGACGACAAACAGCTTTATATATGCTAGTGGACACAGGGCTAATGTTACTAATAATCTATGCACTTTGCTGTGTCAGGAGACGTATATTTTATCATGCGTTCACATAGACGTACATATGAATAAATTAATTACACTATAAGACTTTTACCAAAGAGTTAGTGGAGTTTGATCAATTGATTAATGGCATGTGTTACTTGAGGTTATCTTGGGCCACCTCAGCTCTGACAATTAATCTTGGGTCCGTTTCTAGAGCGTGCCCCTTTCTCTGATATGCCTCGAGTCAGTAGTCCATTATGTATTAGGATCGAGGAAGTGCATTATGTTTTAAAGCAGCATTAGAATCCCCATGCTTGGTCATTTGACAGATTGCCTTTATAATGGTAGTTTAGTGCAGGTCATCATAAATATGTGCAGTGGGGAGTAAACAGTAAGGGCACGCTCGTGTTAGGGAGTTCATGTGTGAAAATGTTCTACTCGGTCATGATCCATCTAGAACAAAGTAATAGTATGCTGAAGGTTGAAGCCATATAGGGCTGGTTCTTGTCTAGAGGGATTAGATGGATCAATGGACATCGTGACCTGTCCAGGATAAGGGTGTTCTTAGAGCGTTGTTCTACATGTCACATTCAAATGTCCTATTGCTCAAATCCCACGATGACCTCTTTGCCTCCAAACCCTCTGAGATTTGAGCCTGTTGTGATTTGGGAGCCTTGCTTTTACTCCAACTTGCAAGGGTTATATCGCAAGGGTGCTTTCCCCAAATCCCATCATGCAATATTATGTGACACTGAATATAGATCTGCAATTTAGACATTGGAGGGAACATGCATGAAAGTATGTCCACAATTTGAGGTCAAAATGCTCAAATTACACCAGAAAATGCCAAATTACAGAAACTTTTCGCTTCAACAAGGAAGATATTTAAATGACTAGATTGTCATTAAATGCCCAAATCGCAACAGAAAATTAACAGTATTACCTCCCCCTTGTACTTACTTTTGTTGTGCTTTGGATCAAGTCATGCATATCCCAACAGATTCTTCAATTGCAGAAACATTTCAGCAAAAAAATTGCATCATGGGCTTTGAGCTTATGATTCCATGGGCCTCTGGTGTATCTGTGGAAGCATTTGGTACTATGTACAACTGTGTTCTCTAATAACATTGGTGACTCATGTCATGTTAGGTTATCATTCATGTGTAGGTTTCCATATGGTATCATTGACCAAACCTCTATTCCATCAAGCCTAGGAAAGTAGACCAACCGTTCTCCGTCCACCCTCTCTGGGGTTCAGTCCAGCAGGACCGGCCTTAACTCCTCCATTATGATTTGGACTGGGTGGCAACTGAGGAGGGATAAGCTACATCTTTCATAATTCAACACGTATGATGTATTGCTCCTGAAGGTGGTTATGGACACCCCCCCCCCCCCCCCCAGCTATGATCTGCCTTGATTCTCTATTACCAACCACCCAGCCATGACCCTCAATAAACTGACGCTGCATGGGAAGCTCCACTGCTATATATATAGCACTTGTTGCCCGCCAGAACTTGTACGGTGAACCGAGTTCTTACAGTGATATCATCATGTACCAAAAAATATAATTTCAGGTCTAACCCCCTACTTTTTTTTCTGGCGACCTGGTGTATTTTCATGTCCAATACGGCAGCGTCTTGTACTTAAAAGGAGGCCTGTACCTATTTGATAATTCAAGCTAGTATTGATGCGCCGTGGTGTGGTGTGAGCTTCGTTCAGGGTCCGGGAAACAATAGATTACCGGTAATCATGCGGATGGCGACGCTCAGTCCTTTGTCTTGAATTGAAAAGTGGAGATACACTTATTTAACATATATCGATAACAGCCTGAATAACAATATAATGAACGAACTCTCTTCGCGTTCACCCCTAGCTCTCTCTCGCAGGGCGTATTTCACTAAGTTCATAGCAACATGCATACCATGTTCATCATGGATGAATACGATTACGATGGCCTATTATTAGATTGGCCCATAACTTTTTAACTTCTTTTATGACTATAAAGTGTATGGTCATGTGATCAATCAGTGTATCGATATGTCCACATCATGGATTAAGTTGTCACACTGTGATTAACAGCCTTCTAACTTGTTTCATCAATATGCTTTGCATGTTATCAAGCTCTCTTAAGTTTTAGTTTTATAACTTTCTATTTTGCCTTACACACAAAGTCTTTCAATTTATGCCAACCTTCGAAATAAATCCTGCATATGTATCATGTCACAATTCCAGAATCAAATCGATTAATTACAATATGCAACGGGCAGTAATGTAAGTGGGCGTTAATGACCAGAGACGTTACATCACAATATGCTGACGACGATAACAGAAATGATCAAATCCCAAAGCTAGATCTTCATAACATCCATTCTATATTTATACGTGTATATGTTTATAAACACTTGGTTTAATTATATCAGCGCTATCCCTAGTACGATCTGTGTACCACTCTACATTTTCTAAGTATGGTCTTGTTTTATACATTATTGTCGTAGCAGTTCTTTAAGCAGTGTAAACTTATACATAGTATATTGGACATTCAGTAGAAGCATTTTCAGTATAATATTTTGCATAAGTCCGATTACTTCTTTATCACACCCACAGGTTTCCTATGAGACTCAAGTCTTTGGCTGTGATTCGTTCAAGGAAAGGAGCCTCCTGTAGTTGGGGCATTAAGTTAATGGAATGTTTGTACATTAAGCATAATAGACCCTCAGTGTCCCAGAATATGGACACAGGCCCTTCGGAGACCTGGTCCACCATCTAGGACCAGGTCTCCGTAATTGAAGATGTGCAGTACCATGGTTTTATACAATAATCAATATCGCTAAATCCTCCTCCATGTATTTGCAGAGAATCATTAAATGATACAACATCAAGCTACCCATTGTAATGACCTTCCAGCAGTGTTCTTTAAAACCCATAATCGAATCCACCACAAACACATGATAGTTAAAAGAGTATACCACTTCAGGTTGTACCTCTTTCAAGGTAATCGGGTAGTAATTGAAATCTAGCACGCTATGTTCACTGTGACACCCTATGATTAATTTCTTTCAGTACTGATTATTAATCCAAATTCATCACCCCATGGGCATATATCATCCAGTCTCCATGATAGCTAACCGCCAGCGACCGGTCATCCGCAAACATTTTATGTCTTCCATTATGTATTTTGCTCACAATGCTAATATAATACGATTGATATGAGGGGCCCAAAAAAGAGTGTTTTTTTTAAATTCACATGATAATAACGAATGATTCACCGCATCAAACGCCTTTCTGAGATCAAGATCCTCTCTCCCAACTTGGAGAAAATGTTAGGCTGACTAATAAGTCGCCGGCTGATTACATTGCTCAAGTCACCCTATGTTAGGAGAGATACCAAACATGCTCGTTTTTGTGAGAGAAAATTGAGAGGTTTACTATAGACACAGGGATCTCAGGCTTATGTAGCAATCTGGCAATACATCTTGAACAACTCTGGCTCTGCCACGTTGGATGCACCAGAAATTAGTTGCATTGGTGCGTCAAACAATCTTTAGCGCGTCTTCATTGTCTATCACAGATAGAGTAAAGAGCGGTATGTTCAGACCAACAAGCACAAAGTCGAGACCCTGGGCGTTGTTAAAAAAGCCCTAGCTAGATTGAAGTCCGATAACTCGTCACTAGGGACTATGCAACCGTCATCAGGCTTCAAGCAGATAACCGCTTTTTTTGAGAACCCTTCCAGATGTAGTTCACCTGAGCCCACCTCATTTCTCTCTTACAGCTGACTGTGGTATACTGACATATCTCATTCAGCAGAGTGCAGTATCTACGACTGACGAACCTGCATTTATCAGTTCCTATGAGATAAACCGTGTACATTTAAGGGAGCTGATTGCAAGTCAATTTGCATGTTGACAAGTATAGGTAATGCATGAGAAAGATCACAGAATGAAACAAGTGGTTGCCTTTGAGTTCGCTGCTCATTTCTGGTAACCTTTCTACAATCTTGCGTGACCTGTGAAGCCTGGGTCCCTACTCAAAGGTTAAAGGGAAATAAGGAGTGGGTCCTGTCTCACTGATAAGGCAGTGCTGGCACTAATTCCTATCTAAATTCCAAATGTCATTAGTCTCTTGCGGATCAAAGGATTCTGGATGTAATGTTTGCCTGTGATAAATGCATCCAGCTCAGGGCTCAGAGATGTAACTGGATCTTCATCTGTTTGATAGGTTGCTCCTACATTTATTCAAAGAAACGTTACATATACTTGCTGTGAGTTGCTCCTATTCTGCCCATTTATTTTGAAACCCTAGAGAAGCACTCTTGGCAACTGATCAAGAGAGGTTGGAGAAATGGTAGAAGGGTAAGTGTGCCGTGATCTAAACAACACGACATTTCTGAAACCAACAGGAGGAAGAATCTAAACTTGCAATAAGCAGCTGATAAGCTAACTAGTTAAGGGCAGAAAGTTGTCCTTCATCAGCCACTAGGAAACCTGCTTATCGCTCTGGGTTCTAATCAGGGTAGATTCTATACTGCTCCAATTCCCCCCTGCCTCTCATGACAAGACACATTTACGTCTATACCTCTTGGTACGCAGAGCCACATCCGTTCTATGTGATGCTATGTATACATGACTAACCCACTACATATTCTCTCACACAAGGTGTCATTTACAGATGGTGCCCTTGTTGCCCTAGTTACAACCAAGCGATACCTTAGGAATGCATTCCTCATACCCTTCCCTGGTAACGTGGACTTGTTTTTCTCGTCCACTACCAGCATTAGGGATCACTTTACAAGACAGATTCTGGTATAGATATGGAAATAGGCTGCGAACACCTATGCTTCCCACGCACTGGCCACGTGCATAGCAAGTAGTCCATTGCAGGGCAGGACTGGCTTCATCTTGCTATTATTATGTAGCATAAGGGTGACAGAACAGCTGATGATACGGAATTCCAATTGCGAAAGAATGTACATCAAATGTATATATATATATAATGTTATTCCAATATCAGCATATCATCATTGCAATGGCGAAGGAATGTGTATTGAATTACATAGATTATTTCAATATCAGCAAAGCTTCTCTGCAACTAACTAATGTGCAGGATTCGACAGATGTTTTCACTCACACCCTCTACCACCCCCCCCACCCAATTTAAAAGATAGAAAATCTCATTCTTGCTCTAAATGGGAGATAAGATCAGTCCATATATGGTACTATAACGTCTATTCCAAAAGAGGAATGCCATCATCCTTGGACAAATAACATCAGCGCAATATTCAAGGCTAAAATAGAGATTCCTGTAAATGTGGTAATTTCCCCTTTTTTCCATGTATCTACAGCTGAATAACCAGATAAAGCATGAACACGAACACAAAGTAACCTAATACACTGTACTGAATCAGTATTATGAACTTATTCCCAGAAGAAAGGGAAGGCCATATTACTTCTATTACTTTCCAGAATGTACCTTTCCAAATTCGAATGTAATTCAACTTCTCTAGTGTAGACTGGATTGGCATTCACATGCATTCAGGGTAAAGGACTAGACAGCCACTGCTCCGCGCCAACACCCCGTTGCTAGAATTCTACGGATATAATGTCTAAACCAGGGGGTAATGGCTTGACATGAAGAAAGAGACTCAGGTGCAGAGGAATGATCACAGAAATGTCGACTCAAACACATCGCTACATAGTTGCAACTGGCTGTATAAAATGACAAAGATGAGAGGCCATCCCTCAGTGCCCACCTCCCCCCTGTACACATGCATGCCTATGGGTCTTCATGCATCTAAAAGAGCTTCTTTGATCTAGCTGCTGGTGTGGAGGATGGTGAGAAGCAAAAGGTGGCAATTACACCAGGTTTGTGGTGAGGTCCCGGGGGTGGAGAGGTGGTAAATTAAAGGGGCAGTCGTCTGAGGCCGGGGTACACCATAGGTGGCCGCCAGGGGCATGGGTCCATACTGGCAGGTCTCACAGAGCCTTCAGGTAGGGGGTGGGAGAGTGACACTTTGTAGTTAAATGACAATGAGCCTGCCACCTGCACTTCAAAGTGCCAATGGAGGAAGCTTCCCTAAGCTGATGCTAGCTGATGTATTTTCCATGCCAATATTGTCCATAACCTGAGATTCCCCGCGGTGATAACTGATAGGACTCGTCTATTTTGGCTGGCACAGTTGGCCACACCATCTGTGGAAGTTGCACATATACGGCCAACTCTATAAATATCGGACATGTACGTATCTAAATTTATTGATTATGATTCGTTTTGAATCCTCACGTAAAGCTTTGTTGGGCAGGCACACAACACCGTTTATAGGCTGTGCCAAAACTAAAAACAACATGTCTAAGCAACTTGGATAAAATCCAGATAAAATTGAAGTGACATAAGGGACTACAAGAGAGAGGGAAGGGACGCAGCTTGGTTATTGATATTGTAGAATTTAGAACCTGTGCCAATAATTGACAACACTATATGTGTACGACTTAAGGAAAGCTCCATTGGAATATGAAGGTCTCGTTCAAAGGTGGGACAATGGTTTGTGTGACACATAACAAGAACAGAAAGCTTGACAGGACTAACAACATATAACATGAATCCTACAGAGTGTGGGTTGAAGGCCCTACATAAATGAGAAAAAAAGAGAAAAATTGACATGCACCAAAATGGAGGGGAGGGGGGGGGGGCTGACAGTTAGTCTGATAATTAACCTCAACAGTGAAGAAGGAAATATGTTGAATTTATTTCACAAATCGTTTTATTTAAACTGGATAATATTATGCACACGGTTGTCGATGATCCGCTTGTCATAAACATTGGTTCAAAATCAATTAATGGTGATTCATGATCCATACTTCAAAGTTGATTCAATGTAAGTAGCAAAAGGTCATTGTTAGTAATAGTAGGAAGACTAGTTCCTATGTCCTATGATTTCCTCCTCTGAGAATAGGCCTATTTTGAATACAGGGCTCAAGCATTGTTGATCTAATCATTTAATCAGACTAACAGACAATATAATAGAAATGTGAACGCTCTGCTCTAATTGGTGATATTATATGTACCAGCAGCTCTGCTGCCGGAGATATTGGCGCGGGAAAATCGTGCAGACAGCGTTCGTCTGCCCTAG